>CM057005.1:69238731-69549412 GCA_029891345.1 Dryococelus australis | reverse complement strand
TTCATAGAAAAGGAGAAAATTGTTGAGAAAGAAATAGTAGAAGAATTTATTGCAGAAAAGTTGGTAGAAGTGGAAAAATTAGAGAAGGTACTTCAACTTAAACCTGTACTTGGTGAAGAGAAACTTTTACCAGATCAAGAAATTGAAATGGTTGAAAAAGTTCCATCACCAGAAGATATAATTGAAGAAGAAATAAAAACCAAAGAGAAAGAAGGAATAGAGGAAGAAGGAAGGTTATTGAAGTAAAATTAGGAGAAGATCTTGAGAAAATGGAGGTTGAGGAATTAGAAAAGAAAATAGAAGAGGAAGTAGAAGAAGCCATGGAAGAAAAACCTGTTGTTGAAATTTTAGAGGAAGCATTGCCAGAACCAAAGAAACCTGTTGTTCAGGAAATAATAGTTGATAAAATGATTGTTGAGAAGGTGGTAGCAGAGATGAGGAGGAAGCATTAGATTTTGCTGAGGTGGGAGATGAACAAGTTAAGTTTAAAGAGGTAGTAGAGGTAGTTAGGACAATGGAGGACGTAGGGGTTGTAAAAGTTGTAAAACATGAGCTTATAGAATTAACAGAGGAAGAAAGGCTTATGCATGAAAAAGTCAAGTTGGCAGAACAAGTAGAGGAAGTAATTGAAAAAGAAGCAGTAACTGAGGAGATTGTTAAATTGGAAGCTGAGGTAGTAGAAAGTATAGAGGAACCAAAAGTGTCAGTTGTTGATAAATTAATAGAAATAACTGAGGTTCCAATAAAGGAGATTATTGCTCCAGAGAGAGAACCTGAAGCAATTGTAGCTGAGGAACCTGAATTGAAAGTTGAAGAAACTAAACTGATACCTCTTATAAAAGATGAGGAGAAAGTCATGGTTAAAGATGAAGTAGCCATAGAGAAAGATGAAGGGGAAGAGATTTCTGTAGAAGAGACTGAGGAGGTAATTCAGGAAAAGATTTCAGTCCCTAAAGATGATATTTTGAAAAAGGCTGTTGAAGGAAGGGAGGTTGAGGAAGTAACTGAAGAACTCATCAAAGAAGAGATGATGAAATTAGTTTCACCTTTAGAGGAGGCTGTAATTGAAGAAGAGCTGCCTTTGGAAGAGAAATTACCAGTGAAATTAGTTGAGGCAGTGGATAAAATAATTCCAGAATATGCAATAGACACGGCTATTGTTGATAAAATTGAAGAAATACAAAAGCCAGAGCTAGTGGAGGCAGTAATTGAAATATCCAAGGAAAAGATAGTGGAATTCATAGAAAAGGAGAAAATTGTTGAGAAAGAAATAGTAGAAGAATTTATTGCAGAAAAGGTGGTAGAAGTGGAAAAATTAGAGAAGGTACTTCAACTTAAACCTGTACTTGGTGAAGAGAAACTTTTACCAGATCAAGAAATTGAAATGGTTGAGAAAGTTCCAACACCAGAAGATATAATTGAAGAAGAAATAAAAACCAAAGAGAAAGAAGAAATAGAGGAAGAAGGAAGGTTATTGAAGTAAAATTAGGAGAAGATCTTGAGAAAATGGAGGTTGAGGAATTAGAAAAGAAAATAGAAGAGGAAGTAGAAGAAGCCATGGAAAAAACCTGTTGTTGAAATTTTGAGGAAGCATTGCCAGAACCAAAGAAACCTGTTGTTCAGGAAATAATAGTTGATAAAATGATTGTTGAGAAAGTGGTACGCAGAGATGAGGAGGAAGCATTAGATTTTGCTGAGGTGGGAGATGAACAAGTTAAGTTTAAAGAGAAAGTAGAGGTAGTTAGGACAATGGAGGACATAGGGGTTGTAAAAGTTGTAAAACATGAGCTTATAGAATTAACAGAGGAAGAAAGGCTTATGCATGAAAAAGTCAAGTTGGCAGAACAAGTAGAGGAAGTAATTGAAAAAGAAGCAGTAACTGAGGAGATTGTTAAATTGGAAGCTGAGGTAGTAGAAAGTATAGAGGAACCAAAAGTGTCAGTTGTTGATAAATTAATAGAAATAACTGAGGTTCCAATAAAGGAGATTATTGCTCCAGAGAGAGAACCTGAAGCAATTGTAGCTGAGGAACCTGAATTGAAAGTTGAAGAAACAAAACTGATACCTTTTATAAAAGATGAGGTGAAAGTCATGGTTAAAGATGAAGTAGCCATAGAGAAAGATGAAGGGGAAGAGATTTCTGTAGAAGAGACTGAGGAGGTAATTCAGGAAAAGATTTCAGTCCCTAAAGATGATATTTTGAAAAAGGCTGTTGAAGGAAGGGAGGTTGAGGAAGTAACTGAAGAACTCATCAAAGAAGAGATGATGAAATTAGTTTCACCTTTAGAGGAGGCTGTAATTGAAGAAGAGCTGCCTTTGGAAGAGAAATTACCAGTGAAATTAGTTGAGGCAGTGGATAAAATAATTCCAGAATATGTAATAGACAAGGCTATTGTTGATAAAATTGAAGAAATACAAAAGCCAGAGCTAGTGGAGGAAGTAATTGAAATATCCAAGGAAAAGATAGTGGAATTCATAGAAAAGGAGAAAATTGTTGAGAAAGAAATAGTAGAAGAATTTATTGCAGAAAAGGTGGTAGAAGTGGAAAAATTAGAGAAGGTACTTCAACTTAAACCTGTACTTGGTGAAGAGAAACTTTTACCACATCAAGAAATTGAAATGGTTGAGAAAGTTCCAACACCAGAAGATATAATTGAAGAAGAAATAAAAACCAAAGAGAAAGAAGAAATAGAGGAAGAAGGAGAGGTTATTGAAGAAGTAAAATTAGGAGATGATCTTAAGAAATTGGAGGTTGAGGAATTAGAAAAGAAAATAGAAGTGGAAGTAGAAGAAGCCATGGTAGAAAAACCTGTTGTTGAAATTTTAGAGGAAGCATTGCCAGAACCAAAGAAACCTGTTGTTCAGGAAATAATAGTTGATAAAATGATTGTTGAGAAAGTGGTACGCAGAGATGAGGTGGAAGCATTAGATTTTGCTGAGGTGGGAGATGAACAAGTTAAGTTTAAAGAGAAAGTAGAGGTAGTTAGGACAATGGAGGACATAGGGGTTGTAAAAGTTGTAAAACATGAGCTTATAGAATTAACAGAGGAAGAAAGGCTTATGCATGAAAAAGTCAAGTTGGCAGAACAAGTAGAGGAAGTAATTGAAAAAGAAGCAGTAACTGAGGAGATTGTTAAATTGGAAGCTGAGGTAGTAGAAAGTATAGAGGAACCAAAAGTGTCAGTTGTTGATAAATTAATAGAAATAACTGAGGTTCCAATAAAGGAGATTATTGCTCCAGAGAGAGAACCTGAAGCAATTGTAGCTGAGGAACCTGAATTGAAAGTTGAAGAAACTAAACTGATACCTCTTATAAAAGATGATGTGAAAGTCATGGTTAAAGATGAAGTAGCCATAGAGAAAGATGAAGGGGAAGAGATTTCTGTAGAAGAGACTGAGGAGGTAATTCAGGAAAAGATTTCAGTCCCTAAAGATGATATTTTGAAAAAGGCTGTTGAAGGAAGGGAGGTTGAGGAAGTAACTGAAGAACTCATCAAAGAAGAGATGATGAAATTAGTTTCACCTTTAGAGGAGGCTGTAATTGAAGAAGAGCTGCCTTTGGAAGAGAAATTACCAGTGAAATTAGTTGAGGCAGTGGATAAAATAATTCCAGAATATGTAATAGACAAGGCTATTGTTGATAAAATTGAAGAAATACAAAAGCCAGAGCTAGTGGAGGAAGTAATTGAAATATCCAAGGAAAAGATAGTGGAATTCATAGAAAAGGAGAAAATTGTTGAGAAAGAAATAGTAGAAGAATTTATTGCAGAAAAGGTGGTAGAAGTGGAAAAATTAGAGAAGGTACTTCAACTTAAACTGTACTTGGTGAAGAGAAACTTTTACCACATCAAGAAATTGAAATGGTGAGAAAGTTCCACACCAGAAGATATAATTGAAGAAGAAATAAAAATCAAAGAGAAAGAAGAAATGAGGAAGAAGGAGGTTATTGAAGAGTAAAATTAGGAGAAGATCTTAAAATGGAGTTGAGGAATTAGAAAAGAAAATAGAAGGGAAGTAGAAGAAGCCATGGTAGAAAAACCTGTTGTTGAAATTTTAGAGGAAGCATTGCCAGAACCAAAGAAACCTGTTGTTCAGGAAATAATAGTTGATAAAATGATTGTTGAGAAAGTGGTAGCAGAGATGAGGAGGAAGCATTAGATTTTGCTGAGGTGGAGATGAACAAGTTAAGTTTAAAGAGAAAGTAGAGGTAGTTAGGACAATGGAGGACGTAGGGGTTGTAAAAGTTGTAAAACATGAGCTTATAGAATTAACAGAGGAAGAAAGGCTTATGCATGAAAAAGTCAAGTTGCAGAACAAGTAGAGGAAGTAATTGAAAAAGAAGCAGAAACTGAGGAGATTGTTAAATTGGAAGCTGAGGTAGTAGAAAGTATAGAGGAACCAAAAGTGTCAGTTGTTGATAAATTAATAGAAATAACTGAGGTTCCAATAAAGGAGATTATTGCTCCAGAGAGAGAACCTGAAGCAATTGTAGCTGAGGAACCTGAATTGAAAGTTGAAGAAACAAAACTGATACCTCTTATAAAAGATGAGGAGAAAGTCATGGTTAAAGATGAAGTAGCCATAGAGAAAGATGAAGGGGAAGAGATTTCTGTAGAAGAGATGAGGAGGTAATTCAGGAAAAGATTTCAGTCCCTAAAGATGATATTTGAAAAAGGCTGTTGAAGGAAGGGAGGTTGAGGAAGTAACTGAAGAACTCATCAAAGAAGAGATGATGAAATTAGTTTCACCTTTAGAGGAGGCTGTAATTGAAGAAGAGCTGCCTTTGGAAGAGAAATTACCAGTGAAATTAGTTGAGGCAGTGGATAAAATAATTCCAGAATATGTAATAGACAAGGCTATTGTTGATAAAATTGAAGAAATACAAAAGCCAGAGCTAGTGGAGGAAGTAATTGAAATATCCAAGGAAAAGATAGTGGAATTCATAGAAAAGGAGAAAATTGTTGAGAAAGAAATAGTAGAAGAATTTATTGCAGAAAAGTTGGTAGAAGTGGAAAAATTAGAGAAGGTACTTCAACTTAAACCTGTACTTGGTGAAGAGAAACTTTTACCAGATCAAGAAATTGAAATGGTTGAAAAAGTTCCATCACCAGAAGATATAATTGAAGAAGAAATAAAAACAAAGAGAAAGAAGGAATAGAGGAAGAAGGAGAGGTTATTGAAGTAAAATTAGGAGAAGATCTTAGAAATGGAGGTTGAGGAATTAGAAAAGAAAATAGAAGAGGAAGTAGAAGAAGCCATGGAAGAAAAACCTGTTGTTGAAATTTTAGAGGAAGCATTGCCAGAACCAAAGAAACCTGTTGTTCAGGAAATAATAGTTGATAAAATGATTGTTGAGAAGGTGGTAGCAGAGATGAGGAGGAAGCATTAGATTTTGCTGAGGTGGGAGATGAACAAGTTAAGTTTAAAGAGAAAGTAGAGGTAGTTAGGACAATGGAGGACGTAGGGGTTGTAAAAGTTGTAAAACATGAGCTTATAGAATTAACAGAGGAAGAAAGGCTTATGCATGAAAAAGTCAAGTTGGCAGAACAAGTAGAGGAAGTAATTGAAAAAGAAGCAGAAACTGAGGAGATTGTTAAATTGGAAGCTGAGGTAGTAGAAAGTATAGAGGAACCAAAAGTGTCAGTTGTTGATAAATTAATAGAAATAACTGAGGTTCCAATAAAGGAGATTATTGCTCCAGAGAGAGAACCTGAAGCAATTGTAGCTGAGGAACCTGAATTGAAAGTTGAAGAAACTAAACTGATACCTCTTATAAAAGATGATGTGAAAGTCATGGTTAAAGATGAAGTAGCCATAGAGAAAGATGAAGGGGAAGAGATTTCTGTAGAAGAGACTGAGGAGGTAATTCAGGAAAAGATTTCAGTCCCTAAAGATGATATTTTGAAAAAGGCTGTTGAAGGAAGGGAGGTTGAGGAAGTAACTGAAGAACTCATCAAAGAAGAGATGATGAAATTAGTTTCACCTTTAGAGGAGGCTGTAATTGAAGAAGAGCTGCCTTTGGAAGAGAAATTACCAGTGAAATTAGTTGAGGCAGTGGATAAAATAATTCCAGAATATGTAATAGACAAGGCTATTGTTGATAAAATTGAAGAAATACAAAAGCCAGAGCTAGTGGAGGAAGTAATTGAAATATCCAAGGAAAAGATAGTGGAATTCATAGAAAAGGAGAAAATTGTTGAGAAAGAAATAGTAGAAGAATTTATTGCAGAAAAGGTGGTAGAAGTGGAAAAATTAGAGAAGGTACTTCAACTTAAACCTGTACTTGGTGAAGAGAAACTTTTACCAGATCAAGAAATTGAAATGGTTGAGAAAGTTGCAACACCAGAAGATATAATTGAAGAAGAAATAAAAATCAAAGAGAAAGAAGAAATAGAGGAAGAAGGAGAGGTTATTGAAGTAAAATTAGGAGAAGATCTTGAGAAAATGGAGGTTGAGGAATTAGAAAAGAAAATAGAAGAGGAAGTAGAAGAAGCCATGGAAGAAAAACCTGTTGTTGAAATTTTTGAGGAAGCATTGCCAGAACCAAAGAAACCTGTTGTTCAGGAAATAATAGTTGATAAAATGATTGTTGAGAAAGTGGTACGCAGAGATGAGGAGGAAGCATTAGATTTTGCTGAGGTGGGAGATGAACAAGTTAAGTTTAAAGAGAAAGTAGAGGTAGTTAGGACAATGGAGGACGTAGGGGTTGTAAAAGTTGTAAAACATGAGCTTATAGAATTAACAGAGGAAGAAAGGCTTATGCATGAAAAAGTCAAGTTGGCAGAACAAGTAGAGGAAGTAATTGAAAAAGAAGCAGAAACTGAGGAGATTGTTAAATTGGAAGCTGAGGTAGTAGAAAGTATAGAGGAACCAAAAGTGTCAGTTGTTGATAAATTAATAGAAATAACTGAGGTTCCAATAAAGGAGATTATTGCTCCAGAGAGAGAACCTGAAGCAATTGTAGCTGAGGAACCTGAATTGAAAGTTGAAGAAACAAAACTGATACCTAAAGGAGATTATTGCTCCAGAGAGAGAACCTGAAGCAATTGTAGCTGAGGAACCTGAATTGAAAGTTGAAGAAACTAAACTGATACCTCTTATAAAAGATGAGTGAAAGTCATGGTTAAAGATGAAGTAGCCATAGAGAAAGATGAAGGGGAAGAGATTTCTGTAGAAGAGACTGAGGAGGTAATTCAGGAAAAGATTTCAGTCCCTAAAGATGATATTTTGAAAAAGGCTGTTGAAGGAAGGGAGGTTGAGGAAGTAACTGAAGAACTCATCAAAGAAGAGATGATGAAATTAGTTTCACCTTTAGAGGAGGCTGTAATTGAAGAAGAGCTGCCTTTGGAAGAGAAATTACCAGTGAAATTAGTTGAGGCAGTGGATAAAATAATTCCAGAATATGTAATAGACAAGGCTATTGTTGATAAAATTGAAGAAATACAAAAGCCAGACTAGTGGAAGAAGTAATTATGAAATATCCAAGGAAAAGATAGTGGAATTCATAGAAAAGGAGAAAATTGTTGAGAAAGAAATAGTAGAAGAATTTATTGCAGAAAAGTGGTAGAAGTGGAAAAATTAGAGAAGGTACTTCAACTTAAACCTGTACTTGGTGAAAAAACTTTTACCAGATCAAAAATTGAAATGGTTGAAAAGTTGCAACACAGAAGATATAATTGAAGAAGAAATAAAAACCAAAGAGAAAGAAGAAGAAATGAGAAGAAAGGAGAGGTTATTGAAGTAAAATTAGGAGAAGATCTTGAAAAATGAGAGTTGAGGAATTAGAAAAAACAAAGAAGAGGAAGTAGATAGAAGCCTTGGAAGAAAACCTGTTGTTGAAATTTTTGAGGAAGCATTGCCAAACCAAGAAACTGTTGTTCAGGGAAAAAATAGTTGATAAAATGATTGTTGAGAAGTGGTAGAGAATGAGAGGAAGCATTAGATTTTGCTGAGGTAGGAGATGAACAAGTTAAGTTTAAAGAGAAAGTAGAGGTAGTTAGGACAATGGAGGACGTAGGGTTGTAAAAGTTGTAAAACATGAGCTTGAGAAATTAACAGAGGAAGAAAGGCTTATGCATGAAAAAGTCAAGTTGCAGAACAAGTAGAGGAAGTAGAAGAAAAGAAGCAAAACTGAGGAGATTGTTAAATTGAAGCTGAGGTAGTAAAAGTATAGAGGAACCAAAAGGCATTGTTGATAAATTAATAGAAATAACTGAGGTTCCAATAAAGGATATTGCTCCAAGAGAGAACCTAAGCAATTGTAGCTGAGGAACCTGAATTGAAAGTTGAAGAAACAAAACTGATACTCTTATAAAAGATGAGAGAAAGTCATGGTTAAAGATGAAGTAGCCATAGAGAAAGATGAAGGGAAAGATTTCTGTAGAAGAGACTGAGGAGTAATTCAGAAAGATTTCATCCTAAAGAGATATTTTGAAAAAGCTGTTGTAGAAGGGGATGAGGAAGTAATGAAGAACTCATCAAGAAAGATGATGAAATTAGTTTCACCTTTAGAGAGGCTGTAATTGAAAAGAGCTGCCTTTGGAAAGAAATTACCAGTAAATAGTTGAGGCAGTGGATAAAATAATTCCAAATATGCAATAGACAAGCTATTGTTGATAAAATTGAAGAAATAAAAGCCAAGTAGTGGAGAATAATTGAAATATCCAAGGAAAAATAGTGGAATTCAAGAAAAGGAGAAAATTGTTGAGAAAAAATAGTAGAAGAATTTATGCAGAAAAGGTGGTAGAAGTGGAAATTAGAGAAGGTATCAACTTAAAACCTGTACTTGGTGAAGGAAAACTTACCAGATCAAGAATTGAAATGGTTGAGAAAGTTGCAACACCAGAAGAATAATTGAAGAAGAAATAAAAATCAAGAGAAAAGAAAATAGAGGAAGAAGGAGAGGTTATGAAGAAGTAAAATTGGAAATTTAAAAAATTGGAGGTTGAGGAATTAGAAAAGAAAATAGAAGTGGAATAAAGAAGCATGGTAGAAAAACCTGTGTTGAAATTTAGAGGAAGCATTGCCAGAACAAAGAAACCAGTTGTTCAGAAATAAATAGTGATAAAATGATTTGAGAAAGTGGTACCAGAGATGAGGAGGAAGCATTAGATTTTGCTGAGGTGGAGATGAACAAGTTAAGTTAAAGAAAAGTAGAGGTAGTTAGACAATGAGGACGAGGGTTGTAAAGGTATAAACATGAGCTTAAGAATTAACAGAGGAAGAAAGCTTATCATGAAAAATCAAGTTGGCAAAACAGTAGGAAGTAATTGAAAAAGAAGCAAAACTGAGGATTGTTAAATTGGAAGCTGAGGTATAGAAAGTATAGAGAACCAAAAGTGTCAGTTGTTGATAAATAATAGAATAACTGAGGTTCCAATAAAGGAGATTATTCCGAGAGAGAACTGAGCAATTGAGCTGAGGAACTGAATTGAAAGTGAGAAAAAACTGATACCTCTTATAAAGAGAGGAGAAGTCATGGTTAAAGATAAGTAGCCATAGAGAAAATAAGGGAAGAGTTTTCTGTAGAAGAGACTGAGGAGGTTATCAAAAAGATTTCAGTCCTAAGATGATATTTTGAAAGTGTGAAGAAGGAGTTGAGAAACTGAAGAACTCTCAAAGAAGATGATGAATTAGTTTCACTTAGAGAGGCGTAATTAAGAAGAGCTGCCTTTGGAAGAGAAATTACCAGTGAAATTAGTTGAGGCAGTGGATAAAATAATTCCAGAATATGCAATAGACACGGCTATTGTTGATAAAATTGAAGAAATACAAAGCCAGAGCTAGTGGAAGAAGTAATTGAAATATCCAAGGAAAAGATAGTGGAATTCATAGAAAAGGAGAAAATTGTTGAGAAAGAAATAGTAGAAGAATTTATTGCAGAAAAGGTGGTAGAAGTGGAAAAATTAGAGAAGGTACTTCAACTTAAACCTTACTTGGTGAAGAGAAACTTTTACCAGATCAAGAAATTGAAATGGTTGAGAAAGTTGCAACACCAAAGATATAATTGAAGAAGAAATAAAAACCAAAGAGAAAGAAGAAATAGAGGAAGAAGGAGAGGTTATTGAAGTAAAATTAGGAGAAGATCTTGAGAAAATGGAGGTTGAGGAATTAGAAAAGAAAATAGAAGAGGAAGTAGAAGAAGCCATGGAAGAAAAACCTGTTGTTGAAATTTTTGAGGAAGCATTGCCAGAACCAAAGAAACCTGTTGTTCAGGAAATAATAGTTGATAAAATGATTGTTGAGAAAGTGGTACGCAGAGATGAGGAGGAAGCATTAGATTTTGCTGAGGTGGGAGATGAACAAGTTAAGTTTAAAGAGAAAGTAGAGGTAGTTAGGACAATGGAGGACGTAGGGTTGTAAAAGTTGTAAAACATGAGCTTATAGAATTAACAGAGGAAGAAAGGCTTATGCATGAAAAAGTCAAGTTGGCAGAACAAGTAGAGGAAGTAATTGAAAAAGAAGCAGAAACTGAGGAGATTGTTAAATTGGAAGCTGAGGTAGTAGAAAGTATAGAGGAACCAAAAGTGTCAGTTGTTGATAAATTAATAGAAATAACTGAGGTTCCAATAAAGGAGATTATTGCTCCAGAGAGAGAACCTGAAGCAATTGTAGCTGAGGAACCTGAATTGAAAGTTGAAGAAACAAAACTGATACCTCTTATAAAAGATGAGGAGAAAGTCATGGTTAAAGATGAAGTAGCCATAGAGAAAGATGAAGGGGAAGAGTTTCTGTAGAAGAGACTGAGGAGGTATTCAGGAAAAGATTTCAGTCCCTAAAGATGATATTTTGAAAAAGGCTGTTGAGGAAGGGAGGTGAGGAAGTAACTGAAGAACTCATCAAAGAAGAGATGATGAAATTAGTTTCACCTTTAGAGGAGGCTGTAATTGAAGAAGAGCTGCCTTTGGAAGAGAAATTACCAGTGAAATTAGTTGAGGCAGTGGATAAAATAATTCCAGAATATGCAATAGACAGGCTATTGTTGATAAAATTGAAGAAATACAAAAGCCAGAGCTAGTGGAGGAAGTAATTGAAATATCCAAGGAAAAGATAGTGAATTCATAGAAAAGGAGAAAATTGTTGAGAAAGAAATAGTAGAAGAATTTATGCAGAAAAGGTGGTAGAAGTGGAAAAATTAGAGAAGGTACTTCAACTAAACCTGTACTTGGTGAAGAGAAACTTTTACCAGATCAAGAAATTGAAATGGTTGAGAAAGTTGCAACACCAGAAGATATAATTGAAGAAGAAATAAAAATCAAAGAGAAAGAAGAAATAGAGGAAGAAGGAGAGGTTATTGAAGAAGTAAATTAGGAGAAGATCTTAAAATTGGAGGTTGAGGAATTAGAAAAGAAAATAGAAGTGGAAGTAGAAGAAGCCATGGTAGAAAAACTGTTGTTGAAATTTTAGAGGAAGCATTGCAGAACCAAAGAAACCTGTTGTTCAGGAAATAATAGTTGATAAAATGATTTTGAGAAAGTGGTACGCAGAGATGAGGAGGAAGCATTAGATTTTGCTGAGGTGGGAGATGAACAAGTTAAGTTAAAGAGAAAGTAGAGGTAGTTAGGACAATGGAGGACGTAGGGGTTGTAAAAGTTGTAAAACATGAGCTTATAGAATAACAGAGGAAGAAAGGCTTATGCATGAAAAAGTCAAGTTGGCAGAACAAGTAGAGAAGTAATTGAAAAAGAAGCAGAAACTGAGGAATTGTTAAATTGGAAGCTGAGGTAGTAGAAAGTAAGAGGAACCAAAAGTGTCAGTTGTTGATAAATTAATAGAAAAACTGAGGTTCCAATAAAGGAGATTATTGCTCCAGAGAGAGAACCTGAAGCAATTGTAGCTGAGGAACCTGAATGAAAGTTGAAGAAACAAAACTGATACCTCTTATAAAAGATGAGGAGAAAGTCATGGTTAAAGATGAAGTAGCCATAGAGAAAGATGAAGGGGAAGAGTTTTCTGTAGAAGAGACTGAGGAGGTTATTCAGGAAAAGATTTCAGTCCCTAAAGAGATATTTTGAAAAAGGCTGTTGAAGGAAGGGAGTTGAGGAAGTAACTGAAGAACTCATCAAAGAAGAGATGATGAAATTAGTTTCACCTTTAGAGGAGGCTGTAATTGAAGAAGAGCTGCCTTTGGAAGAGAAATTACCAGTGAAATTAGTTGAGGCAGTGGATAAAATAATTCCAGAATATGCAATAGACACGGCTATTGTTGATAAAATTGAAGAAATACAAAAGCCAGAGCTAGTGGAAGAAGTAATTGAAATATCCAAGGAAAAGATAGTGGAATTCATAGAAAAGGAGAAAATTGTTGAGAAAGAAATAGTAGAAGAATTTATTGCAGAAAAGGTGGTAGAAGTGGAAAAATTAGAGAAGGTACTTCAACTTAAACCTGTACTTGGTGAAGAGAAACTTTTACCAGATCAAGAAATTGAAATGGTTGAGAAAGTTGCAACACCAGAAGATATAATTGAAGAAGAAATAAAAACCAAAGAGAAAGAAGAAATAGAGGAAGAAGGAGAGGTTATTGAAGTAAAATTAGGAGAAGATCTTGAGAAAATGGAGGTTGAGGAATTAGAAAAGAAAATAGAAGAGGAAGTAGAAGAAGCCATGGAAGAAAAACCTGTTGTTGAAATTTTGAGGAAGCATTGCCAGAACCAAAGAAACCTGTTGTTCAGGAAATAATAGTTGATAAAATGATTGTTGAGAAAGTGGTACGCAGAGATGAGGAGGAAGCATTAGATTTTGCTGAGGTGGGAGATGAACAAGTTAAGTTTAAAGAGAAAGTAGAGGTAGTTAGGACAATGGAGGACGTAGGGGTTGTAAAAGTTGTAAAACATGAGCTTATAGAATTAACAGAGGAAGAAAGGCTTATGCATGAAAAAGTCAAGTTGGCAGAACAAGTAGAGGAAGTAATTGAAAAAGAAGCAGAAACTGAGGAGATTGTTAAATTGGAAGCTGAGGTAGTAGAAAGTATAGAGGAACCAAAAGTGTCAGTTGTTGATAAATTAATAGAAATAACTGAGGTTCCAATAAAGGAGATTATTGCTCCAGAGAGAGAACCTGAAGCAATTGTAGCTGAGGAACCTGAATTGAAAGTTGAAGAAACAAAACTGATACCTCTTATAAAAGATGAGGAGAAAGTCATGGTTAAAGATGAAGTAGCCATAGAGAAAGATGAAGGGAAGAGATTTCTGTAGAAGAGACTGAGGAGGTAATTCAGGAAAAGATTTCAGTCCCTAAAGATGATATTTTGAAAAAGGCTGTTGAAGGAAGGGAGGTTGAGGAAGTAACTGAAGAACTCATCAAAGAAGAGATGATGAAATTAGTTTCACCTTTAGAGGAGGCTGTAATTGAAGAAGAGCTGCCTTTGGAAGAGAAATTACCAGTGAACTTAGTTGAGGCAGTGGATAAAATAATTCCAGAATATGTAATAGACAAGGCTATTGTTGATAAAATTGAAGAAATACAAAAGCCAGAGCTAGTGGAGGAAGTAATTGAAATATCGAAGGAAAAGATTGTGGAATTCATAGAAAAGGAGAAAATTGTTGAGAAAGAAATAGTAAAAGAATTTATTGCAGAAAAGGTGGTAGAAGTGGAAAAATTAGAGAAGGTACTTCAACTTAAACCTGTACTTGGTGAAGAGAAACTTTTACCAGATCAAGAAATTGAAATGGTTGAGAAAGTTCCATCACCAGAAGATATAATTGAAGAAGAAATAAAAACCAAAGAGAAAGAAGAAATAGAGGAAGAAGGAGAGGTTATTGAAGAAGTAAAATTAGGAGAAGATCTTAAGAAATTGGAGGTTGAGGAATTAGAAAAGAAAATAGAAGTGGAAGTAGAAGAAGCCATGGTAGAAAAACCTGTTGTTAAAATTTTTTGAGGAAGCATTGCCAGAACCAAAGAAACCTGTTGTTCAGGAAATAATAGTTGATAAAATGATTGTTGAGAAAGTGGTACGCAGAGATGAGGAGGAAGCATTAGATTTTGCTGAGGTAGGAGATGAACAAGTTAAGTTTAAAGAGAAAGTAGAGGTAGTTAGGACAATGGAGGACATAGGGGTTGTAAAAGTTGTAAAACATGAGCTTATAGAATTAACAGAGGAAGAAAGGCTTATGCATGAAAAAGTCAAGTTGGCAGAACAAGTAGAGGAAGTAATTGAAAAAGAAGTAGTAACTGAGGAGATTGTTAAATTGGAAGCTGAGGTAGTAGAAAGTATAGAGGAAAAAAAGTGTCAGTTGTTGATAAATTAATAGAAATAACTGAGGTTCCAATAAAGGAGATTATTGCTCCAGAGAGAGAACCTGAAGCAATTGTAGCTGAGGAACCTGAATTGAAAGTTGAAGAAACAAAACTGATACCTTTTATAAAAGATGAGGTGAAAGTCATGGTTAAAGATGAAGTAGCCATAAAGAAAGATGAAGGGGAAGAGATTTCTGTAGAAGAGACTGAGGAGGTAATTCAGGAAAAGATTTCAGTCCCTAAAGATGATATTTTGAAAAAGGCTGTTGAAGGAAGGGAGGTTGAGGAAGTAACTGAAGAACTCATCAAAGAAGAGATGATGAAATTAGTTTCACCTTTAGAGGAGGCTGTAATTGAAGAAGAGCTGCCTTTGGAAGAGAAATTACCAGTGAAATTAGTTGAGGCAGTGGATAAAATAATTCCAGAATATGTAATAGACAAGGCTATTGTTGATAAAATTGAAGAAATACAAAAGCCAGAGCTAGTGGAGGAAGTAATTGAAATATCGAAGGAAAAGATAGTGGAATTCATAGAAAAGGAGAAAATTGTTGAGAAAGAAATAGTAGAAGAATTTATTGCAGAAAAGGTGGTAGAAGTGGAAAAATTAGAGAAGGTACTTCAACTTAAACCTGTACTTGGTGAAGAGAAATTTTACCAGATCAAGAAATTGAAATGGTTGAGAAAGTTCCATCACCAGAAGATATAATTGAAGAAGAAATAAAAACCAAAGAGAAAGAAGAAATAGAGGAAGAAAGAGAGGTTATTGAAGAAGTACAATTAGGAGAAGATGTTAAGAAATTGGAGGTTGAGGAATTAGAAAAGAAAATAGAAGTGGAAGTAGAAGAACCATGGTAGAAAAACCTGTTGTTGAAATTTTAGAGGAAGCATTCCCAGAACCAAAGAAACCTGTTGTTCAGGAAATAATAGTTGATAAAATGATTGTTGAGAAAGTGGTACGCAGAGATGAGGAGGAAGCATTAGATTTTGCTGAGGTGGGAGATGAACAAGTTAAGTTTAAAGAGGTAGTAGAGGTAGTTAGGACAATGGAGGACGTAGAGGTTGTAAAAGTTGTAAAACATGAGCTTATAGAATTAACAGAGGAAGAAAGGCTTATGCATGAAAAAGTCAAGTTGGCAGAACAAGTAGAGGAAGTAATTGAAAAAGAAGCAGAAACTGAGGAGATTGTTAAATTGGAAGCTGAGGTAGTAGAAAGTATAGAGGAACCAAAAGTGTCAGTTGTTGATAAATTAATAGAAATAACTGAGGTTCCAATAAAGGAGATTATATGCTCCAGAGAGAGAACCTGAAGCAATTGTAGCTGAGGAACCTGAATTGAAAGTTGAAGAAACAAAACTGATACCTCTTATAAAAGATGAGGAGAAAGTCATGGTTAAAGAAGAAGTAGCCATAGAGAAAGATGAAGGGGAAGAGATTTCTGTAGAAGAGACTGAGGAGGTAATTCAGGAAAAGATTTCAGTCCCTAAAGATGATATTTTGAAAAAGGCTGTTGAAGGAAGGGAGGTTGAGGAAGTAACTGAAGAACTCATCAAAGAAGAGATGATGAAATTAGTTTCACCTTTAGGGAGGCTGTAATTGAAGAAGAGCTGCCTTTGGAAGAGAAATTACCAGTGAAATTAGTTGAGGCAGTGGATAAAATAATTCCAGAATATGTAATAGACAAGGCTATTGTTGATAAAATTGAAGAAATACAAAAGCCAGAGCTAGTGGAGGAAGTAACTGAAATATCCAAGGAAAAGATAGTGGAATCAAAGAAAAGGAGAAAATTGTTGAGAAAGAAATAGTAGAAGAATTTATTGCAGAAAAGGTGGTAGAAGTGGAAAAATTAGAGAAGTTACTTCAACTTAAACCTGTACTTGGTGAAGAGAAACTTTTACCAGATCAAGAAATTGAAATGGTTGAGAAAGTTCCATCACCAGAAGATATAATTGAAGAAGAAATAAAAACCAAAGAGAAAGAAGAAATAGAGGAAGAAGGAGAGGTTATTGAAGAAGTAAAATTAGGAGAAGATGTTAAGAAATTGGAGGTTGAGGAATTAGAAAAAAAAATAGAAGTGGAAGTAGAAGAAGCCATGGTAGAAAAACCTGTTGTTGAAATTTTAGAGGAAGCATTCCCAGAACCAAAGAAACCTGTTGTTCAGGAAATAATAGTTGATAAAATGATTGTTGAGAAAGTGGTACGCAGAGATGAGGAGGAAGCATTAGATTTTGCTGAGGTGGGAGATGAACAAGTTAAGTTTAAAGAGGTAGTAGAGGTAGTTAGGACAATGGAGGACGTAGAGGTTGTAAAAGTTGTAAAACATGAGCTTATAGAATTAACAGAGGATGAAAGGCTTATGCATGAAAAAGTCAAGTTGGCAGAACAAGTAGAGGAAGTAATTGAAAAAGAAGCAGAAACTGAGGAGATTGTTAAATTGGAAGCTGAGGTAGTAGAAAGTATAGAGGAACCAAAAGTGTCAGTTGTTGATAAATTAATAGAAATAACTGAGGTTCCAATAAAGGAGATTATAGCTCCAGAGAGAGAACCTGAAGCAATTGTAGCTGAGGAACCTGAATTGAAAGTTGAAGAAACAAAACTGATACCTCTTATAAAAGATGAGGAGAAAGTCATGGTTAAAGATGAAGTAGCCATAGAGAAAGATGAAGGGGAAGAGATTTCTGTAGAAGAGACTGAGGAGGTAATTCAGGAAAAGATTTCAGTCCCTAAAGATGATATTTTGAAAAAGGCTGTTGAAGGAAGGGAGGTTGAGGAAGTAACTGAAGAACTCATCAAAGAAGAGATGATGAAATTAGTTTCACCTTTAGAGGAGGCTGTAATTGAAGAAGAGCTGCCTTTGGAAGAGAAATTACCAGTGAAATTAGTTGAGGCAGTGGATAAAATAATTCCAGAATATGTAATAGACAAGGCTATTGTTGATAAAATTGAAGAAATACAAAAGCCAGAGCTAGTGGAGGAAGTAATTGAAATATCCGAAGGAAAAGATTGTGGAAGTCAATAGAAAAGGAGAAAAATTGTTGAGAAAGAAATAGTAAAGAAGAATTTATTGCAGAAAAGGTGGTGAGAAGTGGGAAAAATTAGAGAAGTTACTTCAACTTAAACCTGTACTTGGTGAAGAGAAACTTTTACCAGATCAAGAAATTGAAATGGTTGAGAAAGTTCCATCACCAGAAGATATAATTGAAGAAGAAATAAAAACCAAAGAGAAAGAAGAAATAGAGGGAAGAAAGGAAAAGGTTATTGAAGAAGTAAAATTAGGAGAAGATGTTAAGAAATTGGAGGTTGAGGAATTAGAAAAAAAATAGAAGTGGAAGTAGAAGAAGCCATGGTAGAAAAACCTGTTGTTGAAATTTTAGAGGAAGCATTGCCCAGAACCAAAGAAACCTGTTGTTCAGGAAATAATAGTTGATAAAATGATTGTTGAGAAAGTGGTACGCAGAGATGAGGAGGAAGCATTAGATTTTGCTGAGGTGGGAGATGAACAAGTTAAGTTTAAAGAGGTAGTAGAGGTAGTTAGGACAATGGAGGACGTAGAGGTTGTAAAAGTTGTAAAACATGAGCTTATAGAATTAACAGAGGAGAAAGGCTTATGCATGAAAAAGTCAAATTGGCAGAACAAGTAGAGGAAGTAATTGAAAAAGAAGCAGAAACTGAGGAGATTGTTAAATTGAAAGCTGAAGGTAGTAGAAAGTATAGAGGAACCAAAAGTGTCAGTTGTTGATAAATTAATAGAAATAACTGAAGGTTCCAATAAAGGAGATTATTGCTCAGAGAGAGAACCTGAAGCAATTGTAGCTGAGGAACCTGAATTGAAAGTTGAAGAAACAAAACTGATACCTCTTATAAAAGATGAGGAGAAAGTCATGGTTAAAGATGAAGTAGCCATAGAGAAAGATGAAGGGGAAGAGATTTCTGTAGAAGAGACTGAGGAGGTAATTCAGGAAAAGATTTCAGTCCCTAAAGATGATATTTTGAAAAAGGCTGTTGAAGGAAGGGAGGTTGAGGAAGTAACTGAAGAACTCATCAAAAGAAGAGATGATGAAATTAGTTTCACCTTTAGAGGAGGCTGTAATTGAAGAAGAGCTGCCTTTGGAAGAGAAATTACCAGTGAAATTAGTTGAGGCAGTGGATAAAATAATTCCAGAATATGTAATAGACAAGGCTATTGTTGATAAAATTGAAGAAATACAAAAGCCAGAGCTAGTGGAGGAAGTAATTGAAATATCAAGGAAAAGATGTGGAATTCATAGAAAAGGAGAAAATTGTTGAGAAAGAAATAGTAAAAGAATTTATTGCAGAAAAGGTGGTAGAAGTAGAAAAAATTAGAGAAGGTACTTCAACTTAAACCTGTACTTGGTGAAGAGAAACTTTTACTAGATCAAGAAATTGAAATTGGTTGAGAAAGTTCCATCACCAGAAGATATAATTGAAGAGGAAATAAAAACAAAGAAAAGAAGAATTAGAGGAAGAAGGAGAGGTTATTGAAGAAGTAAAATTAGGAGAAGATCTTAAGAAATGGAGGTAGAGGAATTAGAAAAGAAAATAGAAGTGGAAGTAGAAGAAGCCATGGTAAAAAACCTGTTGTTGAAATTTTTGAGGAAGCATTGCCAGAAGCCAAAGAAACCTGTTGTTCAGGAAATAATAGTTGATAAAATGATTGTTGAGAAAGTGGTACGCAGAGATGAGGAGGAAGCATTAGATTTTGCTGAGGTGGGAGATGAACAAGTTAAGTTTAAAGAGGAAAGTAGTGGTAGTTAGGACAATGGAGGACGAGGGGTTGTAAAAGTTGTAAAACATGAGCTTACAGAATTAACAGAGGAAGAAAGGCTTATGCATGAAAAAGTCAAGTTGGCAGAACAAGTAGAGGAAGTAATTGAAAAAGAAGCAGAAACTGAGGAGATTGTTAAATTTAAAGCTGAAGGTAGTAGAAAGTATAGAGGAACCAAAAGTGTCAGTTGTTGATAAATTAATAGAAATAACTAAGGTTCCAATAAAGGAGATTATAGCTCTAGAGAGAGAACCTGAAGCAATTGTAGCTGAGGAACCTGAATTGAAAGTTGAAGAAACAAAACTGATACCTCTTATAAAAGATGAGGAGAAAGTCATGGTTAAAGATGAAGTAGCCATAGAGAATGATGAAGGGGAAGAGATTTCTGTAGAAGAGACTGAGGAGGTAATTCAGGAAAAGATTTCAGTCCCTAAAGATGATATTTTGAAAAAGGCTGTTGAAGGAAGGGAGGTTGAGGAAGTAACTGAAGAACTCATCATAGAAGAGATGATGAAATTAGTTTCACACCTTTAGAGGAGGCTGTAATTGAAGAAGAGCTGCCTTTGGAAGAGAAATTACCAGTGAAATTAGTTGAGGCAGTGGATAAAATAATTCCAGAATATGTAATAGACAAGGCTATTGTTGATAAAATTGAAGAAATACAAAAGCCAGAGCTAGTGGAGGAAGTAATTGAAATATCCAAGGAAAAGATAGTGGAATTCATAGAAAAGGAGAAAATTGTTGAGAAAGAAATAGTAGAAGAATTTATTGCAGAAAAGGTGGTAGAAGTAGAAAAAATAGAGAAGGTACTTCAACTTAAACCTGTACTTGGTGAAGAGAAACTTTTACTAGATCAAGAAATTGAAATTGTTGAGAAAGTTCCATCACCAGAAGATATAATTGAAGAGGAATTAAAAATCAAAGAGAAAGAAGAATTAGAGGAAGAAGGAGAGGTTATTGAAGAAGTAAAATTAGGAGAAGATCTTAAGAAAATGGAGATAGAGGAATTAGAAAAGAAAATAGAAGTGGAAGTAGAAGAAGCCATGGTAGAAAAACCTGTCGTTGAAATTTTTGAGGAAGCATTGCCAGAAGCAAAGAAACCTGTTGTTCAGGAAATAATAGTTGATAAAATGATTGTTGAGAAAGTGGTACGCAGAGATGAGGAGGAAGCATTAGATTTTGCTGAGGTGGGAGATGAACAAGTTAAGTTTAAAGAGAAAGTAGTGGTAGTTAGGACAATGGAGGAAATGGGTGTTGTAAAAGTTGTAAAACATGAGCTTACAGAATTAACAGAGGAAGAAAGGCTTATGCATGAAAAAGTCAAGTTGGCAGAACAAGTAGAGGAAGTAATTGAAAAAGAAGCAGAAACTGAGGAGATTGTTAAATTGGAAGCTGAGGTAGTAGAAAGTATAGAGGAACCAAAAGTGTCAGTTGTTGATAAATTAATAGAAATAACTGAGGTTCCAATAAAGGAGATTATAGCTCCAGAGAGAGAACCTGAAGCAATTGTAGCTGAGGAACCTGAATTGAAAGTTGAAGAAACAAAACTGATACCTCTTATAAAAGATGAGGAGAAAGTCATGGTTAAAGATGAAGTAGCCATAGAGAAAGATGAAGGGGAAGAGATTTCTGTAGAAGAGACTGAGGAGGTAATTCAGGAAAAGATTTCAGTCCCTAAAGATGATATTTTGAAAAAGGCTGTTGAAGGAAGGGAGGTTGAGGAAGTAACTGAAGAACTCATCAAAGAAGAGATGATGAAATTAGTTTCACCTTTAGAGGAGGCTGTAATTGAAGAAGAGCTGCCTTTGGAAGAGAAATTACCAGTGAAATTAGTTGAGGCAGTGGATAAAATAATTCCAGAATATGTAATAGACAAGGCTATTGTTGATAAAATTGAAGAAATACAAAAGCCAGAGCTAGTGGAGGAAGTAACTGAAATATCCAAGGAGAAGATAGTGGAAGTCATAGAAAAGGATAAAATTGTTGAGAAAGAAATAGAAGGAGAATTTATAGAAGAAAAGGTGATAGAAGTGGAAAAATTAGATCAGATACTTCAACTTAAACCTGTACTTGTTGAAGAGAAACTTTTACCAGATCAAGAAATTGAAATGATTGAGAAAGTTCAATCACCAGAAGCTATAACTGAAGAAGAAATGAAAACAAAAGACAAAGAAGAAATAGCAGAAGTGGAAAAGAAAGTAGAAGTTGAAGTAGATGTTGCCGTACTAGGGAAACCTGGTGTTGAAATTATTGAGGAAGTATTACCAGTTGTTGATACATTAATGGAAGTAATTGAAATTGCAGCTCAGGAGGTTATTGCTCCTGAGAGTCTGTTTGAAAATATTGTAGCTATTGAACCTGAAGTTAAAATTGAAGAAATAAAAGTTGTTTCTCCTATAACAGTTAAGGAAGATATTTTGCCTGTAAAAGACGATGTAGGCTTAGAAAAACTGGAAGTGGAATTGATTTCAAAAGAAGATATTGAGGAGATTACAGAAGAAAAGATTTCGATTCCCAAAGAATTTATTTCGATATCTACTGATGATGTGGTTGTAATGGAGGGATTAGTATTTGATGTAGACTTTGGAGAAATGGGTGAGGGCGATAGGATCAGAGAACTACCATATAAAATGGCCAGAAAAGAAGATATAATAGCAAGTAGGTCTGCAATAGATGATGAAAATTATGTTTATGGGGATCTGAATGTTTTGGGAAGTGAATTGAGTGGTGATGTTGATGGTGATGTTACCATTGAAGAGGATGTTGTTTGGGATGAATATGGCTCTAAACCAGAGCATTCTCCAGTTTATGATGTTACTAGTGATGATATTGTAATGACAGACGATATGCTGAAGGTTACTGTTACCCAGGGTCAACAGGAAGGATCTCGTGTAATTACAAAGAGTAAACTCTTAAAAACAGCTTCTGGAATTTCATATGTTGAACTCGATTCAGGTGTCAAGAAGTCAATTTGTGTTTGTGATGATATTGTTTCTAGTATACCTATGTCTTCAGGCTCTTCACATGTTTCTTCTGGTAAACGTGTTGTTGATTCTGCATATGCTTCAAGTGTGTCCAAAAGTAAGAAGTTTACAAAACGTCAACGTAAGGATTCTAGTCCTCCTGTTAAGAAAAGTTATGATCATATTGGGAAAAAAGTTGATGATCGTATAGATATTTCACGTCATTCTAAGCTTCCTGAAAGAATCTATCCAACTTCTTATGTTCCAAAATATGATAATAGGTACCGTGGTTATATGGCATCAACTTTGTCCAGAGATCTTAAGGTAGAAGATAATGTTGCCGAAAAAAATACATATTTCCGTAGGGAGGCTTCATTTAAAAGACAAAATGTTGATAAAGATATTTCTAGAAGCACCTCATCTTCACCAACAAAGATGGGATCTGCCAAATTTAGCTCTACTGATTACACAGGAGCTATTCCGAAACATCAGTATAAACGCTCTGAACATCAGCGTAGGTTACAAGTGTCTCAGACCAGTGCTTTCAGTAAAGAAACATTCCATTTTACAGACAATGCCAAGCAGAAGTTAGTTGCACAGGATAAAACTTTCACTGATTCAGCCTTTACAAGTACTGAGTCTAATGTAGGTGCTTCAAAATCGAAAGCATTCACAGCTCATTCTGTGTCTAATGATATCATCAAAGTGATGCCGGCTAAGAAATCCTCAGGCACACATTTGAAAGTGTCTGAATCTTCACCTATCTTAAAGTCTTCTAAAATATTGGAACAATCAGCTTCAGATCATAGCCTAGAAAGAGACAAGTCTTTAAAGTTGAGAAAGACAGTTGCACCTGTCCATACAGAAACTCCTGCTGATGAAGCTATTCGTTTAAAGAGAGAACATATTATTACCACTGATTCCAAAAAATCACTGGGTACATCACAATCTACATCACTCACAAAAAAATCTAGTACACAAACACATATAGTTACCAAAAAACATTCATTATCAAAGAAGCAAGCAGAATCTTTTTCTGTTGCTCGAAAGTCATCAGTATCTGCAAAAGTAAAAACAGTTGATTCCGAAATAGAGTTTCTGTCCAGAAAACATGAGGGAAGTGTTACATCTCAGAAGATGTTTACTAAATATTCCAAAATAGATGCTACACGTAATATTTCACTAGAAAGAAGTGATACTGCCACAACTAAATTGTCAGCAGCAACAAAAAAATCCCATTCTCGAGTGAGTACTCTTACAAAGATGCAAGAAAGCACAGTACATAAAGTAACAAGTAGTCAAAGGATGCATTCAGTGGAAGTAAAGAAGACTGATGATGTAGAAAGTACTCAAGAACTTGACAGAATGAGAATTCATGATGCAGCATTTAAGCCCCCACAGTATCAAAAAGCAGATAAAATAGAACAAATTGAAATTTTTTCACATGCAAGTTATAAACCTCTTCAAATTCTAGATGACAGTTTAGTTTCAACTAGTGCAACCTCTGATATTACCTCTGAAATAATACCTCTGGGAAAAAAACAAACAGATTCTTCAAAATCAATTGTCGCTGTAACCATATCACCACTGTCTGAAAGAGAAACTGAACAGTTAATTAGTCCTTTTTCAGCAGTCCCAAGTCCTGAATCATCACCTTCAGTTATGTCCGTTTTGGACAGTATTGCTATTGATAGAAAGGAAAAAATTGAAACAAAATCAAGCCCTGTTCCTACATCTCCTGTTAAAATTACATCACGGCCTGATTTAAGCCAGTCAACACCATCTGTGCCATCTAGTCCTAGTCGGCTTCGTAACCAACAACAGGTTGGAGTTACACAAATGTTAACATCAGAAGTTTTCACCCGAACTGTAGATGCATCTGGTTCTATTGAAGTAATTTATAGGCAACCAACAACATCTGAGGCTCTGCGTCGTGTTGTTGCTTCTTCAAGTTCACGAGGGGTCCTTGAATCATCTGTCGGTATTTCAGAGGCTGAACTTTCTTTAATTGACACCACAGACTCTTCTCTGTCAGATTCTGTTGCGCTTCCATCATCATCTTCAGATCATGATCTTAGCCTAGATATTAGCACACGAATTCGTGGCTCACCAGCATCACCTAAACCCACAAAACGTTCACTTGAACTACACCGTACATCTGATTTAGTTTTAGATTATTCAAGCATTTCAGAAGATAAACATGATCTTCCTATAATTCCTTCTCCCTGCCAGTCAAGTTCCCCAACACCAACTAAGCATTCATCCCCACATAGGAAATCTCGAATTTCTGAGGAGCGTCTTTCTCCTATCCTAGATGTTCGTGCTGTGACACCTCCACGCATGAAGCACAAGTTCCATTATTTGGATGAAGATGGTACCATCTTTTCTCAAGGTAAAGCAGAGTCAGATAATATCTCTTCATGGCCTGATAGCTTTGATTCACCATTTCTTGCTGCATCTGTTCAGAGCATGGCTTCAGAACTAGAACAACTTTTAGCTGAAGTGCAGCTTAACATGGGCACAGAAAGTGTTTGGGATTCAAGGTCAGTTTTGGACAGAGTAGAGATTTTACGTTCTAGAACACGGTGTCTTAAATTACTGATGGGCGGGGATACTGCCCAGTACAAAGAAGGTAAGTGTCTTAATGATGACATAATTGGCTACATTTTGGATGAGAAACCTTTAAATCAGGAAATACAGGAGGGAGATATTTACATGGCTGTGGAGTTAGGTAGCTCAGCAGATGCAGTGTTGTATGATTTTGTTGATTCACAGGAACCATCTTCACAAAAACAGTTGACCGAGTGCTTGGAGGGAGAGAGACTTTCTCCTTTGGGCAAGGATGAGCAACTTCCACATCATACAGTGAGATTTAGTTTATCTTTGAATACAGGTGAGCATGTTGTAAGCGAAGAAGAGGATATATTTGACACTGGTGATGATGACATACTTACGCTATCCACTTCGGGATCTGAAATTGACTACGCTGTAGTAGAATCGTCTAATCAGCTTGCAGTGATAGAGGAAGAGGCTGCAACAGATGAAGATCAAGACATTATTCCAGTTGATGAAATTCCAATTAAAAAACTGGCTGATGAGAGTGATGTTAACCATGTGCCAGTGAGTAGCAACGCTGCACATGGTAGCACAATGGCTTTACCAGACAGAAAACTTCCGTTAATATCCATTACAACAGATGATATAGAAGGTCTAGAAACTCACTTTCCAATACCATCATATGCAATTACTGATACTGAAGACTTAGATAGTGATAGGGATGTAGAACAACTAAACAGTTTATTATTAAGCACTGAAGAAGAAGGCACTGGACTGACTGAAACAGAATATGTTCATACATCAGACGATGATGATGATGAAGATGATGATGATGATGATGATGACATATCAGTACGTCCTAAAACACCAACACTACCTGATGATTTGTGTGAACCACAGAGTACACAGGATGAAGTTATAAAATTTGCTAGTTCAGACTTTGCTTCAGAACAGAGTAAGATCAGTTCTGCAAGTAGTTATTTGAGTACTAAGCAGCCTGAAGAAGGAAATAAGGTTTTTACTGATGTAGAAGAGCTTAGTGTGTCTGAAGAAGAAAAAGAAATGTATGACAATGAAAGATTTTTGGAAAGCTCTCCAGTAGAGAATGAAATGATTACAGACTTGATTTCCGTTATAGAAACTACTGAAATTAAAGATGAAATGAAAACTGATACTAAAAATTTATCCCCATCTGTATCTGCAAATATGCGTGTTATAAATAAAAGTGTTGGTAGAACCAGGCGGAAGAGAAAGTTGTCACAAAAAGTATCTCCATCAACAGAGAAATCGTCTATGACTTTGTTACCATCATCACCAGCATTTGTTGTGAGTGACTGCACAGATATTGAATATTTACCTTCAGGTTCAGATGAAGAAGAGACAGACAGCAAGCAAATAACAGTTTGTCGTAGATGGCCTAAAACTTCTAATAAGCAGTCATATCAAGTTGTGACTGATATTGAAGATATGGACATCTCTGATGCTGAGGAGCTTTTACTACGTGAAGTTCCTGATATTGTGATTCCAGATCCAGATAGAAATGTTACACAGATTTCTGAAACAGCTGATATCAATAAACAACCTGATATTGATACAGACATCGAGGAAGTGGAATTATCTGATAAAGCTGAAAAAGGGCCTTTGCAATCAAGAGAGGTACTTTACAGCCCTAAAAGGCTTGGAAAAAAAATTACTACTACATATTCTGCTGAATTACCCCTTACAGATACAGAAGAAATGGATGACCTTGTCAATGTAGATTCTGAAGAGTACTTTACTGATCCAGACATTGTTTCACCACTGAAAGATATAGAGAACCATTATGGCTTGATATCACAGTCCGTATTCGTTCCAGAGCCTTCTGAAGTGTTGGATAAAGATCACTTCTCATCTGAGATTTTTACTGACACAGAAGATTTTCACACTGATGAAAGTGCTCATTGTGACTCATCTGAAATTTCAAAGGACATGGAACTAAAGCTTTCAAAGAAATCTTTGACTAAAACAGAAACTACTGATGTTGAAGATTATGAAGTAAGTGAAGCTGATCTAGCTAGTGAAGAAAATGAATGTAATAAACAAAATGATTTTGATATCAAGTTTGTAGTAGTTGATGGAGAAACAAGGTTAGTGTTAAGAACTGACGAAAATGCAAGAAATTCGTACCAAGAGCTTAGTAGTGTTGTATTACTGAAACCAGCATCCACATCAGATGTTGCTACAGATATTGAAAATGTTGATACTTCAGTTTCTAGTGAAGATGAAGATGTTATTCTTCCTTATGCACTAAAAGTTTCTGATGATGTCACAAATATTGAATTATTTTCAAAAATGTATGGTGAATTTTCATCAGACACTTCTCTGAATGATGGTAGTGATGATTTATTAATCCCTGAACATAATATAGGGCATTTTTATGTCACTGAAAGTAAACAAGGTCAACCAGTAACAGTTTTTCTTCCTTTAAATGACGAGAACGAAATATTTTCAGCAGAAGATAAGATCAGGGCAACTGATGAAGAAGATTTGTCTGGTGTATCTGATAGTGAAGCTATGTTTGTAGAAAGGGATATTCCAGAAATCCTGGGCACAGGAAAGGAGTTTGTGAAGGATGTAGAACTAGCTAAGAAGGAAAAGAGAAAACTAAGAGTTCCTAACAATGGAGATGGGTACACTGAGTCTATAACAGACACTGAAGATGTTTTTCTTGAAGTAAGAGAAGTTGGGAGGCGAAGGAAACTCAAACATAAAAATAAATCATTGCCCGGTAGTAAACGTGAGAAAGACATGGATGTACACACTGATGTTGAAGAGGTAGCAGTGAGTGATTTAGAAGCATTTGAAAATAAATATCAGCTTCATATTGTGCCTTCACTAACATCTGTTCCAATGGGTGATAAAAAAACAGATACAGAGGAATTTGAAATATCAGACTTGGATGATGACAAAATATCACCTGGGAGGGGGTCCAAGAGAGCTCTTTCAGCTACACCAGAATTTGTACACAATTTAGATTATGAAATAATTTCTCAAAAGGAAGGTGATGGACCTTTTCTAAAATACACTTCACAAAATGATGATTTAAATTTACCAAAATTACATGTAAGTCCTGTAATTAGAATGTCTTCCCCATACCCCAACATTATTTTTAGTTCTCATACAGACACAGAGGAGGTAGCAGCATCAGCAGATGAAGATGCAGATAACAATTACTCCAGAGCAGAGACTGCAACACCGAAAGAAGTTAGTAGGCAAATGGATGAACAAATTTTGTCTACCATTCATGTTGTCCACTCACGGAAGTTTGACTTGGAGTCACCAGAAGAGGCAGTTCACGTCAAGGGAAGCAGTGATATTCGTGAAACCCACACCGATGTGGAGGATGTAGGCTTATCAGAAGAAGAAGACAGTGTTCAGCACTGTAGTGATATGTTAGTTATGGATGAAAATCATCGTGTATGTGTGTGCATGTCAGGGCCACATAGCCAAAGTGCAACAAAATGTGTATGCATACAAAAGGAGACTAGTGAACTTTCAATGGTTTGGACTAGCAAGAATATGACAGCATCCACCTCCATTCAGCCAGAATTCAATTCCAGCAGAGAAGAAGAAGGTATGAACCTCTTGTTAACATTGCCTCATCCCTTTTGCAGTAGTAATGTATGTTCTGCTAATCTGCAAAATTTGGTCACCCCTTACCAGAGCTTTTGCTTTCCTCAGAAAATTAGTAGAGTTGTTGAAGGCTTGACCTGTACTATTAGCAAGGATAAACAAATTCATAGTTATTTTTTCCCCACTTGCAGGCCTTTTTTTCCTGATAACTTTATAAGTGCACAACTCATAAATGTTGGTGATAGCATTATAACTGTATTTCAAAGTTTAGTATTGGATCATTTTGATACAGAAAAAGCAGTTGGTTGTTTGGAACATTTAAATATTTCATTCCCTGTGACCAACTCATGTTGGACAATGTTTTATGTCAACTATCCTCAGATTTTAGAAGTTAAATTTTTGGAAAATTCTACAAGTCTTACATACTGCACAGAAATTTCAACTTGGGACTGTGGTATCATTCCACATTTCTTGGAAAACAGAGATGTATCAACAAAAACATCAAAAAATCATATCAAAGCAAGAGCTTGGTCTGGAAATTTGCTTCTGGACACCCGATTTACGATGCAGTGTGAAGAGTTCCCTCCTGCTGAAGCATTTGTTCGAAATAGGTCAGGAAGTGTTAGCAAACTCATTTCAAGGTTTGAAGGCTTATCTGCTACTTGTTTGCAGCCCTCTTGCCACTCTCTACCTTTCTACAGAACTACATCCACTTCGTTAGAAACAGATAACAAAGTGTACACATCAGTTTTAAAGACAGCAAATACAGGATCCAAGTTTTGTGCCATGGTGGAAACGAATTTTGCAAATGTCAGTTCAAGTCCATTAAAAAATTATTTTCCAGAAACACAACTTAGCTGTTATATGAAACCTACAGAAGTGCAAGCATGTAAAATGTCAAAGAAACAAGAAGATAATGAATCTCATATACTGAAAAATCAAAGACCTACTCATACATCAGATGAAGGCAGAAAGAGAGTGAGTTACAGATCAGATGAAACTAGTCCAATGCACATTAGTAGTAATAATGAAAAAATATTGTGTGATATTTCATTTAAAGACATAGTACCTGATGTATCAAACAATTTCGGAGACAAACTCTCTTGTGAAGTGCTACAGGAAAGTGAAGCTGTACTACCAAATATACTACATGAAGAAAAAATAAAACTTTCTCATAAGCCAGTAATATGTTCTGTTCAATTCAAAAGTAGTAATGTTGGTAGTTTTAATATTACTTCTGTAACTGAGAGTGAAGAACCATTTCAAAGAGTATTTTCAAGTAATGAATTGAGTAACAAGCCAGAAGTCATAACATTGTCAGAAATACCATGCAAAAAATGGGTTTCACAGAGTGAAACTGTAAAAAGAATTATGAAGTCATTTGAAAATCACAAAAAAGAATTTAAAAAATGTGCAGTATCTAGAGCAGAAACAGAGGACCTGCTGATGTGTGCAAAAGTCACCTATTCATCACAAAATAGTTACAGTAAGTCATTGGATAGTGGCCTAGCGTCATCACCAGTACACCTTAATGCAGGGTGTAGTGGCAGTTCATCCATTCCAAGAACATACAATTCCATTCAGAGGACCAAACCAGGTGTTGAGCATGGCACATACCAGAATAGAAAAGGTAATAATACTGGCAATAAGTTATGGTGGTGGCTGGACTGTGTCAGATGGTTTCTTTGGGAATGATACAAATGTGTAGTGACTGAGGTTAAGAACTTGCATCACATTAATCCTCCATGTGACTGTGTCAAAGTGAATTATAAAGGTTCTTTCATGCATGTTAATGTCACATGCTTGAGTTTCCAGTAGCAGTTCCCGTAAACTTCATTGCCACACATGGTTGCATCAAGAGTAAAAATTTGGATGTAAATGGACTTTGGATTATTATTATTGTTATTATTACTATTAATAATAGACCAATGGTGAAATGTAAATATTTACCCATTTCTTTGGTAATCAGGTAATTGAATCATTTTAGTGGAATTTTCATTAACAACCAGCTGATTTCAGAATAACTTATTTTATGTTTGACTACTGGTACACATTTAACTTATTTAGGTCTTAACTAGGCTAAACTTAGGTAAATTTAGTTTCTATACCATTAATTATGATGATTGTAATATTAAATATGTAAAACTGGTAGGTAGTAAAAATGAAGTACCTAACATAGACATATTACTTAGTTCCTCAGTAAACAAAAGCATTAAAACTGATTTATTATGAATGCTACATTTAAAACACTGGTGTTTTCAAATTATATGTAATGTTTGGTGCTGTAAAAGCTATTGTTTCAGGCCACCAAATTAATTCACTCATTTATCACAACTGTTGGATGAAAAATTGTCATTGACAATACAAACATTTAATGTTAGTCTGAATGCACCAGTGCTCACATGAAGCAAATGCATTGCTCATCTGTGATTTGCAGTTCGAGATTTTGGTGAGTAGCATGTGGGCTTGCATGTATAGTATGCTTTTTGGTTTTGTGCAAGTTTTTGTTTTTGTGGTGTTGTGTATTTGTTTGTTGTGCTTGCTGTTACCAAACTGTTGAATAAACTTACAGATGTACCAAAGTGTATCCTCAGAAAAATTAAATTTTGTATGAAAACATGTTACAGATTATAAATAGTTTTGTTTTACCTTTTAAAACAGTTTTAAAATACCAATAATAATTTACAAAAAAATATTTTACATTACTGCTTCATTTTTAAATTGGTTTTATCATGTCTTGTGCAGTAAATATTATTCCACGAGGTTAAGTGACATACGGTTAACGGTATATGTTCCATTTTCAGACTGGACAGAAAAGTCTCAGGACCAAGATTCAGATGTTTCGCAAGGTAAGAAGACTTAATTTACAGTAGTGTAATTCAAAATACTTAACTTCGTTCAGTGAGAAATAGCTAGAGTGATTCCAAGATTTGTTTTCTCCTGATTACATATTTTACTTTTTCTATGGCACTTTAGAGAACATAGTTTCTATCCTAAATGTATCTACATATTTATGTTCAATAAATCTGACATTTATGACTAATTAAATTTAATAAATTTTCATAAATAAGTTTTTCTAGGTCAGATCATTCTAGCTGAAGATAACCATTCAGCAGAATTCATAAAAGCCTAACAGCATATCTCTGATTCTGTCTAGCTTTCTTTAGGTTAAAGTTGGAATCATAATGGAAAATAATAATAGTATTCCCAGATTTCCCTCAGCTTCAGGATAATGAAACAGTATAAAAAAATATTTACTCAAATGAATCATCACTACCTTTTATTTCATTTGTGTAGAACTGTTTTAATACTTAAGTACCTTTCTATGTTATTTAGCTGTAGCTTTGGAAATGTTATGAAATGTCTAAAACCTTCCTCTATTGAAGCTTTATTAACTCCTCCAAGTCTGCAAGTAATTTTGAAACATCATGTAAATACACGAAACAGAAAAACAGTGCAGTATACTTGTCTTACAGCATTGTAAATCAGTTTTCATTTGACCCCAATGTTTAGTTTTTAAATTATCATATGGAAACTCAAAAATATGGAAAATAGTTAAAATTTTAAATGTTCTTCTTGTAAAGGCAAATGCCTCTGTGTAAGTAATATTGTTTATTGTTACGGTATGTTAATGCGTGTATGAATTCAATTTTATGTACAGTATTTTCTGATATCATGTTGTAAAATCACATTAAATTATATGTATTCAGAAGTTATTGGTAATTAAAATATTCTCCTACTTCAATATCCATAACAAGATTCAGTAGACAGAATGCAACAGAAAAAAAAGGGAATTCTTATGGAAAACATGCACAAGAGACTAATGGTGTCTTATAAATCAATTATAATAAAAAATTTAATGACCAGCGATAAAATTGGCTTGAAATGGAACACCAGCAATTCTTCTCCCACACATTGAACCTTTGACATACAGCAACAATTAAAGATGTGTAACAAGGTTTTCAGTTGCTACCCATAACAGATAGAGCAATCTTTCTCAAACATGCCTCTGTGTCATGCTTGTTTTAGAAGTGCAGACTGAGGCTAACAAAAAACTGTTTGCATCAGGTAACGCCAGAGTCACTGGGAGTTGAGTCAGGCAAATGATGCCACCATGCTGTTTGAAAACACCTTTTTTCCTCAGGGTCTGTTTTTTTTTTCAGTATATTCAAGATAAGATATCTACTACTAAGTTTCTTTGCGTTTTGCTCATTTGCTATCTCTCAAGAGAGTTCTTAGTAGAGTAATTTTATTCAAGCTGACCACTATCGCAATGGTTACTAGATGTTACCTTATTAATTTACTTGAACTATTTAAAGATAGGCAACTCATTTCTGGTATCAAATTTTTAATTAAATACTGCTGTGTTTAAAATGGATGAACCGCCTCATTTGGTTATTATATAGATTTGTGTAATGCGGGCAATCTGTACGTACTCAACACACAAGCCACCTCAGGATAGTCCTTACTGAACAGTTGCACATGATTAAGTTAGCCAGTGCATGCGCTAGAGAATGAGTTGCACTGTTATTTCCCACTGCCTTCTAGGGCTGAAATGGGTATAATGACAACAATTTGTATGAATGTTGTTATGCTTCTGCATATCATACCAGTTTGGTTGGTCCTCTATAAATTTTATTATCAATTAACAACTGTTAGTATATATGCAGCAAATTGTACCATATTTACTTGCTTCTGAAACACACCTTTTTTTGTGATTTTTTGAGATCTGCCAACTGATGGCATATTAAATTGGCCAGAATATTCAACAAATGTCAGTATAAAAAATTAAGGGGTTTTAATCCTATACATGAATTTTTATACTGTTAATACAAAATTCACCAATAGAAAGCAACATACTCGTGAGAAATATTTATCGCCAAAATGTAAAAAAACACGTTCCACAACAGTTTAATAAGTTTCATAGCCAACTTTGTAAAAAAAAATAGAAGACACAGGAGAGCTATAGTGGTCACACTTGTAACTATAATCAACTGATGTGCCATGTTGTTACACCACACAATGGGATGTGGTATATGATGTTGTTACCAGTTAATCTGGGATATTGATGTGTACACATGTTATGCAAAAGAAGTACAAATGTAGCAACTATAAAGCCGCTGGTACAATAAGCAGTGTTGATGGTTGATGTTAGTGGTTGGTGCTGGTGGCTGTTGAAGGACACTGCAGTATATGCGAGATGGCACAATTTCTGGTTGGTAGTCGGTGGTTGGTGGATGGTGGTTGGTCCTGAAATCATTTCAACTTGCGGTTGGTGTTGGTGTTGTAGCAAGTTGGAATACATCAAACTTTTATCACCTACAGACCAATCAGAGCATATTCTCTAGGTTCTAAACGAGTGACAGTGGTAAATCTTTAAAATAATAGAAAATAATAGTGAAAATAAAAATATTCATATCAAGCTGATAATACAAACTGTTACCCAGCAACCAGCAATTTTTAATATTAGAAATCACGTTATGTAATAACAAAAGTTAAAGCAAATTGTACAAGTATATTGTATTTTCAGGCTTTTATGAAGTGATAGCATGAATAAAAATTAATTTGAATTAGCTCTGTGAATATTATTATTTTTTTTTATAAAATAGTACATTTAATTCTTGGTGTGTGGAAATAACTTAGGCCTAATGTTTTTAATATGGCTTACAGCAGTGTGTTTTATTTAAAAAAGTTATAATCTCAACAGTAAAAGTCTTGTCCACTTAACTAAAAAGATTCAAATTACAACAATTTAAAACAATTAATACACCTTTCTTAGGACTTTACTGCTATCTGTTGGCACAGACATGAAACAATTTTCACCAACCTCAACCCTGTGCCTTAGAACACATCCCACACCAACTTAAAAGCACCAACAACCACCCTTACCAACTGTCTATTGTGCCAGAGGCTTAAGTTCTACGAGAATAAGAAAAATTTAATAAAGTTACATTAAACAAGAATTAGGATGTGAAATAAGATTACATTACACAACAAATGGAACATGAAACAAATCTACTTTGCACAAGAATGTGAAAGGAAAATAAATTTAATTACACGACAAACTTTTGTATCAACAGAAAAGTTTCAGTTAAAACTATCATTGTCGTTATCAGAAGACTTACCTGTTGATTCATCAGTTGCAGTTATTCACAAGGCCAAAGTGGGGCAAGGTTACTTGTTTTGAGAGGAGTAGGATGCAGGCTTCACCTGTTGGTGCCTGTACTTAAATCAAAGAGTATCTTAGAATCAGTAGTATCTTAGACTCAAGTAAATATGGTATTTAAACCGTTAGCTGTCACTTATATGGCACACTGATAGTCCATAGCACATTGTGATGGCTTAAATATTCACATGATATAGTTTAGTTACATGTTAGTAAAAATAAAATAAAGCATAAAAGTTATTTTATAAACCCTGTTAGACAGTTCCCACTTAACAATATTTCCTGCTTAATAAGTTTAAATAATTTTCACCATATAAGGAATTTCACCCTTTTAAGAAGATTCCCTGGTTAATAAGCTCAAATTTTTTCAGTCCCTTCAGAAACATCTTAAGAGAGTTTTACTGTATTTTACATATGATTAGTGAATGCATGGCAGTGCAAAGACAATAATTCAGTGCCTTGCTTTAACATGGAGCACACAAAGACAATGCTGACAGACATTACACGAATTAAGAAACTTTAGTTTGCTCTGTTCGGCAGGTAATATGAGGGTCTATTATAAACCTTGGGAATGTTTAGTTTTTCTTCTCTGAAAACTATTACCTGATAGGTTCTTGATCTCTTGATGTAAACTGACAGTTCCCATAAACAAATTTGGTTGAAATGTGATGTGCCATTATTCTGAAATTTCAGTATGAATGTACAAACATGTCCCTACTCTTTGTGTTTCATATAGCACCAGGAAAGGAAAGGGTAGTTCTATCAAAATTTTAAGTTGTTGACTAAGAAGGCTAACTGTGAATTTGTTCAGAAATCAGTTAATCTATCCTGTTTTTTAAGCATACATCTCTAAAATAGTGTACTGGATGATGCTAATGTACCTAGGCATTTTAGAATGATAACTGAAAATATTTTTACCTAGTCAGTGATGAAATTTACATATTTACATATTTAGATGTACAATTTGTACTTTTTGACAGCTAGTGTGCGGTAACATGTCATAAACAAAACTGGCAACATCCCATGTACAAAACCCTGTATCAGCTGATGTGTGGATAGATGTAAGTAAATTTTATGTTCGCTAAATTGGCAGCCTTGTTATCACACAACAGACAACAGAGAAATATGTGGCCAGGAAAGTGTTCTTAGGCTAACTGTTTATATCTTTTATTTTACCTTGTTGCACAGCAGCTCTTAATAGTGTAACAACCTAAACTTAGAGCTAAAATAGTAATATGTAGGTGTTCCAAACTAAATGTAACTTAAAGGGTGTGTGTATTTTGTCTATTTCAGTCCTTCCCACATTCTATAGCTAATGTCATTTTGCCTCATGTATGTATTCAATAATACTGCAAAATGGTAGAATTTTTTTCCTAATATTTCTACATTAATTTGATGTAGTTATTTAAAACCCCAGTCTTTTGAGCCAGTGTAGGTGAAACATTTACTTTTAAAGATATGTTATAATACTTTTGGAGTAGAGTAACTAACTGTGATTGTGTACTGTAATCTGTTGACACGTCAGCTCTAGTACGCTTCCCAAGTCATGCCCCCCTTCTCATGAATTAATTGGTTTTGCATGTGTAAAATACAAATAAGCAACCTGATCTAGTGTATGTAATGAGCAGATGGCACATTTAATTGTGAAATACTTAATTATTGTGAATTAAAGTTTGCTTACAATTTCTCCACATTCCTAATATTTCCAAGATTGATATATACTTATACTGTAATATCTAAACTGCCATTACGTAAGAATTACATTTACCATCTTATTGAAATATTTGAATGCCTAGGCAGCACATTTTGACAGGTGGGTGGAAACCACATGGTGGTTAGGGATACGTTATCTGTTTGTTTACAGTCTACCACTTTTGTATGTCAAAATGTGGAAGCCTTATGTAAGATATACTACTGTATTTTTCTCATTTATACTGAAGTTGACAATGTAATGCTTGGTGTGTTTGTCCTGAAAAGAAACCAGTTTGCAAGAAGATTTTAAAGACTTAATGACCATAACTTCCTCTTCATTTCTTGACTAACATAAAATGCATTCTGTACTAACTGTTGCATATTTTTATGTTATTTACAGTTAGTAACACTTTTCTAGTCTGTTTACTGCATTATGGAAATCAATGAAAGCTTCTATTTGAAGGGTTCTCGAATCATGGTTAGCACAGTAATGATACATTAACAAACATTTCTTTGGCTGTGCATTTAATTGTTCTTAGAAGTATAAATGGATATGATTTATTTTTCCTTTTGTGCTTTGTCTAAAACACTGTTTTAGTACTTTCTTAAATTATTGTATATTCTTCAGTTGTGTGTTTATTTACAGTTTGAAAATATGTATGAAAAAGTACATATTTTCATAAATAGTGTTACTCAAAAGCTAAAAAGTAATGGTTTAGATGTTTATTTTCATCACTGCAAATATGTATTTCTCAATTAAGCTTTGTTTAAAATGTCAAGTACCATATGCATTGCATTTGCTGCAGTAAAAAAAGCTACATACTTTCTTTCTGGAAATAACTTTTATTACATATTTCAGTTAGACTGAAAGTGTAGGCATGATCAGAGCTTGCTACTATTCTGGTAAAGGCTGTTCACAATAAATCACTTTTGACATCAACCTTTGAAAAATATCAGTCACCATAATTACACACGACACGCTGGCATGCAGGCTCCCCGTTAAGTTGGCAGCGAATAAATAAAAAATTACTTCTAAGGCTTTATGTTGTATTGGGAATGCAACATGTAAATTTATGGCTACTGAAGTTGGTGTTTGTTTTATAGAAATAAAAGCACAAATCTGCATATTATTAACATTTTTATTTTCATAAATAAATATTTCATGATTTGCACTTGGATGATGCATGAATAAAGTGAGATGGTTCACTGCAGTATTAATTTTTCATGTAACAGAATTATAACAAATTACAATAAAAGTAGCTCCTAAACAGGGCTTTCAAAAGTGCTCAGTTTACTGTAGACAGCTTATGACGTGTGGTCCCATTCAAAGGAATCAGGAGCCAACACCTTAAATCAACATGAAGTGTGGCCAAGGTAGTGTCCTTAAAGGACATTGGAGCCAATATTCCTCTAGTCGACACCAACAAATAAAATAAAAAAACATTGTTAGCCCCACTCTGTCACATGTTTGGGGGTCAGAAGCCACACAGGAGGATATAGGTGGTTTTTAACGCGTTCCTAATGGGTGGGCCTTTGCATATCTGGATCACTCTGTAGTCATACCTACAACTGAAAGTTAAGTGTGAACCACGAGATAATTTTTGCTGCATTCAGATGTAATCCTATTGTTATCAAAGCATAACTTGCGTGAGTTCTGGGAAAATTAATTATGAAACAAAACAATGGGCAAACCTGTGCAGCTGGTTGTGCACTATGCAGAGGCCAAAACAGCTCACTGAATGATAGGGGGATCACTGTCTCTGTTCACATATGTATATTGCATAACAGTGTTATTAGTTTTGCTGATAATTCTGACAGGAATGATTAATTATTACACATGATGAGACTACTGAGCAATATAAACCAATCAGTGTAAAATAATTTTAAAGAACTGTAATTTGGGTACATTAATTTGTTTATGCTTGCACTTAGAGACAGGTAGTTTCAGATGATCCAAATGTGTTTCAGTGCCAGCGAGTTTGGACTATCAGTAATGCACTGTTCTGAAGAAAATGTGATGGAGGGGGGGTTACATTTTTGTATATTTATGCAGCATTAATATTATGTGTGCAGAAAGTGTTTAAGTGGCAAATATAGATTCAAACTATTTTACCAGGTTGAAAGATAATTTTATTTGTTTGTAGTACTGCACATGTTTGCTCAACCATCTTTTAATATGTAGATTTACAGCCAATACTGCACACACAGATTGGATGGCTTGGTAGTTCCTTGGAGAATCTACATGTTGAATCTTATGCGAAAGAGCTTTGCAGCTGCATCATGATAACTTTTGGAAGGATGCTACTATTGCATTGTTATATTTTTTAAATCTCCAACCAATGTTTGCATTGAAGGAAAATTTTTAATATTGTGCTGGTATGCAAATACATACACCAATTCTCCCTAATTTTGTTTTCATTTCTCACGTAATTCCAAGTTAATGGGTCTGCGAGAAAACACTGAGCACTGGGTTTTATTCATACAGTTTTGTACTTGTGGGTTGAGACACACTGAAACTGGTTTATTCTCAGATGTATTTTTTATGTGAAGATTCCACTTGTAGCTAGTATTTTTGGTGAGTATATCTTTATTTCTTGATGCACGTGCTCTTTAGTTATAAATATTATTTTCATAATGCACATTTCACTGGAAACTGAACTTTTTATTGATGGTTTAGTTGGCAGATGTCCAGTGATAGCATATCGAATTATGTCTCAGTGTCCGTATACTATATATACTTTATTGTTATTTACACAAGAGTTTACCATAATTTCAAATTTCTGGGAATTTCAAATTTTTTTTTTAGAATTACCATTTTTTTTTATTAAATAGTTTAAAAAGGAGGTTGTTATATTTTTTCCCAATAGATTTAATTTCATAAACCAGTATTAAAAAGTGTATTAGTTTTGTGAATGTTTCTATGCCTTTTTCAAAGTATAATTACTATGTATGACAGTTGTATTGCATTGTGTAAAATTTTTATTGCAGAATTATATTTTTCACACTCATTACTGTTATAGTATCTATGTAGTAAGACAGTAGTAAATATTATTTAGTTAGTTTTTATGGTCCTAGATTCCTTGTTGCAGTATTTTTCTTTATTTCTGCTCCGATTCTTTAGTGTAATCTCTTATTTCATGCTAAAAAAAAAAAAAAACTGGTTGTAATCAGGTAGTTTTTTTCCCCCAAATTTCCTGTTATGCATGATTGAGTATTATTTCCTTTTTCTTGCATGATTGAGTTCTGGTAATACTAAGGATATAATTTTCTAACAAAATTTTATGCTTATAATTTAAAACCAATTTTGTTTTTCATTTTTAATTATTTTTTTTGATTTTGCTACCATTAAAAAGCTACAGATCTAATTTGCATTCCTGTATTCCAGATATAAAAATAAATTAAAATTAATGCTGTATGACAGTTTAGTAATTCATATTTCAGAATATTAGTGCGAATTTTCCCTTTTTTATAACTTAAATGTGGATTGTAATTGATAAATTACGTTTTTTAATTGTTTGCAATATGTAAAGCTATGCTAAGGATTCAGTTTTTTTTCCACCCGTATTATTTTGTGTAACTTTCCTTAGTTTCTTGTCAGCTATGCAGGAAGTAATTATTCTGAAATCAGACTTAACAGCAGCCATTTTTTACATATTCACTAATTGTATAGTATGCATGTTTTATGTTGCTATTCATTTTTAGTTATTATAACTGGTATTTTACAAACATGCTTAGCTAAAAAGTATTGATGATTCGGTATGGTATCACTGTTGCTGTAGCTCCCCTGTCAATGTGATATCAGAGTACTAAAGCTAGTTTTATTTTATGCTAGAGTTGTTCCGATACCGTGTTTTCCGATACTGATACCCCAATACCATTGACAATACCCTGACAACAATGCCCTCCCTTTTGTTTGTTGTTCCAGCTCACCATTACTGTGCAGAATATGAGAAATAATAAAAATTAAGAGATATTTTCCCAATATTACCACCACCAAGAGCACAGTAAGATGAAAATTCTCCACTTGTGTCCATGATATACATATTTTAGCGTGTATAGACAGCACCAGAAGTTTTGGATGAAAAATTAGGGATAATTAATATTTCAAGTATAGGCCACACAAAATGTTTGTATTCCTGTAAATATTGTTAAATCACGATTCCGTACAAATATAATAAATTTCGACTTAATTTCTCCCCTACAAAACTTTTGTGATGGAAAATTCTTTTTATTTACAAAATACGTTGCATGATTACTATTCCACAGATGGTAACGTAACTTGAGAAAGCAAAAACTACGGCAACATGTTACACAAAATGGCGTATATCAATGTGTTCACTTGTGCTGCGGCGGGCGTGTGAACTATGTAAGAAATCTTTGTCTTATACAGCAGCAAAATTATTTTTGCATGTACAGCTTCTATGGCCGAGCTCCAACTTGTTTACATTTTAAGCTTGTGGGATGAAGGTTGTTTTATTTATGAATGTGAGTGAACAAATTATTGCATGAATGATCAATACTGTAAAACGTACAGCTACACCATATTTTTGTGTCTAAAGAAAGTAATAACCCAATTTCACTGTCTATAACCGATACTAATGTATCGGCCCGATACAATATCTGATACAGATACATCAAAAAAAGGTATGGTATTGGCAGATACCGATACTTGGTATTGGTATCGGAACAACTCTATTTTATACACAGCTGGTGTTTTCTTTTTTTGTTACACTGGATGCAGCAGTTTTAAATGTGTTGGTCAAATAATAGTGTAAATTAATGTTTTCTTTTTTTCTTTTTGGCAACCTCATTTCACCAACATTATATATTGTACAGCAGCTTAAAACATTTATTGGACATCTGCAATCAATTTTTTATCTGTACATCATTTCTTAAGCAAGCCTTCTTTTAAAATTTTACTTTATTTAAAAAAAAATAGTTACTGTGATAATGCCTATTCATTCACTCATGCCGCTTTCATTAATATATATTTCATACAGTTTTTGAAGCCAAATTAATGTAGTTGAAATTGGGTGCCAAATTTTAATTGACACAAGATGGTGAGCACCACCGACTGTAGATAATGTTAAATTAAATTATGCCAAAAACATTATATTATATTAATTTAATGAGTATTTTTATTTCAATCAACTATTATACATCTACTCAATATTTTTATTTTGTAATAGGCTCTATGTGTGTGTATACCTCTCAACTGTTGAGGTCCTTGGTAATTTTATTTTTTTTATTATTTGCAAAATGGTGGTGGCCACTGGCTAAATTTTTCATGCAAAAGTAGTTTCTTGTGTGATCTCATGATCACGTTGACGTACGTACACATCGCAGTGTTTGGTGACGCCTTGCAGCAATGCACAGGGGCAAGCCAGTGGATGCAGGGGCCACCCCCTCCTCTTCTTTCTCGCTGAATGACTGGATGGACTTGCCTGACCTTCCCCATGCTAACTGTGTGTCTGACTACAAACCTTATACAGTTCTTCTTCCCACCCACACTTCTGCTGTAACAGGAATCCACACCTTCCAGAAAACTAATGTACCAGAAGCTAAAAGTGAAAGAGAAGAACATGAAATTCCATACATGGTAGCCATTATACCACGAGAGTCTGGAGGATTCGACAGCAAAAGTGAGCATGTTACATTTGAAAGATTTCACTTGAAAGATGAGAACCAAACAGGCAACGAGGAACTAGGAAAACAAAATACGACACATAACCAGTGTACTCATATTAAAATGGTTGAACAGAAAGAAAATTACAGAACAGAGCTTGTTCATGGAAATTTCAATTCAGAAGAATTTTTTAACGAAAATGCTTCAGATAAAACATTAGAATTTCCTGTTGGTGCATTAAAAGAATATGAAAAGGAGACAACACCTAACACAGTTGAAACTTTTAAGATTAATATGCCAAAAGAAGTTCCACTGTGCACTACTCACAAGATGCCTGATACCATTCCTGTAACAAACAAACTGATTCAAAGAAGCAGCCTCACTTTTGATACCAATAAGGACTACATGTTTGATAATGATTTGCATGTGACTGACAAAGGTGTGGAGTCCATATATGAAGGAGGAAAAGATTTAAGTGTTACAACACTTGTAGGAAAAAATGAAAATAATGAAAGAACAAAGAAATCAATTCTAGATATTGGTTACATAGGACTGTACACAGGAAATATTGGTAAAACAGTGCAGTTAGCTGCTGTAAATCATCCATCAGATCAAGTAAAACTTGAAGACAACAAAGAGTCCACAGAAAGCTGTAGCTCTCATCAGAAGAGTAATGAAACTGAAAATACAAATTCACCATCTTATGAAAAAGAAGTCTGTGGGAGAGAGCATGACAAACCACTCTCTACTTCTTCATTCCATAATGAATGGCAAGAGAAAGTTACTTTTGATTTTCCATTGTATGATGAAAACTCAGAGTCTGCCAGCTCTAGTCAGTTTTTTGAAAACTGCAAGATGAATGGAGTTCTTTCAAATTTAGGCTCCTTACCTACCAAACAAGCTTACAGTAACTGCCAAAGTAGAAACTTTAAGCATAAAGATTTGCCTCAGTCTTCAGAACATATGCAAAATATCAATGTGAATGATAAATTATCTTCCTCATATAACTTTTCCTCAATTAATAAACAGCAAGAAGCTTTGTCTTGTGCATTAGCAGCTATGAGCCTTGGTGAGCAAAATTGTGACTCTGTAGATGTTACATCACCAAACATTAAAGCTGATAATCTTGCAGATCATTTCCCTGTTGGTAAGCAAAATAATCTGCAGGCAGATCTGCCAAATTATAGTTTTAAAGATATTTTATTGTCTTGCCATGAAACAGATTCAAAACACAATATCTCAAAACATCAACCATCATTTGAAAATACTAAATTAATGCATTCAGTTATACCTCATAATGAGATACAACTACAGCAACTAGAAGAAACTGTAGAACGCATACTCTCTGAGGTAGCTTTTCAAGAGAATTCTCTTGAGTCAGATACTCCATACATATACTGTTCAGAAGTACAAGCTGAAATTGATATACCACCTGGTGAAATGCAGTTTGAGAATGCAGATGAAACACAGATACATAAAAATACATTTGATATTTTGCCAGAAGAAGATACATTCATTGAGTTTCTGATGCCACGAAAAAATAGGAAAAGACTGGATGAAAATAACTTTACAAGTGAATGTGTTATTACACCAGCTTGTGAACAGGCCAGTCCATATGAAATATGTAAACCTCAGAAACAAAATGCTTTAGAAATGGAGGGAGTTAACAATGTTTTGCTGAATACCTCACCAGAAGTGGAGAACATCGCATGTGGAAGATATGATGATTTTGATGAATTGGAAAAAAACTGTTGATAGGTTAGTAGTTGATGTTGAAAGAGAGAAAAACAACTTAATGGAAAATTTTTTCTACCATCAGGGTTTTCAAAATTTTAAAGGCAAAGATACAGTAGTTGGTACAGATGTAAGTCAATTTTTAGATATTTCCAATAGCAGCGATATCTGGTTGAGAAGTGAGTGCAGGAATACTGGAAACATTCAGATTGAAACAGATAAACAAACAAGCGATAAGCTAATTGAATCAGAAAAAATTTTATCTTCTGTGCTTAATGATGATATTTGGCTCTTTGATGAAAGGCAAGACTCAAATAGTGGAAGAGATTCAAGTTCTGAGATGATTCAGAGCAGTACAGGAGATGAGGCAGATGTGTCTAGCTTGGGAGGAGATCATTTTGTCAAAGAGGAGATGAAGCTTCTTGTAAAGACAACAGATGTTGGGAAAGAGGCAATTGAACTATACAGTATTCGGAGATTTATTGATTCTTCTGATAAAGAGATGAATGATGCAATACCATCATGCAGTTGTAAAGAACTCACTTATATTAAGAAACATGACCTTGCTGACACTGAAAATGAATGTGGAAACTTCAAACATAGCTCTACACCACTTTTAAACAGGAGTAAAATTAACCACAATCAATCTCAAAACATTCAAAGGTTGTGCATCCGAGCTTCTGGCTTTGATAAATGCAAAACCTATGATTCACCAGTCCCAAATTCCCAATTATGTGCATTACATAACAGTAGTTACGCTGATAAATTTACAAATGCTTGTTATGTAAGAACTGACACTAAGCCTCCTCATGCTTCATTAGAAGACCTAGATGATGCAGACTCATTGCTGTACTTATTGTCTCAACCTACCATGATTCCACTGAAACATGGGAAATCACTTCCATGTCTTAATCATGGAAACTCTGCAGCTCATTCTTCACAACATGTTTCAGTGGGTCTGGAACACTGTAATAAAGACTCACCACTATATTGGGTGCCTGATGATTCAAACAGAGGTGTCTCTCTTCAGAACATATTTATTTCTGTAAACATATCTACTTCACCTCAAGTGCCATCACCACAGAGCAATGACAGTTCTTCACATCAATTGAGAACTACTGCTTTAGATGTCATTTCTTCCCCTCTAACAAGTTGGCTTTCATTGCCAACATTAAAAAATATCTTTGGCTCGGTAACTGAAAAATGTTTAAATGAGTCCAAATCCTGCACTTTAATTGTGCCTCTTTCTCATCAGTACTCTGATATGAAGAAAGGAATTTCTTTGCCTTCTCTTCAACATCTTATTCGCACTCCTATAGCACCAGTACGAGACTTGCCAAATCCTCCTCCACCTATAAGCCATTTCTTTGTTCCTTCATCACTCCATGTATCGCAATCACCTAGAGCTAACTGCTCTGTTAAGCCTTCATACAAGGAATCAATGGTGCATTCACTAGTCAGTGAAATTTCCAAAGAAACCTTGTTGGAAACTGCCTCTACATCAAAGCCAACAGCTCCCACAAAACCAATTAAACAAAGTCAACCCCCATGGTGCTGTGCAGATCTCCAAAGTAGATCCCTTACATCCACCCCTACTTACAACTTCACTGATCCTTGGTACCTGCAGACAGAGTTCCTTCTTTCACCACAGACCATTTCCTCTGGCTACTGCACTTGGGGCCCTCTCCCTGACTCATCCCGGCTCTCACGTAGCGAAGGTAAGAATGGCAGAAACTTCTCAACATGATAGCTACATGTGTTGCAAATGATTTACACTTACTGATTACACAAGTTAAACTAACACAATTCAAAGCTAATAAGGCAAACCATTTTTATTATCATTTCAATATGAAATTGATAGGAAATAAATTTTTTTAGCTGTGACTAAATAAATTATTCACATGTTCCTCAGTTGCGTAACTGTGGAAAACTTTTTTTTTTTATCAAAAATTATTAACACACATTGGCTATATGTATGTTGGGAGTTTGTAGAACCAGCATGTTCATATAAGATGTTGAAAGATGTGTCTGAGTTAATGACTTGTTTGTTTTGTTTGACCATCATGTAACATATGCAGTCAATAGCACATACTCTTAACATTAAAATTTAGTATTGAATGAGCATGTTTTTAATATCATGCAGCCTGTGTTAGAATATTGCCTATATGTGAGCAAATTATTTTCAATTATGGTCATAAAAATTTGTGGTTAAATCATTTTTGTCCTTTGTGGATGTAAAATAATTTTTTTGCACAAAGATATATATATATATATGTGTGTGTGTGTGTGTGTATGTGTATATATATGTATATGTATATATGTATATATATATATATATATATATATATATATATATATATATATATATATATATATATATATATATATATATATATATATATATATAGACACACACATACATATAAAGTGACATTTTTTATTTATTTAATAGATCATACTTCAACCAATTTTCTCTTAGTAATTCTTTGCACAGAAAAAATTTATATGAGCTTTACTGTATATATTATACTGCAACAAGGAATACATATATGCAGACATTAGGCTTTTCATCATTGTTTTGGTACATGTTTCATCTGCAACATGACACACTAAACTGTGACATTGCAGGAATTTCAGGAACTCTTGAACATGGTGATGATCAATACAAGCATCACTACCTTCCCATATCAACTGTGAAGCAGAAATTGCCTGTGGATATAGAACAAGACATTTACAAGCAAACATCAATGGAACAACAGCTCATATCATCTGGAGATACAGCCCATTTTGTCCAGAGTTCTGATCATATAGTTCTGCCATTCTCTGAATCTTTATCAGATTCTGCAGACATTATTTCAGATTTGCCACTGAATGTAGCATTAAAAAAGCTTGACACAACACAAACAAAGTCTGTTAACTTTGCAGAAGATTTTAGAAACAAAATTTCTGATGTGGATTTAGATGGTTTTACCACTGAGGGACAGTTTAATACTAAACTTCCAAAGAAAGATGTTACAGATAATGTTACACCTACAGTTGATGCTGCAGATAAAGACGACAAGAGTATAACACAAGTGAAGGCTCTTACTAAGTCAGAGCAGTTTGATAATACAAAGAAGGCTGCAGAAGATAATGTACATGAACAAAGAACAGATACCTCTCCGATTATTGTGGGTGAAGGGAAAAATATTGAATCTAGTAAAGACATCAAAGGAACTGATGTGTCCCAAGTATTTGGAACTCCTATGAAAGATCTGAAAGGAGATCTGTACTTCACAGAAGTGGATACTACTAAACAGCTGGAAACTGCCAAAGAAGATACTGAGGTAGAGATAAATAAGAAAACCACTGTAAGGCATGGTTTTGATAAAAAAGTAGATGATCCCTCACAGATCTCTGAAAGTTTAGTGGAAGATGTAAAGCAGGTAGCAGATATAACGGGAGACCTTGAAGTTTCAAAGAAAGACATTAATGTTACTTTACACAAAAAAGTACCAGATATCTCGCAGACTCTACAAACTATAGTGAAAGACATAGAGCATTATACAGACAAGGAATTTGTAGACTTTAAGTTACCTGTTATCCCTCAGGTATCAAAAGTTACAGAGAAAGATATGAATGAAGTTGTGGTGGAGAAAAAGACTGGCATTGTTTCTATCTCTAAAGAGAAAGCAGAAGATCCAAAAGAATCCATAACTGAGAAAGAACCTGATGAGTCACAAATATTTGTAGATGTAGAGCAAAATTTGAGCAGCGATACAGATATAAAAGAAACTTCTCCTTCACAAATATTTGGAGATGCAGCAGACAATATGACAGGTGGTGTACAGCAGAAAGTAAATGAATTAACTAAAATGGGCAGTGAAGCTGAAAAATATATTAAAGGAATTTTAGATGATGGGCATGCAGAGAAAGATTTAATGGAAGAAGCAGGTGTGTGTCAATTTATTCCACTTACAGAGACAAATATAAGGGAGGGTGTGGATAAAATATGGGGTGATGTTGAGAAAGATGTAAAACCTGTTTTATGTAAAAAACAAATTGATATTCCTCAAACAACCAAAGATGCAGGGAAAGGTGTGTATGTCTCTACCTGTGAAAAAGTAATTGATCTTCCACAGATGTTGGAATCTACAGGTCCAAATATAAAACAAGTCGCAGATGTGAAAGGAACTGATATTTCCATGACATTAGAAGCTGTGGAGAACGATATTAGAGACATTACAGACAAAAAATTAACTGATTTTAGTCAGATATGTGGTGATGCAAGAAAAGATGTAAAAACGTTTGTGGACAAAACTGAAAATAATTATCCTCAAGTACTTGGAGACATGGGAAAAATTATGAAAGAATCCACATGTGAGGGAACAAGTGTTTTCACTGACGAATTTCATAATGCAAGGAAAGATATAAAAAAAGTTATAGACAAAAAAGTTACAACTGTAGGTAAAGATATATTATGTGACAAAGAAAAAACTGATCCCAAACATATATTTGAAAGTATACAGAAAGATGTACCAGAAGTTGTAAATAACAAAGCATTAGATGCTTTGCAAATTATTGGAGCTGCAGAGAATACTATTGATAATGCTGCTGATACTCATATTTTCCCCACTGCACCTGTAAATTGGGAAGGAGAAGACAACTCATCAAAGTTCAATATTGTTTGTGAAGAAATTAATGACGAGGTAGATAAGAACAATGCTGATATTTATGAGAAATGTTTGATCACTATAAGTGACAGTAAGGAACCTGCAGATAAGAAATTAGAAGAAATTTCACAAAAGCATGTTCCACCACTAACTAAAAATAATGCTGATACTCTGAAACCTTCCAGTTTCTATGAAATAAAATCTGTAACACAAAATTTTATTGATGCAGAGTCTTTGGCACCTCACATCATCACTGAAGTTGGTGATGATTATGACAAGGGCTCAGTATTACCAACATCTAGCTCAGAGATGAAATGTGAGGATTCAGTAAAAACCACAGGAAATTTTAAAGAAGGCAGTTCTGGAAAAGAATTTGTTGATTTGAATACCAAAGATGTAGAAAAAAAACAGGTAGTCCGTCCTACTGACATTAGTGAAAAAGAAATTGAATTTGAAAATAAATACATGAAACCTGAAGATGTGACACTAAAGAAGTCCAAAATTATGTTACAAGATATGAAGGATGATATAGCAGATATCTTGAAAGAAATTGCAGATGAGCAACCTGTTGCTGAACAAGCACGAGAAAGCATTCCTGTCATTACCACTCCAACAACACAAAGACGTGGCACACAGAGCATGAGGCTTTCAAAGGAAAAGAGGCCACCTCCACTTGATGTAACACATTTAGTGGCTGATGAAGGAGATTATGATGATGATGATGATGCTTATGACTCTTACGGCTACATAGTTACAGAACCATGCGATGGAACATCTAAGAAGCCAGGGCCTAAAGTTACCCATGTCAGTTCATCACCAGACATTCTTGCAGGATTACGGCCACTGTCACAGACAGTTTTGATAGATTGTGCCACTAAAGCTGCAGCAGATCTAGCAAATTTGTTACCTGGAAAACGTAAGCCCATGTTTCACATAGAGTCTGAAGAAGATGAAATTTCTGAGCAGATCTCAAGTGCTAACATAGGTCCCACCAAGGATGATACTCGGATAACACCAACATCTCATGAGTCAGAGAATTTGTTTAGTGAAGTGGCAGACGTTTCTGAACTCGCAGAAAAAGTGGCAGAACAGGTCCAGAGTGAAATCAAAGGGAAAGGGAAAATATATGAAGATAGTCAACTAGCAGCTACATCACTGACCTCAGATGATCAGTTAGAAAATTTATTTACAACACTAGAAGAAAAAACATCAAAATCATTGGATTTTGCCACTGATCCTCCAACACTTCCTTCTGCTGAAGAACTAGTTAAAGAAGAAAAAAAAGCACGGAGGGTGGAGAGACGTTTTGAACGTATGGCATCAGAAACCCTAAAGAGTGATGCTATAGAGGGAAGTACGCCAGAGGTCGAACAGCAGCGTGAGGATGAGTTCCAGAGGATGGTTTCGCAGCTTTCCATGGAGGAGGTGGATGACTGTCAAAAAGAGTACACCCAGCTGTGGGATGAAGGAGGGTTGACCCCATCAGAAGATTGGGATTCTCGTGATCCAGACACTCCCAGTGGGGAGTTGGATGATGATACTACACCAAGTGAAGGTACTTCTTTGTCTGTCTTCTGTGTGCATTGATTGAGGAAAGCCCATTGGATATCTAATAACCAGTTATATTCATTAATAAATCATCAAAGTAAAATGTTAGAGCATTGTTGTTGCACATGAAATAGCTGGCAGTAGGTTTGATGCTTTTGATCCTGTTTACTGTTGTGTGCTCAAACACAAAAATACAAAGTTGATGCAGTTGGGGATTTAATATCATGTCTGTAACAAATGAGTTTTAGAAGTTATAATTTTTATTTGTTAATATTACATGCTCTGACATTTTATTATTGCAGTGTAAATGTAACATAATGAACATAACAGATACATATGTAATGAGAGTGACTGGATGTTGTAATAAGTGATGCATCAACACAAGTTTGGACACAGTAGAAAATTAACAAATGCTTCCATTGCACATGCAGTCAGTGTAACTTCTTTAGCAAGCTATGCTATAATTTTTTGTTGCATAACTATCTACTAAATCTCACAGTTTAAACTGTTATTTCTAATCATTTTTGATTGCCAGATTCAATCTTTTGGCTCTTGGTTCTATACTATTAATTACTGTTAGCTATTAATGTATGTCCCTGAGTTAAAAGCTTATAAATTCATAATATGAAATTTTTTTGTTTATACTGAGTTCTAGAATATATTATTTGAAAGGTAAAAATATATTTACTTACAAATTATTTGTGCTACTTATTTAAGATATTCATGTATTCAATACTAACTTGGGAATTTGATAGTTTGGGAAACGAATTGTATAAAACATAATTCATATCTAAATTTTGTCACATTAATGTTCTGTGAATACATAATAGATAAGAGACCAAAGAAATATTCATTATTAAAAACTGTTTTAGTTCAAAGTACAATAATTATTAATTGTAACAAAATATTTTTGTAAATTCTATTTTATAATCATACATTTCAGTTATTAATTTAATGCTAACAAAACCAAAACATTTTTTCTGTAATGTACATTTTTTACATCAATTTCCAATATATGCACTAGTACAGTTACTCCTAATGGAAATTGTTATAGATTTTGATACATGCTTTTGGCTTCTTAGTTTTCCTAGTATTGAGTACATACCAGTTTTGACAACAAAAAATAACAGTAGTGTGGAAGAAATTTTTAAAATAATGTGATAGTAAAATATGTTTTAACAAATTAGGTTGAGAATCTGTTATTTGGCCCAAATACAAAATTATGTACACAAAATGGATTTTAATATTCGTACAGATCTTAAAAGTAGACATGAAAACTGTAATAATCACTTCATATTTTTTATAGAATGCATATAAATAAAATTGATTCCTCTCCATACCTTTTCCATCACATCTCCATTTTTATAGAAAATCTTAGGAATTATTTCAAAATAATAGAGTAGTATTAGGAGATGGCCTTGATGGGTATGAATTTTGTGAACGGTGAAAATCAGAGCGTACAGAAAACACTTCAGAACAGATTTAGAAGAGAGAAAGTACTGGTTTTAGAGATTCAAAACTAACATTTTTAATAAGAGTAAATTGTTTGTGTCCGTCCACAGTGAACATGAACAAACTGGACACAGTAGACCAACCCGCCCCCCCTTGCAAGATTGTGGACATTCCGAAGATCGTTATTGAGAGTTGTGAAACTGCATCTGCACAATCACAGGATGATGAGTCTTTTGATCCCTTTGAGCTGTACTTTACAGCCCAATACAATGAGCACAAGGAAGATGATGATCAAGATTATGATGATAAATGTGAGGGTGTTGAATGTGTGGAAAAAGAGCAAACAGATTTTGACAAGCTGTTTGAGAATGTTTCTCCAGCACCAAACCATCTCATCAGTGATTACAGAAATACTGGTATTGGACATATGAGTGCTGTAAGTGATGATATATCACATAGAGGTACAGAAGTGGGACCATTTACAAGTTATGATGGTACATGTGAACCCACGAAAGGAAGTGTGGTGAAAAGCAATGCGGAACACATGGCGCTGGACATTTTGGAAGAGGCATTAGCTGAATCAATCATCTTGCAGAATACAGAAGATGCTGACAGAATTGAAATGATTGAATGGATGTTGAAGGATGTGGCGGGTACCAGCTCTTGCCAACGTGTGCGAACCCATGAGCCACATATTAAGAGGGAGCTGTGTAGCATTGAGAGAAGCCCCCTGGGTGAGTGGTCCCACTGTGAGTTGAGTTTGGTCGAGTAGGCTCTCGACTCTGATGGCTTGTGCACGACATTTTGTGGGCTTCATACAAGTGGAATGTGTTCAACAGTTTGTATAGGAGAAGATTACTTCTCTGCTTTCCATCATCTACCATTATGTAATTTATAAAATGTGAAATTTATTTCCTTCACTGACAAACTTTTTCAAAATTTTTGTGTTCATTGTGACTATACTTTAAAGTTTTATAATTTAATGTATTTAGAAGTAATCTTCTTTGGACATACATGTATTGTATGTGTTTTGTGGAAGTAATGTAGTTTAGAATTAACATGTGCCTGTTTGCTATTTAAAATACATGTATATACATACATAGTTCTACCATTAATTGCTAGAGAAAACTGGCTTGAAGTATGAAAGCCATGTTGGCCACATCATCACTAATAACTGGCAAATATTAAAAACTATCAAAAAGCTTTTTTTAGTGTTTGAAAGAAATTTAAAGATAAAATAAGCATGGGTGGTTAGGATATTACATTGTTTCTGCAGATAAACAAATTAAACACGCATTAAAAAATAAATATTTTATTCAACATTTATTTATATAAATTGCTACATAATTGAATGTTCATCAACTGATGATCAATTGCTTGAAATTCTGATAAAAAATAAGACAGAAGAAGACAGTCATCAGAAGAATTCTCAAGTCCCAAATTAGCCAAATGTACCACTTAAAAAATATGTTTTTTTTTTTTTTGTGAATTTCTGCATTACATGTGCCAGTAGAATAGCAGAGACCCTACATTTTTCTACTGAATAATATTTAGTTTTTCTCAAAATTAGAATTGAACATTTTTAAATAGTAGTATTTTTTTTTCACACATAAGGCAATGACTTGCGTATAACTATAATTTTATACTAACCAGTATTCATATGTTAACATATCTGGTAAAATATCGTTTTTTTTTTTTAATATAAAGCTACAGCTTCAATGTATAGAATAGGCAGTGAAAGGATACTTCTGCAGATCCTCCGAGCAGTGTTGCAGACGTAGCCCCAGTAGCTGTATTTCGTGACATTATGCATGGTGTGACTAACAGATTGGCAACTTTGTGGGTATTTAGCTGGACACTGTAGCGGCTGCTGAGTCTCAGAATTTTTTTAATGCATGTTCAAAATTTCTAAGACCAAAAGGACTAACCACGTGTGCACAGCAATACCAAACTCTTAAATGTAGGCTTATAGACTTGATGATTTTTTTAAGATACTTTCAGTTACTTTTACTGTAATATACTGTTTACTAGTGTTAAATTTCTTCTTTAAGTGATTAAACACAACACATGGGTGATGGTATCTGAAACAAAGCACAACCATTGAACTAACTTCTAAAGTAATACTTTATAATGAACTAATTGGTGTTATTTGGGGGTGTTAAACTGTATTTCTTATGTGTAATTTATTATTTTTGTACAAGAAATTTGCAGCCTTGTGTGATAAGACAATCTTACTGGCTTTTAAATAAAACTGTTCTGTGCTAAAATATTTGCCAAATTATATTTTTATCTTCTATTATATTATGTTTCATCAGTTTTCTTGTACTACAGAAAAGAAAATTTGCTGAAAAAATTAGGAATTTACTGAAACTGTCTTTGAATATCAGGTGAAATGAGGATAAGGCTTTAAAAATCTATACCACAATGAAATTCCACATTTTTAGTAAAAGTGCATTGTAAAACATACCAAATTAATTATTAAATAAATGGTAAAGTAATGAAAGTTATGGCCACCTCCATGTCTCACTGCATCAGACAATAACCTTCTACATCCAGGTTGCTGATGTACATGCAGGTTTCTCAGCAAGCAACATGGGGGCAAAACAAAGGGTGGAAAATTTTATAGGACAATTTCACTTTCATTTCACTACTGCTCATTATCCAAATCCTTGTACCAATTTTTATAAGCATATTCCTTTCTGTCTAAAACTTCAGAAAATATTTTACACCTAATATCAGTAATAACATTTTTATTGCTGTTTACTTGACATGCTCTTAAATGAAGCAGTGATTGGTAATTATTTAGAGTCACACATGTAAACTGATTGGCATGCAGCCAAAATGTAGTTCTATAAAAATATTAATTCCACAAATTTTATTTCTAATGCACATTTTCTAAGAATTATAATATGTAGTAATTTCAATATACCTAACATACATAAGGCTTGTATTATTACTGAGTGTGTAGTATACATCATACTGGCATGTTAGTTTATCAAGCCAAATTTATTGTTTTATACAAATTATATATGGGAAGGCTTCATAGGCACACGTTGAGGATAGATACAAGTATTATTCTTATATGTAGGTGTATACTGTAAATAAGTTACATATATGTTATAACTGCTCTACTGTAGGTTATATATTTCCTTTACTACAAGATATGTAAGAAACTTCTATAGTAATTTTGTTTTGATGGTACAGTATGTGCTATATTTTAAATAACAGGCCAACAAATTATGTTTATGTTCAGTAAATGCAGCTATTAATTTATGTAAACTCTGGTGCACATTTCATCGTGAACAAGTCAAGAGATAATGTAGTATGATGAGTAAATGATTTGAGTAATGGCTTGCAACCATGAATGTTTCTCCAGGCCATTGTGTTATATGAAAATTTTCAAGAGTGATGTTTGAAAATTAAAAAAAAACAAGAGTTTTGAAGAATAGGGGTGCAACAGAGGCAAAACTTGTTGAAAACAAGATATTCTTTCAAAACCTTGTTTGCCCTTCTGTTGTACATCTTGCCAGAGAGAGTGTGGAGAGATTTAGGCAGCTCTTAACATAGAGGTCTTGAGAGCTGATGAAGGTGAAATGAAATGAGTATGGAGCAGCGCCAGAATGCAAGGGCAAGGGGAGATCCCTGAGAAAACCCACTGACCAGTGGCATCATCCAGCATGATTCCCACATGCAAAAATCCAGGAGCAACCCCACCGGGAATCAAGCCCGGTTCACCTAGGTGGGAGGCAAGTAGTCTAACCACTACACCACTGCTGCCCCTATACATTTTGGTGTACAACAGGTTGTAACAATCAAGTTCCAGGTCATGTGTACAAAGTAGACAATGCGAGTTTGACTGGAGGAGGAATTATAGGTGTGCTCTAGCACCCATGTTATGAAAATTAAGATTGGGGGTAATAAATGCTGCAACTATAAATCCATATTGTAAAAATGAAGGTGTGCTCTTTGGCAGTCATTTAGTTATTGGTTTTCATTGGGGTTAGATATTGTTAAAAAAAAATTGTGACAATATTCTTTGCAGCTTTTTTCTTGTTCATGAAATGTTATTTTAACTATGAAATGAACCAAATTTCTAAGCTTCAAATGATTATTATATTATACCATATGTAAAACCTTTGTGTGTGCGCATGCATGCACACACACACACATGTATGCACGCACGCACATACACACATATATATCTAGAACAGATTTGAATATGTACTGACAACCCCCCTATCCCCAGGAGAATCTATTGTTATGGGAGGACCTAGATTGATTGGTTGATGTTAGCAACATTTATTCCTTTCAAGCTTCGTTAATGTGTGCTCCGGTTTGTGCTGCACATGAGTTTGGGTAGTCAGCTACTTGCTTCAGCCAGATTTAATTTCAGCACAAAACTCAGATACAGTAAAGAATGCCAAGCCAACCCTTCTACGTTGAAGATTCATTAAGCTGCAAGAAAACCATAGCGTGGGTTGAATTCCAGACGTTCCTACCAGTTGTCTTGCAGATTGCACCACCTTAGAAATTTGTGTTTCGCCAGAATTTTTTAAAGTGTTCAAGGAACTTTCCAGCTTGATTGGATAAATTCAAGCATTTCGATTACTGTTTACAAGCCAAGGGCAGACTGGAAATTCATTCTCTGTGGTGTTTGAATATAGTCTAAATGACTTATTTTTTGTGGTGGAGGTGTGCCTTATTTGAGATGACTGACAATTCTATACACCCAAGAGCACATTATATGTTCTTTTTGCAAAATAAAAGGAAGAAAAAAAAAGGCAAATTAAATTTTACTACTAACTGACTAAATATTATAACCTCGATTTTGCATATTTTACCTTACACCAGTTGAAGTTATTAGTTTGTGCTGAGTTTATAAATAAATATACAGCTGAGGCTCTTAAAAGATCCCATGAATTCTGGGATTAAATTTAGGTAGATGAAAGCTGTGAAAAAGGGGGAAAAAAAAAAAAATTCACTCATGTTAACTGTGACAACAAAAAATATCACTGGATTAAGTCTTTGATCCTACTACATTTAGTTAAACAGTAGGAAAAACATATCCTGATGCAGAAGTAAAATGCAGATTGGCTAGCCAACTAAACAATCTTTATTGATGCCAGGTACACCCATACATGGTAGAAAACTGGGGGTCTTCAATTCTTTCTTTCCAAAATCTTTGATACATCAGCAATCTGATACCACAGTCAAGCAATAACAAAGCAAAACTCATACACACACAGCACAACATCCAAGAGAGCGCTACAAGAAGTGAAAGTGACATAGGTAAATGGGAGTCTAATAGAACCTACTGCTGCAAAAAATTTACAGGCGAGATACAAACATTAAAATCTCTGGAAGCGATCATCTTCCACTAAAAATGTATCACCTACCTGCTTTGGTCGGCTAATATACCAGGATAAGATGTGAAACTTTAACATAGGTGTAACTTCTTGCAAGACGTGACATTGCGATATCACTTTTGCAGAAATGTCTTCCCTAGTAACAGATCATAGCCACAGATTTTCTGTAGCATGTGAGCTTCTCACATTTTGTAAGTACAACTATCAATGTTTATTAAATATTCCCAACATGTTTTTATAAACTTTACCTCCTCATTCGTACTCACTCTACTGCAGCTTAAATTTAAGCAGTGCAGTTGCCATGAAGTCCAAATGACCACAATGACAAGGTACATCAGAAAATAAGAAACAAGTAATTACCTTACCTAGCTGGTTTGACTTGAAGTTAGATTTCTATCCCTGATTGTTAGTAATAACAGAATATTTTTGTGTTGTTAAAACACGTCAGTTAGCCATGTGACAGGTTGACACATTCTAATTAATTAATTAATTATCAAAAGTAATTTTTTTTTTCCATTAGCACAGTTTCCCCACATTTCATATGATTTTAGTTTGGTTTCTTCATATACTTTCATGGATTTAAATATTAATGCTTGTGTTCACATCAAAAGTGTGTGTATTGCCATCTTGTTAAGTAGTCAGCTGATTGTTGCCTATGAAAGTGGTATTGAAATGTCATCTTTGGGAGTCTTTCTTCATGCATCTTTTTGATATGATTAAGCTAGTCTTGCTTCATTTATAATATCCTATCTAATAACTTGAATATGTTCTGTTATAATATTTTCATTGTATTGTTTATCTTACACTACCTGTTGAGCATAAGAACTTCATCACAGCTGGCTTGATTTTTCTCTACTGTGTCTTGTTAATTTTCCAGTTCTCTCAGCCATATGCTAGAACCAGAACTATGTATCTTATTTTATAAAACTTCAGTTGTCTTTCTTTCCATTTCTTACCATATTATGTTGAAACTGTATAGTTTTGTAATTAAGTCTTCTTTACAGCATTACAACATATTTCACGAGTAGCTGAAATTATTTACTTGCTCTATTATCTTGTCGTTTATCATTATTTTGCATCTCATGCTGCATTTCCCGTAGAAAATTTAATAAAAAAATTGAAAAGCTGTTGTACTGTATATATACATTATCTTTTTTTTTTTTTTTTTTTTTACGTACCAAATAACTTACATATAATTTTTAAGTTGTTGATTAGTAGCACTTTTATTTCTAAATTTTTTTTACCATATCCTCAAATATTATTTCTAAAAAAAAAATGTTATCGCTATTCTAAAACTTTTACACAGTTTCTTTGCATGGTCATACTTCAGGCCAACAACTTTTCATAGTTTATAACATTTTTAATTAGCTAAAATCTTTGCTTGCCAACACATTTCCATCTCCAGTTGAATTCTTTTCACGTGGCTATAGGCCATGTAATATTGTTGTCTTCTTATATTTACAACTTGAAATAGGTAATTACATACTTGTACATACCAAGATAAATATTAATGTAAAGCTACACTACACGTATTTGAAATGGCTTGAGATTAACAGTGTAATGTGTTTATCAGTGGTATATGGAAATTAATGTATTTATCTAAATGCAAAGTAAGTTTTTTAATTATGGACAAACCAGTCAGCTCGGCATTTGACATAACTGTACAGAGACAATGAAATAAACAGAAATGTGTAACTGTATAGCTGCATCACTTGTTACAGTTACTTAGGTACAATAAAGTTTTTATCAAAAAAAATTTAAGTTAATTTTATATTTTCATAATTCTACATGTAATACATTTAATAATCACTGGAGCACCTGAGAAATTGTGTTTATTTAATATTTTATTTATATTAAGGTACATGTATATCTCTTAATGAGCTATAATATTATTTGCAGTGCAGTTCAGTATATTAAATTAACTATTTAGTGTATCACATTAGATATGCATCCAGTAATGAAAAATATTTTTTTATGAAATAGTACATGTTGTATTTGTATTAAAATATTTTACTTATATGTCTTGTTTTCCTCTCCTACTAACAAGTTAACCTCTCTTCTAGAGCGGAGCAGACTAACTCGTGAGCCGGAGCAGCACAAACCCCCAGCGGAGGTTCCCCTTATTAAGCCAGTCCCTAGGCCCAGTCCACGACTTAAACCAGATCACCAAGATATAACCACATCCCAAGTTCCTACCACAGAACCTCAGACCATTATGCAAACCCCATCTTTGCCTGTGCAGGTCAGTGACATAAAGAGTGATTTAGAGCCAGCTGGTATGAAATTTACAGAGGATGATGTCCAAAGTTACTCAGACAGGAAAAAATTTTGGGAACAAATGACAACTGGAAAAACCAAAGTAACCAGTTCATTACCTCTGGAGCAGGTGGAAACTCTAAGATCACAGGTGGGCACTGAACCTGCAGGGCCACCAATACCAAAACCCAGATTTATGTTGTCTCACAGCCAGGAGCAAGAAGGTAAAGTTGAGGCCGCTACTGCAGATTCAACTGTCCACACTCATCCCCCATCAGAAGCTTCTAAGGCAGAAGCTGCTAGTATGCCGACTACAGCCCAGACTTTAGTTGTGTCTCTTACTCAGCAAAGTTTGATGGATGTGGAGAGTAGTGACTCTGAAGCTTGTCATCCTGTTGCTGCTCTGGTTGCACAAGAAAGTTCTGGAAAAGAAATTTCTTGTGCCAAAGATATTGAACTTAGTAAAAGGACTTTTGAAACACAAAAGTTACCGTCTGAAGATCCTGCAAGGAAGGCTGGGATAGAAAGAACTGTTGATCATTTGCAGACACATATTGTTACAGGAAAGCATGAAAGATCAGTATCCTTGCCAACAGCACAACTAATGGCTTTCGACCCTAGTGGTAGTGTTAAAGCCAAAAAACATTATTTTGAAGCACAGATTAAAAAAGAGATGGTAGTCGAACAGCTAATGACACAACTGGAAGAAGAAGGATCCCCAGAACACAAATCACTTCCACATGTCACAGAGCCTGAAGCTGAATCTGAACCTGTTGCAGAGCAATTAAAGAAATCACAGGTTTCAGCAACCTCTCATTTGGAAGAACACGAGAAAAAAATCAGCACTGAGGTAAAGAAAGTTATTTGTACTGATACACTACCTGAAGAAAAACCACCCAAATCTGTTGCTGTGAAAGTTATAGCAAAGGAATTTGAGAAAGTAAGTTCTATTGAGGTGAAAGACAGAAAGGAATCAGAAAAAGATGAAACTACTAAGGCTACACTTCCAAAAACTGAATCAGCAGTAACCATTTTAAGAACAATTGAAGCAGTTAAACAAACTATATCTGATGAAGAAAAGATAAGAAAAGTGAAAGAAATTGCAAAGACTTTTGAAAAGGATGATGATTTAGATAAAATCAGGAAAAAAAGTTTAGAATTAGAAGTTAAACAAGATACAACTATTGATAACACTCAAAAGACAAAAACAACATATCATAAACAGGTACATGATGAAATAACATTAGAGCCAGAAGAAAGAAAAGCTGTTAAACACATACGTAGTGTGTTTGAAACTAAAATTCAAAGTCATGATGAAACATTGCCGGAACAAAAGATATTTCCTGAAGAAGGAGAAATTGGTGAGGTCAAGGGTGAACTGAAGGAAGCAGAAATATTGCTTGTAAAATCTGATGAAAGTGAAGAAAGGAAATATGATGATGTTTGTACTACTGATTTAGCAGAACATATCAGTAGTCAAGCAGTGGAGGTATTGCAGTATAAAACAGAAACCACTAAAAGGATTTCTGATTCTCTTGATGTCCATGTAGACAAAAGTGAAATTGAAGAGTCGGAGAAGGAGCAGGATGTAGAGGAAGATCTTAAATTGACTCCACTTGAACAAATACCATCAATCACGGTGACTCGATCAGGCAAGCAAAGAACTGAAAGCTACAGCCAAGGAGAAAGCGAAGACACTGCATCTGAATCAGATGTAACACCAGAAGATGTGTGTGGTGGTGAACATCCACTGTATCAGCCTGAAGAACATATTCCAGACACTGTGTGGGAAGTACCAGTCCAAGAACAAGCAGAAACTCTAATGGAAGAGGAAGTACAGGAAATACCACTAGAAAAACAAATAATTGTAGAAAAGGATGAACATGATGAGGATCAAGAAAGACATGAAGATAAAATCAAAATGCTGAGCATCTCAAAGGAAGAGGCAAGAGTTATAGCACAAGAAGTTATAGACAGTATTGAAGCAGAGGTAGTACTGCGAACAGAATTTATTGACTCTACTACTCCTGGGCCACGTGCTGAGGCAGCAGAAACTCAAGTAGCAGAATGTCTACGAATGCTTGCTGGACGTGAAGAAGAAGTAAGTCCTCAGGATGTTCATCTTGTTGAATCTGTGATTGCTAAGAAACAACGAGAAGAGATGAAGCGTATCTCACGTGCAGATACTACAACTTCCAGCATGGAAATCACAGATGAAGACCTTCGCAGTAGTGGTGTGGAGACTGATCTTTCTCCTATTGAAAGAGCAGAAGGCATTGATGATGTTATCATTTCTGAAGAGGATGAAGTGGTAACAGGTGAAGAAGTGTTAGAAAAGACTCTTGCAGAAGTTCGTGAATCTTTAGAAGCTGCTCAGGAGGAACTTATAGAAGAACATAAAAAGAAAGAAGAGGCAATTCAAAAGAAAGAATCACCATCCGAGTTTGAATTTAAGGTTTTATCTTTTGAAAGGACATTGGGTGAGAAGATAGAAGAGTCACGGCTTGAGGAGTCGAGTGCCACTGCAGATTACAGAGAATTACTGGATGACAAAAGTGTGGCTGTGATTCATACAACTGATATAATAACTAAAGATAAAGATACAATTAGTGAAGAGACTACACAAATAGAAAAGGATGAAATTTGTCTTTCAAAAGGAGTAGCAGTGCAGCAAGTAGGTACTAAAATAAAATCAAAAGAAAAAATTGACCTAAAATCCAAAGAAACCAAAGTTGAAGATAGCAGAAAAGAACTAGATTATGAAGGTGTTACTTCTGAAACACGAACAAGTGCTACATTTTCAGATGAAGAAGATATATCATTTAAAAGTAAAATTACAGAGACAACGACACTTACAGAAGAACATGAAGAAGCTTCAAAACTTACAGAAGAGAGTCAAAAGAAAGAAACTATTTTTGATGCAAAAATTGTAGTCACAACAAAGTTGGAGAAAAAATTGGACAGTAAATTATTTGAAGAAGAAAGTGTTGCACAGTCTCAATCATTGAGACATGAAATTAAAGAAAAAGAAACAAAAATTGAAGAACTAGAAAGTGTTGTGATAAAAGAAACGGTATCCAAGGAACAAGCATTGGCCTCTGAAATAGTGAAAGAAACAATAGTAGAAAAAGTTAAAGCCTCTGCAAAGGCACCTGAAGGTGAAACTACTTCCATTAAACTACCTGAAGAGAAAAGTGATAGTAAAATTGAACAAGACATACTTAAAAGTACCATATCAACTAAAATAGAACAAAAACTAGAACAAGATATGAAAACTGAATTAAAGGTAGAAACTGCAAAAACTTATGAAATAGACTCAGAAATGCTAGCAAAATCATTAGCTCAGCATGGAATACCCATGCCTAGTGATAAAACAGAATGGAAAGAAAGACCTGAAAAAGAAGGACTGAAAAGAACATCTAGCGAAGAGTCACATGATTCTATACGGTCACCAGTGGAACCTGCATCATCGTCATCATCCACTACTTCTAGCAAGCGTCCAGACTCTGAAACGGTTCGTGTTATAGAACGTCCGGATGGCAGTGAAACAATTGTTGTTATGCGACACCCAAGGACTGAAACAAGCCTCAAGGCAGACAGACGATCAGGTGCAGATTTTGATAGTTCTGGTGAAAGTCACTATTACTCCTTTGAGCAAACTTCAGAAAGTGGCAGAACATACAGCAGGCCATGCTCATCAGATATAGAGGGTATGTTTGCTGGTACAGGATCATCAGAGTATGAGTCTGCCCTTACATCACAAGAACTGTCATCACGTTCTGGTACCACATCTCAAGACTACCACACTGCAGCTGGTTCCTTAAGTTCAAGAGAATCCATGCGATCTCTTGACTCAGAAAGTTCTGGCCATTTAGCTAGTGTTGAAGTTTCTAGTGAAGCATCGGAAACACTTGTGCCATCTGCACTAGAACTTGAAAAAGACATGGAAGGTGCTGTTGGGTTGCACATCATGGATGAAGAGGAATCTGCTCACAGAGAAGGTACATCATATGCACCTTCAATTGGAACAATTCTAGAGGGTGGGCATATTGTTGAGCCATATGATACTGTTATACCACATCATGTCATTAGAGGTGAATCACCACCAAGGTCACCAACATTCCATCCACAAGAGTATGATGATGATGGCAGATTAAGTTCATTTGAGATGGTCAGTGAATCTGATGTTTTGGATTACCCAGGAGAAGAAATTATATCTGAAGATGAAATGGATATTCCTATCCAAAAACAAAGGGAGAAAACATCAACTGATGAATCTGTTGAAGAAGACAGGCCACACTGTATGAAAAGGTCTCATGAAATGATATTTCAACCAGAGCCAAGATCTGTTCTCCCAGAAAGCCCATTATTAGACTCTCCAGGGGATATGCATGAAGAGAAACTGGGTTCTAGTGTTGAAGATGGAAGTATTCTAAGCATAAGTTATTCAAGTGCATCTGATGCTGCCGGACTACGTACTGTAATAGAACTATCACGTGCAGACTCTGATAGGCAGGATGGATCTGGTGCATCTGAACAACTTAGCATGACTGTGTCAGGGACATCAGAGCAGCTGAGTTTTGAGGAAGCAGATGCAATCACTGCAACCTCAGCTCAAGCTCAGACTATAGATTCTAGCACGACCACTCATCCCTCTCCTCCATCAGAACATGAATTACAGCTTTCATCTGTAACTATTACCACATCTTCAGTTGATGAAAGTGGAGTTCAAAGTGTGTGCACACAAGTTACATCACAGTCATACATACCTAATCAAATAGAGGAAGAACACACAACTATTACTGAAGATGGTTCTGATGAAGCATTTGCAGCAAATGGCCCAACACAAGTAGACTACATTCCAGAATATGATGATTATGAGGAGATGCCTAACAGGCGTTTGATGGGACATCGTCGAAAAGTAAGCACAAGCTCATTTGTTCCATCAAAGCTTTCTAGTGTTCTATCTGATGTTTCAGTAGATTCGAGTATCCCAGCAGTAATTACAAGTAAAACTGATGTAGATATCACTGAAGACATGGCAGAGAGTGACAAGTATCCTGAGGCAGTACCTCTTACACTGAAAGAAGTCCACAGTGATGAAAAGAAAGATGTGGATGAAGCAGAGAAATTAGAAGAATCATACCAAACAGAGGCAGACCAAGGTTTCCACCGTGATATTAGAGAAGGAAGAGTAGTTCTTGATGATACTCATGAAGAATATGATGCTGAAATCAAAGATTTAGTTGATACTAGTAGACCACAGTCACAAATAAGCAAATCAGACTCTGAGAGTTTAAGACCAATGTCAAGTGGCTTTTCTGATGATCAGCCAGATTCAGAACTGGCAGAACTATTGAAGCAGTGTTCATCAGACAGTGGGAAAGAAAATATAGAAGACTCTATTGAGCGCCCATTGTCTCCAGAACCAGTAGACGAATGTGAAATTAAAGATGATACTCCAGAGTTTTCATCAGAAGCACAAGCAAGTGTGACAGAACTAGAGATGGAATACACTGGAGCTTTTAGCCGTGCCGGAGAATATGCAGCTCATGTGAGTCCAATTCGTGAAGAGAGAGATGGAATAAAATGTGATGATGAGATGGCAGAAACAGCCTTTCATTTGACATCACACATTCTCCCAGCCACTATTCCTGAAGATTTAGTTGCTGAGAAACATGAACTTGAAACTGGAGAACAAGTACTTAAAGAACACAAGGTTCAGTCCCAAGAGCCCCCTCCTTCACCTTCAGCAATTCCAGATATTACAGTAACTGAGCACATGACACCATTGTTGGATAAAGGATTCCACTATCCAGATTTGGAATTGGAGGAAGAAGAACTTGGCCATTCTGATGTGCCAACACCAGCATCAATATCAAGCAGAGCTTCTTCTGAAACAGAAACAGACCAAGGAAGAGAATACATAGTAGAGGATGGAGATATTTGTATTGCTGAAGAAAATGAACAAGTCTCTTTAGATGAAAAAGTCGTAGAGTTAACACATTCCGTTGATGAGACTTCTGCAGCTGAGGATAAAACAGTGTACGAGGTAGAGACAAAAACTGATACTGAAGAGCAGCTGAAATTTCAGACAACCTCACCATCCGAGTCTCCTACAAGTGATTCGTTTGAGATGCTAGAAAAACCTGATTTGACAGATGAATATGTTGTAATAGAAGAAGTTGGTAAAGAAGCTGAAGAGCATGATACTGAGGGGAAAAGTGTTCATATTGAACACCAGAGACGTGTTGCAAAAAAGAAAAAGCAGCAGACTGCTGAGGAGGAGGAAGCTCCTCTTATACCTTCTCCACCAGCTCCTGCAACACGTATGACAGATCTCAAGTACTATCCTGAAACTGGATATGACATGGCTCCATTCCCATTTGAGGAAAGTCCACCTACTGCTGCTAAAAAGTCATCAGATGCACGTACACAGGAAGAGTCTGAGGGTGATCAGGAATACGAGAAAGAGGTAGAAGCAGGCAAGAAATGGATTGAAATGCAATTTCAAGGAGATGTAAGTGCTTCTGCTCTTGCTGCTGTTGGGATGTCTGGATATGGCTATGAGATGGACTTTGAAAGGGTCCCATTGGAAGACATAAAGGAAGAAGAAGTAAATGATTTTGATCAAAGTAGTAAGGTTGGTAGCATTGGCAGTTATCGTGAATCAATAGGTAGTTTTGGCAGTGTTAAAGACTCATTTAGTAGTACACCTGAGTATGATGTACTTGCTGGAAGGAGGTATTTTACACGTTCTGGTGATCATGATGATGTTTCTATGAGTTCACTTCAAGAATTTGAGCAGCTTGAAAAGCAAATTGCACTAGAAACAGCTCGAAGAAAGGCTCATGGTTCACAGGATTCATTGAATGGCAGCCTGAAGCGTCTTAGTTCATCAAGTCGTAGTGGCCAAGGTGATGATATTTCTTTATCATCTCTGAAAGAATTTGAAGGCTTGGAAACTGCATGTATTGAAGTGACTAAAATAGAAACACGAGCCAAAGAAGAAGAAAAAGCACTTCTGTCCGAAATTGAAGAGGGCCATGAAAGCCAAGTTTCAGAATCAGAGAGCTGTGAAACCATGTCTGCTGCTGGAGTTATAGACAGAGGGGGTGAGAGTGTTGATTCAGATGACTATGAAAGGCGTATGTTTGAAATTGATGAAATTATCAGGCAAGCCCAGTCAAATGTTGAAAGATTTGCAGAAGGCATTGATAACACTGCTTTGGAAAAAACTGAATCTGTTGGTCGTGGAGACTCAATGGAGGAGGTTGCTCGTATTCCTGAACTGGACCTTGACCAACCATTTTATTCTGAACATGGAGTGGTTTCAGCTGCTTTGACTCGTGCATGGTGTGATCCAAAGACAAGTCCCCTAGGTAGTGCAGATTCTCTTGACCTTAAGACTGTTGCAGACAAGTCCCAAGATCTCATGACAACTAGTGCAGATTCAATTGAGCTTCAGGCTCCACTTACACCCAGTAGCAAAGATGTGATGACAGACTCTATTGAATTACCTGTAGATTCAGGTGTCATGGCTACTTCAGCAGATTCACTAGATCTGGGTACCACTACTGGTGGAGCAAGTGCAATGGCAATGACAGACTCCATTGAAGATGAGTTGGGGCATGTTGAAATGGAAGGTCAGGGATCAGGTTCAGGTGGTCAAGATCAAAGCAGTTCCAGTGGACGTGATGGGGATTTCAGCTCATCTGGAAGAGAAGAGAACAGTGGTGAACAAGATAATTTACCTCCTCCTAGAGCTGAATTAATGTTGGGCAGCACAGATTCTCTGGATCCATCTAGTTCCACGGCCACACATGCCACATATCAGTACGAGACAGACTCTGTGATGTCATCTAGTTTTACAAGTGGTGGGTCCAATACCATGATGTCCAGTACTGACACATTAGATCCTGTAGCTACTTCAGGTGGAATGTTCAGTGCTGTTGATCTAGCAGCTGCTGCTGCCAGGTCAGGGATGTGGTTTGAGGATGTTGAGCATGTGGGAGGCAAACCACTCGTAACAGAAGTCATAGAGGCTTCAGAGGGAGAGGAATATTCTCACACAATTCGACGCACAGTAGAACTTCCCCAGAAGTAAGAAAAGTAACATTCAAGGGGCCAGATGCAGAGCGTGCCCTCCAGGAGTACGTGCAGAAATTTGCTCCAGGTGAGGAAGTGACTGAAACAGAAGAAATAGATGATGATGGAAACATTCACATTAAACGAGTGGTGCAACGGCGTGTGGTAGTTGAGTCAAAACACATAGATCAGTCTGAACTTACAGGGTCTAAACTGGAAGAGTATGCCAAGCAGTTGTCTACAAAGAGTGAACTGGAACATATAGTTGGCTCTGGTGTTCATGTCACTGCATCTGTCACTGATAGGCATGACCGTTCCACCTCTGACCTGTTCCCATCCTCTGGAGCTGTAGTAACCACAACCACCACCACCACCACCCAGCCGGATACAATAACTTCCCACTTAACAGGTAGACACCCCCCTCTTTTCTAGTCACTCCCAACCCAGTCTCAATGTTGGCATGCCACTGAACCATTATTGAAACTGGGTGCTGATATTTATTTCACATGTGTATATTATACCTTTATACCGCTTATTGTAATATTGGTTATGCTGTTTCTTCCCGTGTGTAGATGTATTGCACTTACCTTGGTGAATCATACCAAAAAATGTGTATTCAGTTATTATGTCATTAGTGGATTGTTAACATATTCTGAACTTGTTCATTAGTAAACTGAAAAATATTTGTAATGCTTTTTTTTTTGGAAGTGTCCAAATATTGTGTGTCTGTGTTTGCTATTATCCCCTTTCAGTGTCTTGCAAAAAATAATGTACCATAGTTTAAAGTGGTTGTGTTTTGGAGTAAGTTCATTTTGTTTCTTTGGTTATATGAGTATACATAATTTTTTTGTTTCACAACCTTACTCATTCATTAACCTAGACAAAACCAGAACCACATTAAATTTTTCAAGAGAAAAAATTGATGGTTGAAGTTTATAGCAGATCATTCACTGATTCATAGTGAATGAGTGCATGGTAAAAATTGCTATGTCAGTACTATGACTACATGTAATGAGTATTATTTCACTTCCAACATAATTTGAGCTTTCATTTGAATTTTTGCCAATTTGAAACAAAATCAAAAAAATACAGTTACAGTATTTTTCGGAAATACTGTAGTTTTAATTTTTATTTTATATGTGCACATTTCACAGTGTCTATATGCTAATTTTACATTTTTTTTTCAGTTCAGCATTTATTTTTTGTACATGATTTGTATAATATACTGCATACTTTATTTCCATTCAAACATCTGAAACAGGTAAAGAAGAAATATTTGTAACAGTTGAAAAACTAACTGTTTAACCATAATTTTTTTATCAGTCAATTAACACAATAATGCTATAAATAGTGGCCATGCTCAAGTATTTATCTTGCATGTTATGCATGCATGTTATGTTCTTTGCATAGGTATGTTGATGTGATGGAATTTTTTATATTATAAAAATTACAGTAGAAACATGTACCATATTCCTTTTGTTTATTTGCAATGCAGTGGAAACTACAATCCAAACCAGTTTTGTTCAGTGTTTCAGTATAATTTATGAAAGTTCCAACTTAATAACTGAAAAAAGAATTAAAAATTAAGGTAAGGGTTAGTAAAATATATTTTGAGTGATTTTCTCCATACTTCTTATTCTTCAAATAAACTTTTTAGTGTTTCTTTTGTACAATAGATGGATTTTGACATATTTTTCAGTGAAACATAACTTATCGTTATCTATTTAATTGGCAGTGAGAAGTTAGCAAAACATAGTTTTTATTGAACAAGCATTAAATTTTACATCAGTTTGATTAATTTCATTATGTTGATTATGAGCTTGCAAACTGTGCTAATATGTGGAAGTATTATCCTGTTTTTTCCTCCTATCGCAGGGGATTTAGCCACAAGTGGCTGGGATCAGCAGCATTCCCACCATGACCCGCAAGTCAGCACTCCTGCACGAGGTTACTATTCACATTTACTTTTAAGTACTGTACATTCACTGTGATGTTGTATTAACCTATGGGCTGCCAGTTAACCTAGCCTACCCACCTTCCATACTCAGTTAACTATATATACTGTCTCTACTTAGCGGCATGGAGTAACTGATGCTTGCTCGTAGTGCAGTTCCGATGTTTCTAGTCGTGTCCTTCACATTTTTATATCAAAACCTCTTTTCTGGGAAGTGTTAACTTACTGAGGGAGGATAAAAAAAAAAGTTTAGTTCTTGGATTTTTTGTAAGGCAAGAAATTATTTTGAAGGAAAACAAAACGTTAATATTCTTAAATGCCAGCCACTTAATATCCTAGCACCAATTATCTCTTGAAAATACACCTCATGTTACATGTCAGAATATACCAACCACTGTGCTTCTGCGATGTCTTTTCTTATAGAGTAGAGAAAGACCCAAACACTTTTTTGGGAGGGTGACGAATAGGAAAAAAAATCTGATAGATCCATTCAGCATTTACAATTCTGCAAATCAGTTATGTTTTTCATTAGTGTAATAAATTAATGAAATCAAAATACTAAACTTCACAGAGATGATTAAAAAATTTGTGTTTACTTGATTGACTATTTGTAACACAAATTAATTGATGGGACTCGGAACAACAAAACATCTGTTTATAAGTTTGCTACCAACATTTTGTTCTAAATTATGTATAGTCATGCAGAAGTTTATTTGAAAACTCTAAAAATATAATGATAGGTTTTCTACTAATAAAATGTCTTCAAGAAAGTAAACAGAAGGAAAATAGAGTCACATATAAAGTTAAAATTTGTTGAATTACTTTGCAGGTGTTAATAACATCACATTCCAGAAACTATCACCAATATCAATGTAATTAATTTTTGGTAAATGCATTGGCACAAAAACATGATATGACAATATTGTACATATGAGGGAATTAGATACTTCAGAAAATTACCAAGTTGAGAATTAATTGTATCTAAATAGTGACCTCCAGGAACTTTAAACAATTTCCATAAACTGTGTCATTATTCATTATTACAGGATTTGGTAATACAAAATTGGCTACGTTTAAAGAATTAATTTTGCTAGTAAAAGGAATAAAACAATAATTATAGTCCTTAATATGTAACATTTTTTATTTTAGGCACTTAAAAATAATGATTTACTTAGAGGAAGGGCAAACTAAAACATGCATATGTATACTGAACAAAGTTTTCAGTGTCAGTTATTGTACAACATAATTTTCAATTTGAATTTTTAGTCTGATATGATTATGGAAATTCATTATTTTGAGTTAAAATTTTACTCCACATATTTTATTGGGCCTGCAGATGAGTCAGAAATTACACACCTTCAACTTGTTTGCCAGCAGGTCTGGGGCTAATGAAACTGTATTCCCGGCAAGGTAGCTCCATGGGAGCTGTGAAATTGTTAAAAGGAACAACTAGATATTTCTGTGAAAAAAAAAAGAGAGAGAGAGTTTAGCAAGCCCCATTAGATATTTCAAAATGATTTGGTAAAATTATATACAATACAGTTTTTGGCAGGTGTCCCATAAATAAAGAAATGATTTTTTGTTCCTCTCAAATTAAAATTTAAACTTACATTCACAACAATGCCTAGCTGAAGTTTTACATGCCTTTCACTTGTAACTGAAAATAGCTATTATTATTGTAGTTACATTATACAAACGCTTCAAATTTTTTTAAAGTAATAAACTCAAGGTAAGGACACTTGTCTACTCTCAAACCTATCCTCAAGGTGACAAAGTAAAAATTGATTAAAAAGATAATTTTAGCCCCATCTTATTCCTAACACTAATTGAGCTTATTAATTGGTAGCTAGGTGTGGTTTATGGGGGTAGGGGGGTAAAAAAACTGTTAAACACAAAAAATGTATTTAATTAGTACGTACTGAGCAGATGTCAATAGTAAGGTACTCCTTTAATTTGTCCTTTGCTGGCGGCCTCCATTGTACACTGTTAGTGTGTTGTGCTGTTTCCACTAGCTCACATGTCTGTGCGGGCCACCGGTGCATGGGTGCAACTGTCTGGCAGATGTGTGAAGAGTTTGTTTGTGTCTGTGCAGCCTGAACTAATACCATCAGCATCCTGTTGTGACTGTGTGCAGTGGCTGTTTGTAGTGCATAATTATGTTCTTCTGCATTATAACAAACTGATGAAATCTGTTGTAGTGTTGTTGCATGTCTTTGTTAGTACAAGTTGTAATGTGTGTCACAAAAGTTTTAAGAGTAGAAATATGGTCGAAAGCTTATGTGTTATGTTTTTGGAATGTAACATAATTAGAAATGTTTCACTTTATTTTCCAGTATTGTTACATAGATTGGTATGTGCTACATGTGTTATAAAATATTGTGTAATTTGATGAAAACATAACTAATTTACAATTACATCAATTGTGTTTGTTTGTAACAGTACTATATACCAAACAAAACTTTCTTTTAATGAGAAACTTTTGCAGACCATACATGAAAGTACTATACTTTTTCAAATATTTTAAGACTGTGCATTAAAAGCCTTTCAAATGTTTATTTTCAGTAACATTACTTGTTACATTAAATACATTCATAATAATTAAAATTTAGGAGCAGACAGTCTTTCTGTTAGAAACAAAATGTTTGTTACAATGTAAGACATCAGGTAATTATTCTTGTGGCTGTACTTGACAAACACAGTTTCCTAAACTGCATCAACAGATGGTTATTTTTCACTATAATATTCACTACTCATCTGTGTATGTATGTGTTTGTTGATCTACCATGTATGTCGCACAAGATTTTTTGTAGTATTGATTGGAGTGTTGTCTTTTACTTATCACATTATGTAAACCTGTCACAATTACATCACACTGAAAGGGATTAAATGTTTTCTTATAATCCCTTGCAACATAAGCTAGAAGTATTGCAGATACTCTGTTTATTCAGACATAAACTATTATTAATTCTAAGCTGCACCAGTTTTTTTTGGGTGAAACCCTGGGAAATAATTTTTGCCACACTACCAAAAATGTGCGTGTGTTTTCATTTCCTCATTTGTACACACATCTCAGGGGAATATAGATAAATGAATGGCTGCATAAGAGAAGTGGCTCAACTTATATTGTTTTAGACAAAGGATGTAGTTCTTGTTTCAAGTGTGGGTAACAGCTAACAGCAGTGCTGATGTCATTATCCATGCAGGCAGGGGGAAATCAACTGACAGATAGGCATTGGGGAGGTGAATGTCAGCAACACACAGGATGGTAGAAGAGCTAAATAGTTCAAGGTTGTCCAAGCTCCTGATTAATTGCAACAGTAACAAGTTTTAACAAGAATTACATAGGTAATTTAATTTGAGTACAGTGGAACACCCCTATAATGTTTTCTCATCTATAATGCAAGAGTATTCTGGTCCTGAGAATTTATCCACATGCACAACGTTAAACATCCCCTGAAATAACATTTTCACTTTCTCGTGAATATTGTAAACTGTTCCCAGTTTAAAAATTTGATTTCTTGTCACCTAACCATTTTAAATTAAATAAATTTACAATCTGTGTCATATCTTAAGATCTTTACAGTAGATGATCTATTGACAGTGAACCATGAAGTAGTCAGATACTGAATATTAATATGTACTTCTTTCCTCTGGGAGTATATATCAGTATCATACGAGGGCTGATTCAGAAGTCATGGTAACAATTGTTTATCTCCCGAAAATGACCCAACCTGGAAATGTAGTATGTACAGTTGAAAGTGTAGAACATGTACATTTTAAAGGTGAACCACAGGGGGTATGGATGCAGGAATGTCCGGCAAGGAAAAAAGACAAACATGGCTGCTTGAAATCACCATTTAATTTATATATTTTCATACAAACTGTATACACTCATGTGAACGGGTACGTATTGTACATATATGAGCTGTTTATCATTCTTCAAAGTAGTCTCCAAGGTTGTCCACGGTTCGTTGCCAGCGATGAGGCAGACATCGTCACAGTATTTTGACGAGTGGTGGCGCATATTGACGGATCTTATGCAGTCGATGGTATTTCCTTTCTGCCTCATCACTGGCAACGAACTGTGGACAACCTCAGAGACTAGTTTGAAGGATGTTAAACAGTTTGTACATGTATGATACGTACCCATTCACATGAGTTTTATACCATTTGTACAAGAATATATCAATTAAACAGTGGTTTCACGCAGCCATGTTTATCTTTGTTCCTGCATCCATACCCCATGTGGTGTCACCTTTAAAATGTACATGTCGTACACTTTCAACTGTACATAGTACATTTCTTGTATTGGATCATTTTTGGGAGATAAACAATAGTTGCCATGATTTCTGAATCAGCCTTCGTATTTGTAGACAAATACAGTGAACTTATTTGTACATATTTCTCTATGGAATCTTTTTGGTCACTTTTCTAGGTGAATGTTATTGTTAAGCACTCCAAAAGAATTCTGTACATAACATTTACACCCAATGTAAAGTCACAGACAAGTTAATCTTATGACCAGTTTCTGTAAAAACAAATGTAAGTAGTGCCAATTAAATTAACACTAGCCCACAAACATCTCAAGAGTGTAAAGATGGAACTACAGTAAACATGGCTCAATTTATTGGAAGCTTATGAATCGTTGGATATTTAGCAGTATTATGTTGTCTCTCAGTCATATGTGAAGCATCACTTTTCATTTACGAAATTACAGTGGAAACCCCCTTTTTTACACCCCCGTATGGTAACTTTTCTAGTATTTTACACTTGTTTTCTTTGGACCCATGTAATGCACATAGGGCAAAAATTTCCCTCTTTTGCACTTTTCTTGCATTTTGCGACATTTTTCCTGAGCCCTTGAAAAGAATACAATGGGTTTTTATTGTAACTACTTTTTATGTTCCTGCCAAGTCACTATATTATCTTGCACGCATTCACAAGTCACTAAACTCGGCATCGTGTTGGCGGCTTCCGAACTGTCAATACACTGACTCACTTGAAGTTATACACATCCAATCTTCCAGTCACACTATCAACCTAACAACATGCACTTACACTATAAGTCTACTATTCATAACAGTTCCCTCCCTTCTGAAAATGTCACAAAATCCTGCAGCCTCCTGGGAGGAATTCTATGTCATTTGGAACAGCGGCGTGATGCAGGGGCCTTCGCTAATTTAGGGCCTTGGTTTCCTCCCTGGTCTGGTGAAGAACCTCCGGCACCTGCAATATCACCTGTTGGCTGGCACCAATCCATCTTGGGGCTACTGCCAAACCCACGAAAAGGTGGAGATCCCCTAGAACCAGCAGAACTACCTGCCACTTCTGGTTGGGGACCCTCTGCATGATCCCGATCCGCATTAGGACTGCTGACAACTCTGTGGAATGGTGAATACCCTCCAGAACATGCAGAATTATCTTCTGCTGCAGGTTGCTTCGCTGCTGACTGGTTCTCAAACACCTTGGGATGAACTGCCCTTGTCACCTGCACTGGTAGTCCTCTTGCTACTTGCTGAGAAGTCTTCTGGTGTTCCCATAAGTTCTGACCCAGATGGCACCGTAGCTGATCCACATGCCGCCGATGGACACGACCTTGCCCATTCCGTACACTGTACACCCATTTGCCTTCAGGAACAATCACCCAGCCTGCTATCCACTTGGGTTCATGTAAATAATTACGTAGCCACACAGCATCACCTGGCGAGAATTGATGAGCGTGGAAGTTCGTGGCAGCCTGCATCACCCCAAGAAATGCCTGAAGTTCCATGTATGGCTTCTACCTTAGTGTCCAATGGGTAGATGCCCTCGCCATCAACCTTATACCCAAGGAATGTGATGGACTCCTTTGCGAAACAACATTTTGACTTTTTTAGTTTCAGCCCTGTCTGTTCTAACCTCTTCAGGATCAGGTGAACACAGTCCCAATGTTCAAGTTCATTATGCCCTGTAATTAAAATTTCGTCCAACAAAACTACTGTACCAGTCACTCCTGCTAAAAGAGTGTCCATCAAACGCTGGAATATGGTAGGCCCACTACTCACTCCAAAAGGTAATCTCCTTACCTTAAACAGCCCCTTCATTGTATTGACTGTGAGCAGCTCTGCAGTGGCGTCATCTACTGTGACTTGAAAATAGGCCTCTTCTAAGTCCAATTTACTGTAGATCTGTCCCCCATCCAGCACAGCAAAAGCTTCTGTAACCGTAGGCAAGGGGTACACATTCTTCTCTGAAAAACTATTAAGCGTGCTTTTGTAATTGCCACATAACCGCACTGAACCATCACTCTTGACAATGGGTACTAAGGGTGTTGCCCAATTTGAAAATGTCACCGGCTCGTACACTCCTCGCTGCACTAGACGCTCTATCTTTGCACTAACTATTTCTTGCAGTGCAAAAGCAACAGGTCAACTCTTCCTGAACACTGGTCTGCTCTCTGGGATGATAGTTATTGTTATTGGTGGTCCTACATATTTACAGAGTTCATCCGCCTTAAACACAGAAGGATGCAGATGTTTTAGCCTGGCCACATAGTCCTCCTGAACTTGGTGCAGGCCAACCAGTTCAATTCCTAATGGTTCTAGCCAATCACTGCCAATCAAGCTAGGCCCATTTCCTTTCACCACCAGAAGCTCAAGTGGAACCAACCCTTTGTGTTTTGGTTTCACTTCAATGTCCAGCACCCCCAGCACAGCTAAGTGTTCTTGTGACCATATACGCAAAACTACACTAGCTTTTTCAAGATGTCCACTGCCTTTTGTAAAGTCAGTTTACCCGTAACGAGGAATGCCTGTTGTATTGTTTTGCCCTGGACTCCACAAACTTGATAGTCTCATAACATGCAATCCAAATTTGAAAAATTGCAATGTGCACTTAGCCATCACCGCTCTGCAATATACACAGCAATTGTTTCATGCTTCAGAAACTAAAAGTTCAGACAATATCATTGGCTTCTGGTGAAAGTGGTTTGTTAGGGGGGAAAAAAAAAGAGGAAGGGTGGTGGTAGCCATAAGTTTTCCGGAAGGGGGGGGGGTGGTTGAGGAAAGTGGCAGGACTGTTTGTTGTCTCATCTCTCCATCTTTCATCACTCCTCACTCTCTCTCTCTCAGTGACCCTTCAGTTATGTGTAGGTCGAAACCCCCCCCCCCCCCCAGCTAATGAACTAATTGCAACCTGTCAGCCACAGAACTAGAGCCCACCAGTGTTTACGGCCCCCCACCCCCTTATAATAACACCCAGATCTGGTCGATAATTCCGCAATTCCACCATCTCTCTCCTCTCTTGTTGTTTCCATGGCAGAGGCTAGGGAGCCATGTTCCTGGAAAGAAGGGGGAGGAGGGAGGGGGAAGGGATGAGGAAGCCCTTTTTTTTATGATAAGGGTAGTGTGACATTCTAGTGCTGCAAAAAAGGAGAGCGGGCTCTGCTAAAAGGAGAAAGGAGAAAAAAGAAAAATGAAGCTGGAAACGTTGAGTAGTAGGAGTAAGACAGTTCCGGTGTTTTTTTTTTTTTTTTTGCACCCAAGTTATTTCATGAAAGTATTTTCCAAACATATCACAGTCACCACACACTAATGTAAAAAATAATAATTTGTTCCATACTTACTAATAGGGCACCACAAATTTTTGGTGCCATTATATTTTTAAAGATTTTTTCCCTGGAACTTGTTGGAAAAATCATGGTGCGCACTATACACTAGTAAATACGGTACTGTCTCTTCACTTCCTCATGCTTTATGTTATTTGTGATGCGATAAAACTGTAAATGTTTGCGATACAAGCTCCACGACTTCTGTTCCATAACAAACTTACATATTGCTCCAATTGGTACAATTTTTGTGGACCCTAGACCACATGCAATATTTTAAACCTTGCCACCCGAACGTCACCATGACAGCTACCTGGCGGCAACTGGGCACCTTGTTGTTTTTTTTACCTCACTTGTTCTTGTTGCTAACCTGTTGCATCTAACTTACCACATAATCTAATTTTAAACGTACACGATACACAACATTGACCTTTTAGCTGATAATATTTACGTGAACAAATAGCTAGTTTAAAGATTGGATGAAGCATTACACCTGCATTCTTGCATACTCCAGTAGATAATACTTAACTGCTGCATGATATTGTTATAGCACATTGAATTAAAAATTTAATAGGTCTTTCATTGCCTAGAGCTATAGGATACTGTTTTAGCAGCATGTTGGAGCAAATAAATGTTAAACCATGTCTTATTAACAATTAACAGGCTCTAATAAAATACAATAAAATGTAGACCTGAAAAAAACATTTACCACTCCTTGTTAATTTGGAAATTTTCACAAGTAGCAGCTTGTGGTTGGCTAAAATGGTATTACAGTTGCAGTTGCACACACCAAGGATATAGTTGTGTTGGATTCATGCAGTAATCATTACACTCTGATTTTATATAATTAGTGGAGTTTATGCTTCAGCTTCCAGCTAGTACAGATTGCACAAGTGTGTTTAGTAACCTTTATATTGGTTGGTCTCCAAGTAACTATCTGAACTGTCTCATAGATATACTTTAATTGACTGAGCTTGCCTACTTTTTGAGATAGGTGGAAGTATGGTGAGTGGAAACTACTCTATAGTACAGAAATGTAAATGTTTACCAAAAACATATATTGCCAATGAGAAGACAAAGTACTACCACTTATACTGTCTCCATTTTATTTTAATGTTGTACAAATCCCATCATAACGTAATACCAGCACTGAACTAAATTTATAATTTTATTTATCAAACTCTGACTCTAGGTTTTGATGCCAAGCAGAAAATTGATTTTCTATATAAAACTTTAGTTTATATGAATTTAAGTGATAATTTAATTTTGAGTGGGTGTAAATACTACTAACTACAAAGTTCTCTAAGCAAATTTTTGTACATGTTAACAAATGCATGGGAAATAAAATGTTATCTGACCTCTTTAGAAAATTCATATCTGTTTTATTACCTTACTTTTCCCAATTTTTTATTTCCAGAGAATTTCATGAGAATACAAAACAATTCATATTGGCAAGATTTTTGAATTTCATGTTAATTTTCTGCTTGAAATCAAAGCAATGATATATTCAATTTTTTTTTTTTTTAATGATTTAATGCGGGGGCAGTAAAGTTGAAGTTTTACAAAAGTGAATGGTAGCTCAGTCATAATTTTAAGTGGAGTCCCCCAATTTTATTGTTACCACCAGTATTCAGTGAGATTTAGTTCTTAAGTAAATTATCCAACCAGAAACAAATTTTTGTTATAAGAAAAACAAGTTGCAATCAGATGCTTTTAAGTCACACTAGAAAACTCTGAATAAAATATTTATTGAAACAAACCTTCCTCACTGTAATGAGCTTCTCCAACCAATACACAAAATGTAGAATTTACAGTGTTGAAATTTGTGGTAGGATTAAAAGTATGAATTGATGATAAAACACTATAGTCATTTCTTAACACAGCTTCATTAGTGCTGAAAACTGCTTTTAGATGAGAAATTTAATGTCGGACTTGTTGTCGAAATGAGTTCCAAGAAAGAACTATGTTTTATAATATATAGAAGATCATTCTGGTTGAGTATGATGACGTTGAACTTACAAAAAAAATTCACCTTCCAACGTAAATTTCAACACTGAATGGTATGTGGCAACTCATTGATGATACCAGTAGATACAGCTTTGGCTAACCTGCATTTGTTTGGCTGTTTCCCTGCTAATGCTTGGTGATGGCTTGGTAGCTAGCGGCGCGCGACGGCGACCCCCACCCGTCCACGACATTAGCATTGATTTTGACGAGGACCGGGAAGTGGACCCCCGTGAACATGACTGGAGATTCCATTTCCGACACCACTCTGGTTAGTTCTAGCTGCATGGACAGCAGTTTTTGTGCATTTCCCTCCTCTGCTAAAACAAAATAAATAAAAAAGCATTCCATGCAATGAAATGTTATGTGTATTGATGAAATGAACATGTTACAACCATGTTGCTTCTGCTTCAGTCAAAATTAACAATTTACTGTCTGTGTTATTTTTCCCCAACTTATTTTATGCACTACATAGCCAGTCCTAGAATTTCACTAATATCAACATAGACTGACTGATGGGATCTTTTAAATGAAGATCTGTTAATTATTATTCAACAGCAATATTAACATGTGCAGCTCTCAGAAATACACATGACTGTTGTCCATGTAATGTTTATTTTCTTTAATAAATTATTTGTTGATTACCTAAAACCCACCAAGTAATATACTGCAAATAATAACAATAACAATAATATGCTAAAATAACATCACTAACATTTTGCCTGTCGAATATTTACGTACATGTGTGAGTGTGTGTAATGGTAATGAATGAATCATAATTGGTATAATAATATTCCTTTGGTTCTTGATGAGCAAAGCATTCCTACAGCTACGTAAAATATTAATGAATGGCATGATGCATTTGAATTCTCACACGTTGTGACAATTGTCACACGGTAACTTTGTGTTCTTTGTGTTCTTATGTGGTTGGTGCACATTCTAAGTCTTTTGACAAACTAACTGATGGTCTCCCTGTTTGTTGGACTACAGAGGAAGAAGAGGATGCTGTGACGGTCCATGAAGGAGCCAGCACTGGGCCACAGACAACACAAACAACGTGAGTGTTTAGCAATGTCCAGTTTGCCAGCCATGTAAACACCAAAAGATAGTACAAAAGATGAATGGTACAGATCATAAATATATTGATGATCAGAAGAATGGGAGGAGTTCCTTTGGTGCTTTGGTAAACTTGGTTGTTTCTATTATATAAATGAAACAAATGCCATGATTTTTCATGTAGAAATGTGTAGGGAGATGAACTCTTTCCATGTCTAAACTCGCACACTTTTTTCTTAACTTATTTTGTATTTCTTTTGTGCCATTAAAATGTTATAGTATTTCTTTTTATGTTGGTGAGATTACCCACAAAGTCGTCTTTCTTGTTTGTCCCTTGATTTAAGGATAATTGTAAACTTCAGATATTTTGCAGTCTTTTCACAATTTTATTGGTGCAGTTTTTTGTTTAAGTTATTAGAGTTTAAATAATGTACTCTAGTTTTGCTGTAAATAATTTTGTAGTAATATCCCTACATTGCAAGTGTTTCTGTCACCATACAAACATCATTAACTGCAATGATCACAGTCACTTTGCTGCCCTAGCACACAATACAAATAATGCTCATTACTAGCCACTTTAGCAGATGCAGTCAGTTGTGCAGCTGCTGAGCACTGAGATGCCATTATTACTGGTACCGGCAGACATCTGGGCATGCGAGTCCCCTCGTACTCCCTAGGCAGTGGCTCGGTATGGACCGGTCTGTAGCTGAGCGGTACGACAGCGGCCCGGCATAATACGTGGGGACATAAAAACATTATCCAAAACCGGACACGGAGTAGTTTGACTGGCAACAATAGATAGCAGTGCTCTTCTGACAGTGTGTGCTGGATGATGTCGTTACCGTCTGCGCGCGCTGTTCGACAGAAGTCAATTACGGAGTGCAAATGTTCTGCTAAAATATTCACCAGAATCAAATTAAAATCACCTTAGATAAAAGCACCAATGATCGAGGTGGAATATATTATGTGGTTTGATGCTTCAGCAGATTATTTGTTCCATTTCCATATTTTCATAACATGAAGACAAAATGAATGTATTACAAGTGCTTTCACCTTTAAAATGGGGAGGGGGGAATATAAATATTTGATGTGAAGATTTATAGCGCGGAGTAAGAAATATCTTGACGAGAATGTATTAATCAGACAATATTTGTTCACAAAATATGTCAACATTGAGGGGTTTGAGACAACATAATGTCAAGCCAATGTAAGCACATGTTACAGGACAGCAGTTTTACTTATAACAAAAATACAAAAATCATGCAAATAATAACATAAAGTTGTACAGAGCTGTCATCTATCTAGCCAATGCCGAATGTAATTTGCTAGCATATTCATAGTTGTTGGCACAATTTATTTGATGGTATAGAATTCTTGAATTGTATCACGTATTACTTTCTTGTCAAAATCAATCGCAATACAATCTTTAGGTTTCGGGGTGCAAATTGATTTGTAATAAAGAATAATAAATTGAAAGCATCTTTAAATATAATAAGTTACAGTAAATGACATGAAAATATTTAGAATAATCAGTGCTATACAATAACACAAAATAGAACTAACAAAAGATAAAAACAAATTGTTATTTATATTTATATTTCAATGGAAAAAGTGATGAATGAAGTTCAAGCTAAACTATAAATGTTTTAAATCAATGTTCAAAACTCTTCCCCCAATAATTGCATTTAATTTAGCACAAATATAGGCAAATGAATCCCAATCAACATGGCAGAAAATCATACAATGAGGGAACAATCACTTAATATATTACATAAAATGTAATGTACTCATTATCACCAATGAAATAAGCAGTTTGTTGTTCACTTTAAATAAGTTCATATTACCACTGATAATATCCTGGTTGACCTATTGGCTGCCCTCTGTGGCGCAGTTGGCTAAGTGCCGAGTGTGAGTGGTTCCGGTTTCAAATCCTGGGTAGGGCATGGGTGTGATTTATGTCCATCCGTATGGGTCACCCTTTCATGGGAAGCATCACTTCCAATATGAAAATTGCGAGAACACAGTTGTCACAGAATTAAGAAATTGTTTGCTGTACATTTGGAAATATATTTGCATTTTGTCTTGTACTTTAACAAGTAAAATCATGCATACTAGTACCCAACTGAATACTTGCTTTTTCTTGTAATATGTACATTAACCTATGAAATGGACTTGCAAGATATAGATTTTTAATTTTAGTTACGCTTGTATTTCAATTACATTGGTAAATAGTGAATGTAAAAATATAATATGCTATCGAAAATATCTTTATTTGTATCACAACTGTAATACAAAGATTATCTTTTATGTTATAATCTAACACAAATAAGCTACAACTTGAAATCAAACCTGCACCTTCTTGAGCAAATACGTATGAACTTAACTGCAACACCAACAAACAAATTTACTTAACGATAGCATTAGTTTCGAATCATTTTGTCTAGTAATTTGGCAGTCATATAATTTTAACCTGTTAATGTTTTAGTTTTAAATGCTTTTCAAATAGGACTACATATTTGCACATTGTGTGTTTCATAATCAAGAACTTATTTTCTCTTAATGAACGTATTTACTGGCATAAATCATATACAAAAGTTTTTTACAGACTGTTAAGTTAATACAAACAATTATTTTATCATAAAGACTACAGAAATATTTTTGCAACAATTACACCATGCTGCCAAAGCCAGCATTATTTCAAAAATCATCTTAAAAGGTGGCATTACCTTGGCAAATAATTCAGGGTTCTAGAAATAATACATAATCCGACATGGTAATTAAAACCGTTTTTATATAAACTCTCAATGATTTACTATGATTTGCGTGGGCTTTATAATTTGAACACCTAGGTGTATGACAATTTCACATAAACTACTGTTAAATATGGCAAGAATGCTTACAGGCAGATTAATTGGGTGGAATTTGTAAAGTAGATTTATAGTGCAATATATCATAGCTGCGGCATTGTTTAATTTTTATTATTTTATCTTATTATATATAATCTGTGTGTAGGCTTTCTTTATACTGCGGGACAGTCCACTATGAGTAAAAACACCCATTAACGTGACGTTGAGCACATAAAACTACAAAATGTTTCTACAGTTTCAAATGAAATTCATTGGCCTAAAGTTACTGTTAAAATATACTTTGTTAAAATGTACGCATACATGCATTTACGCGAAATTGCAAATTGTGTTACAAACTATGTGGTACTTCAGTTATATTGTTTTTATGATATGTGGAATTTCATGAATATTGTGGGCAAGTGCAATTGTGTAACATTGGGAATAACTTTTCCATATCTCTGCAAACGTCCTGCATCCTCCATTGCCTTACATACAACTGAGACCACCATAACTGCTGTTTGTGGAATAGCCGATAGCACGGCCAGACCTATGCGTGCATCTCCTCCCCCCTTGCTTCGCTTACCCCACTTCCCTGCGCTAAGATATACCCAGACGTCTGCCGGCGACAGTACCTCAACTCTCCTCTCTTGCTTACAGGCCAAGCAGCGTAGTTCCTTACTTAAATAATGGGGTTGACAAAATAATACTGCAACAGAAAACAAAAGTTTAGTAATGTATCAGTTGTACAACCAACAAGTGCAGTAAAGCCAGCTGACTGCAACCATGTATGTTAAACTGTGCCAGAAATCTTCAGTAGCCTAGGACTCATATAAATTTTTTATGTAATACTGCTTAATACTGTTAGTTGTAAAATGTTCCAACATTCCATTATATAAGATGTAAAACACCTGCAACAGTACTGACCAATACTATGTTCTGATGATATGATACTGATGCCACTGTAGATACCAATACAATCAGCTGATAATGCAGCTTCACTAAGTAGCTATGTAGTGTTAATGTCTGCCCATTCCTTCAGCGGATTAATAATGTGAACACAATCAGCACAGCTTCCAAAGTGGACACGTTAATAGGCACTTTTTCCACATTATTTCATAATTTTTACACAATTGCTTGCAAAGAATAAGCCCAGAGTTTGACATCATAGCATTATCCTCCACTTTTATCACATAAGAACTCCTGCCTGAACAATTCCTGGTTTCTCTGGGTTTAGTCATGAAAATGGGATCTTGGCAATAAGAAACTAATGACTAACCTCTAAGCTAACCACGCTCTTAAAATCTAAATTCTTGGGAGACTTGTCTGGCTGTGCAACAACTGCTCTGATCAACTGTGTCTTTTCTTTGACCTGGATAAGGCCATTAACAGCAGCTGCTAGCTTAGGATTTTGTGGTTCTGTACATTTACAATTGGAACACATTTTCTCAAGAGAGTATGCACAAAATGTATTGATTTATTTCAAGTATTGATTACGTGGACCCAGAATGCGAACAGAGATTCTCCTCAGACTGTACAGCTCTCAGTCATCCAGATCTTACTAGATTATGGCTCTATGGTTTATTCTTGTGTATGGCTATCTGTAAATAAAATGCAAGGCTAGTGTTGTTTACCATTGTTGTATTAGAACTGTAATAATAGCACACCGCACATACCCAATATTCAGTCTCAGTACCACAAGAATGATCAACCATCACAAATGATGCGAGTGCATTCAGACCATACTCATCTACACCACAATGCTTTTGTATATCCAAATAGTGAACATATTTAAGTGGCATGGCCAAAAGCTACGAGGCCTTCATACTTTAAATAACTACATTGTTTGCAGTAACATATATCACTTACAAGAATGTAAATATGCTGCAAGGCCCAAAATGTGTTGAGCTGTAACAGACATCACAGTTTATGAAAATGAAAGCAATTTATAAATCTATATTATAAAACAAAATTGATGGAAAACTGTTGTTGAATCTACAGGAGTGAGGGGATAAACAGTGAAATTTGCCACAGGCCCCAAAAAAGATCCTGGGAGGACCTGGTATGATTCTCTATTTACATGATTGACATGTTCTTTAGGTATATAACTACATGGTCCCTGATTTCCTGCATCATTTACAAAGACAAACGAGTGTAGCAACTTTATTGCTAGATGTCAACCCTTTATAGATGTGTCATTTAGATGCATTAGTTGTTTTCTGGGTTTCATCAATGAAGTCAATAGGTGGCATTACTTGTTAGTTGAGAATGTTGCTTCAGTACACACCGCACACCAGTCAAGGGAAACTGTGGCCTGCAGGCCATTCATGAGCCATGAACTTTACTTGAGTGGCTCACCACATCTTTTCAAAATTAAGAACTGAAGTGGCTTGCAGTGGCCCGTAAAACATATAAGTGTACTGATTATACTTTTACGTGAGAAACTTTAATTTATGTATGGTTATTTATGATTGCAGTAGTTTTGCAAAGACTTGTCAGGTATATTCTGAGATGATATGCCTATAGTTCATTTATGACAACTGCATGTCAATTAGAATATTTTTGGAAATTTATAGTAACTTGCACTTGTAAATTACTCTTCCCAGTATAAGTACCGGTACGGGACCAATAAAGGCATTTAGACGTAAAGGCGTGTCGTAAATGATCGTCCCAGGACACAAGTATCTCTGACCCGATAACTCACTCGAAAATAAAAATCTATAGTGTGACCTGCAGCATGAACTTAAGATCTGGATTTGGCTCCCACACAAAAAAGTTACCCCATTCTTGCTGTACACCATTATTCCATTTTTAGAAAGTCTGTTGACTGGTATTGTTTAAGGTTCAAAGCTCACTTTCTGTATTACAGCACAAGAGTTGTCAGTGATGATGGTACCCTTACAACCACGACCACAACAAGGACTATGACAACCTCACAAGGGGATGACAGTCAGCTGCAGGAACTACTTAAGAGGCTGGAGGAAGAGAAACAAGCCAGACACTAAGATGTGATGGGCGATATATTTCCTGTCTGTCTCCTGTGTTTCATCAACAACTTGTCTTACGCTACTGCTACACCACCACATCATTTTTCATTATTATCAAGTAATACATAAAAGACTCCTTGATTATTTACATTAGCAACTGTTTCATATTTATTAACACCTAGTTGGAACCTACAGCACAGAATTGCATCTGTCAAAGGAATTAGATTCCTTTAAACATGCAAGAAAAGTTTTGAAATTCATCACGAAACATTTTCAGTATTGTGCAGTATCTTTTGTGTACACATCAGAGAGTTAAAATTGTTTATGGAGTTTCATTTCAAATGCATTTTGTGTCCAATATGGTAGAATAATGTTGCACTACACAAATATATTAGCAATGTAATTCTTTTAAAAATTTTAACTTTTAAAATTCTCATTGTTTTAAGCAGGTTTAGTTATATTTCTCAAACTAACATGTATGTATATAGAGTAGGCTAAAGCAAATTATATGCAGACAACAAAAGACTACATAAAACTTTATCTGTGAAATGAAACTTAAATTGTGAAAAAAATTAAAAACCTCCGACTGTGACTATCAACAGATTATAAAAACTACTGAGTAATGATAACTATGACTTAACTATATTCAATTTATAAAAGTTTATGTATATCATGCAGCAAATTTATGTTTCATAAAATAATTATTTTACAACTACACAAAAATTATGAAACCAAATGAACAGCCATTCTAGGACACAATATAATAAAATAGTACTGCACTGGGTATCAATTTTTTGTTCCTCAATGAAGGAAACATCCTTGACTTGCCTGTAATATTTAATTGATTATGTCAAGTTATCAGAAATTGAGATAAAATATTCTCTTAGTTTATAATATATATGGTCTCTGCAGTCAGCTCCAAGAACTGCGAAATACACTGGTAGAAGAGAAACAAGTCAGGTGTTAAAATATTAAGATGATGTTGTATTACCTATCTGTGTCCCAAATGTCTTCAATATCTTGTCTTCTGCTACTGCAATGACACCATGTCATTTCAAGTAATACATAACATAATCTGGATTTTTTTTTTTTTTTTTTTTTTTTTTTTTTTTTTTTTTTTTTTTTTTTCTTCCCCCAGTGAATGTGAAACTGTTTAAAATTATTGACATATCTGTAACAACAGAAACTTATTTTGAGTACTGTGAGTTTTTAAATGATTGTTCTTCTGTACACATCATGCAATCAAATTTGTTAAAAAAAATCTTTAATTTACATAGTTTTTTTGCCTAATATGCCTCAGTAATTTTGTATCATCCATATTTAAAATTTTGGGAAATGTTATCCTTTTAAGAGTTTGAGTTTTTTTTATCTTTCGTAACATTTTAAAATAATGTTACTGTACTTATCAAACTAAAGTGTGTGTATATAAACTAAAGTATTATAACAAACAATACTGAATAGTGATAAAGTTTCAAATGAACTGGTATATACGACTTATTATGTAAAATAAAACTTAAGTCATGTACCTACAAAAGATAAAAAACCATTGATCATGACTGTGTGAATTATAAATAATGTAAAGTAATGATAACAAGGATTTGACTACATATAACCAATAAAGTTCATATAATTTCTATATATCAGCAGCAAATATTGTCATAAAAAGGACTTCTATATTACTACTTCATTAAATTATGGAACAAACCCCAAAGTGACAGCCATTCCAAAGCATATGTAGTATTAATTACTGCATTGAATATAAATTTTTGTGCTGTGATGAAGGAAATTAATTATTTCCTGAAGCTGAGGACTATACTGTTAAATTGGCCATGATAAATAGCAGAAACTGAGATAAAATATTCTCCTGATTTATAATATTAATCCATTTCTATTGCAATAATATATATATATATATATATATTTTATGTAATTTATTGGTATACACAAAACTGATAACTGACTGTACAATAATAGACCAGATTATGATAAGATTACTAAAACATGACTTTCCCAATACAAAAATTGTGACTCGTTTGAATAAAAACTGAATTTCAGTCCTGAATGACATTTAAGTTATCTAAAGCAAGACTTATTATACCAAAGTTGAGATGCCCAACAAAGTGAAAATTGCCTGTAAAATTACGACATATATCCTTTAACTCAATACTGATCGTAATGTCAGTCTTGAAGTAATGATGTGTCAATAGATATTGTGTAAAGACATTCTTTATAAACTATGAATGTATTACCAAATTCATCTGTTAAGGTATGCAGATTTTATCACCTGATACCTTTTTACTTCGATGTTCTACTTCAACATATTGTAATCTACAGCCAACAAATAAGCCAGAGTGACAACAATTTCTGTTATTAACAGGCTGATATTTTCTGTGAATATACAGCCTTCACTAACAGAAACAATAGTTAATCAAAGTGAATAGCTTCTTAAACATGGTGTTTCACACTTTAGGTTATAGTGTGCGACTTACACTAATGAACTAAAAAATTAACCTTGTGTCAGATGGTTACTTCCCAATAAAGACATTGGTTTATTGTGGATGAGTGACCATGGCACATTTATTGGACCATTGTGCATTATTATTTGAAGTGCATCATCAAGCAGCAGTCCACGTGAGATGCAGCATCACCGGCAAACCTGAAGAAAAGGAGCAGCGATTTTACTCCAGTATGTTTGCCCGTGTTCAACTTATGGATACACAAAACAGTAAACAGCATGGAACTGTTATGTGAAAATAATGTGTCGTTACATTAAAATGTATTCAATTTGTTGTTTGCTGTTCTCAATTACATAATAAACATAACTGCAAAAATTTCAGCTATGCAGATAGAAATTGAAATCGTCTAGTCAGGCAATGGATTAATATTATGTGTGTATATAATTATATATATTGTACATAGTATTTTAACAACTAATTAGATGTAATATAATAATCTTACAAGAAGTATGAAAAGTAAGACTACGTTTAAAAGTAAATGTGTAATAATTTTCTTTTGATGAGTGATGAAGTAAGATGAAAATGTTTGACAACTTTGTGAGAGATGACTTCTTGTCAACCGCTGTGGGTCAAGCGAGTTTTCAAAAGGTCATCATGTTGCAAATTTTTAAAAGCACTGATGAAAATTAAATACAAAGAAATAATACAGTATAATTTTCCATGATGTTTGTTAAGCAGAAAAGTAATTCATATTCATAATGCAATACACTTCCTTACTACTTTCTTTTGAATGGCACTCCAATAATTGTTAACTTTGTGCTGTCAACAGTAATTATGAATTTCTGCTGCGAGTAACTGATGTCAAAAAGTTTAATTTGATATTGAAGTTTATGATGTTGTAAGGTTATGAATGTTTTGTTTTTAAAATTTCTGTAAATGTATAATGTTTATGGATACTGTTACTCGCAGCCAAAAGGAAGTAACTTAAATTGCCAGAAAAAATATAATGTTAGCTTTTTAGACATGTTGCAGTGATTCAATACCTGCTATTAATGCTAATGCTGAAAATGTGCTCTTATTTGTTTTAATTGTAGTTATTGCTTACCACAGTTTCTACACAAACTGTAATAAGTGATGTGTTGGCTTGTCGATTTGTTTGGCAATTCATTAAATTCGTTAATGTAAAATTTTGTTGTTTTCTTTGTGCCAATGTATAAACATTTGTGTTTTTACTGTGATTGGTAGCTTCAATTTGTTATTCAAATCATTTGCAACACATATCTATAATGTTCTTAAATATATTGTATTTGATCATCTACCATGTAAGGTTGTGTGTTACTAGCTATGTCGAGTTAGGAAATTTTGCTGTTTACATCCATTGCTTTCCTTCCACGAATATTGAAATGAACAGCATTGCTAGGATGACTCAAGTCATGAATATCTACAACATACTTTAAATATTGAAACTATTGTTATTTTTGAAGAAACATTTTTTTCTTAGCTCATAAAGTGTTAAACACAAAAGGACGTGCTTCTTTTTGAAAATCTTTATTATAAAATATATATTAATACATTATTGTCTTTGGATGAATGTATGAGACTGCAGCTAATGTTTTTATTGGCTCACTGTTTTGACAATTGAAATAAAGCTTACGAAGTGCCAGAATTTATTGTTTTATTTAGTATTTCACCATGCTTTTTACCTGAACTTAATTTAAAATGAAATTTCACTGTTAAAAGTGAACAAGATATTTTATTAGACATTTTTGGCATTGAGTTCCACAACAGATTTTTGAGCCATAATTTTAATACTTCTACAGTAATTTTAATATATCTGCAGTTTTAGCTTGATGTTTTGGATGTGTTTTTATAAATATTTGAATCTCAACTGAAAAATGTTGATTGAATACCCAGTGTTATACAATACTGTTACAAGATGCCAGAGGGTGCACCCAATTCATGAGGGATGGAGGTTTTTATAAAAGTATAAAACTATTTTTTTTTTAATTGATTTATAATGCTATAAGAATTCACACAGGTATAATTTACAACATCAAACTACTGCACCTATCTCTACCGTTGGGTGTGAACACTAATTATTCTTATTGAGTGCAATATTTAATGTCAATCTCAATTCTAATTGAAGTCCTTATCACTCTTCATATTGGTTACAGTCACTTAATTCACACTTATTATTTACACATATTCAATCCAACTGTCTATAGCCTATATACAAAAGTCTGTCACTCACACATCCAGTCACACAGTCCCACCTGTCAGTCTCACTCTCCACTGTACCAGTGCTTGCAGTCTGCAGACTTCTCTCTCACTCATCACTGTAGTCACCACTCATCGCTTTGCTATAAGCCACACAGCTGTCGCTTAATGCGGAACAAGGCTCCAAACTCTAGACTCAAGAGGCCTGCCCTACTTATATAGACCTGCTGATCCAATCTAGAAGGTTCTTCGCTCCCCAAGTCGCGCTCAGCAAGGTGAGAGCAATGACCAGAACATTCTTGCAATGATAACCCAAAGCATTTGATCTTCAAGGACAGGAGCAACACGAGTCCTGATAGACTTATTGCAGCATACGCACCAGCCTCCCCTTTGTAAATCACTCCACACTTCTCTGGTTATCAATGATGCTCTTAAAGCACTGTACATCACAGAAGAATGAGGCAAGGGAAAGGACGCAATGCAGTAGCATGTAACACTACCCTCTCCTCAAGTCTGTTCATCCCAGACAGACTCTGCAACATCCAGACCTACATAGAGTGCCAGTAAGTAAATGTGGACAACCTTAGGTTTCGCCCAAGAACCTTAATGATAAATCAGAAGGACCACATCTTGTAGACTTGTGAACTGCAGAGTGGTAAGCAAAGAGAAACAATTGCTCAAGAGTGTGGTTAAACCTCTTGACCATTCCATCAGACTGAGAGTGCAAGGCTGTAGTCCTAGTCTTTTTCATCCCCAGAATTTTCTTTAACAGCTTGGAACACAGCAGCTTCAAAATTTTGTTCCTGATCTCAATTGCATTCTAGTGGCACCCCAAACTTCGAGACGACATGATCTACGAATGTACTGACCACAATACATGCTTTTTGGTCTGGAAAGGGAATTACCTCAGGCCACTTAATACAGTAGTCTTGGGCCACCAATAGATACAGATTACCTTTCTCTGTGACAGGCAAGGGGCCCAGAACATCTACCATTCTCTTGAATGGGGTTTAAACATTGTATTTCTTGAGGTGACCTTGTCCCCTAATCCTTGGTCTCTTTCTTGCAGTGCATGTGTCACACATTCTGCACTACTTCTCCACATCCTTAAGAAAATGAAGTCAGTAGAATCTCAGTCTAAGTCTGTTGAGGGTCTTAAAACATAAAAAGGTCCACCGAGTGCAGTATTATGCATGTATGCACTTTTAAATCTAAATTATCAATATCAAGAATCAAAACCTGTTCTTCATATTGAGTCCAATGAGGCTTGTTGTATTATAAGTTGAATTTAATTCTTATCTTTTAACCCTAGTAGCAATGAAATTCACACACAGCGGAAAGTGTTTCTGCTTTTTGTTTTCTCTGCAATAAGACAAACTAACGAGTCATGTTAGGTATAGTAATATTTATAATAGTAGTTGTACTGAGGGAACTTATATGTCCTCATTAAATTTATTGTTTCTTGTGCATGCTACTGCCCACTTTTTTGCAACATCCTAGAGGAAAATTAAATATTATTTGTCACTGATTTAATTTTTTTGTAAATAACTGTTGCACCCATACAGTGAACAGATTAGCATAGTGTCAAAATCTTAAAACCACTATTACAACCTAGCAAAAGACGAAAAATGCTTTACTTTGAGACAAGCAATGTGTCTTGTTACTAGTGCGTCAATTTCCCTCCTATGCTGATGACATCGAGGGAGGGCAAAAGTGAAAATGCCATGACTTTACCTTACTTCCGTACGTCATGGATATTTAACGAACACAAAGACTGGATTTTGGCATTAAATTTATTCTTCAGTTTAATGCCTAAAGCTAGGTTGTTCACGATCTCATAAGTTTATGCAGAAAGGTATTTAATAACTAATTAAGGGGCCATGGTGGCTGAGCTGTTAGCCTGCTTGCCTCCCACTAAGGCATACCGGGTTCAATCCCCGGCCAGGTCAGTCCCGCATTTTCGCATATGGGAATCATGCCGGATGATGCCGTTGGTCAGCAGGTGTTCCGTGAACACTTTATGACACCAAGAATGCATGATATTACAGAAACGACGAGCCACTTGTTTTCAGCATCACACACATTACTCCACACTAGATGCCATTTTTATTAACCCCCCATTGACCATAACAGAAACAATAACATACCACCAACTGACATGGCTTCCTTCAAAAGAATAACAAAAACTTACCACTACATAATTAAAACCATAACCCGAATATTTCCGCCCACCTTGTTAATGTCACTTAACAACCTGATAACAATATTATACTTCCATTAGAATACAAAGGTTACAACTTGTACAAACTTAAATTAACCACATTTTGCTCCAGACACTATGAGACAAGGATACTTCCTTCATCATAATTATACTTGAAATGGCAGTGGTACCACCTTGGACACTGGTCTTTTGAATTCCCAATGGCTGTTTTCACTACAACTGTCTGAACAAGACCATCTTCACCAGGGAAAGTCTTAGTGATACGGCCAAGTTTCCACTGCTGTGCTGGTAGTCTTTCATCCTTTAGTATGACCAGGTCATCGTCACACAGGTTTGATACCTTGACCCACCACTTGGGTTGATTCTGTAGCCGTGAAAGATACCCTGCTGACCATTGTTGCCAGAAATGCTGCACTAGTTGTTGCAAAAGCTGCCACCTGGACAAATGGTTGACCATCTGCGCTGCAGCTTCCCTTTCAGGTACTGCCACAAGACAACCTCCTGTCAGAAAATGTTCTGGAGTCAGCACTCCAAAATTGCTTGGGTCACTGGAGAAGGCGGTAAGTGGTCTAGAGTTTAGACATGCCTCAACCAACGTCAGCACTGTGTACATTTATTCGATTGTCAAGGAACTGCCACCAAGGACCCGACGTAGGTGACATTTCATACTTTTAACCCCCGCCTTCCATAGGCCTCCCTGGTGGGGTGCTGCTGGTAGGTTGAAGTGCCAGAAAATGCCTTGCTCTGCCAAGTGTGTCTGTACTGACAGGTGATGACTTTCACTCTGCACCAAAACACCCAACTCTTTCAATTCTCGAGCAGCCCCGAAGAAAGTGGCCCCACAATCACTATAAATGTTGTTGGACCTACCACGATGAGATACGAACTGCTTCAGAGCTGCAATGAATGCAGGGGTTGTTAGGTTGCTTACCAGTTCAAGGTGAACTGCCTTGGTTGCAAAACATACAAACAAGGCAACGTAGCACTTAAATCGGATGTTGCTTCTTCCCTTACAATTGCGAAGAATCAACAGGCCTGCATAGTCCACCCCACAATGCAAGAAGGGTCGGGTAGGGCGTACCTTGCCGCTGCAACACTACCATCACTTGTTTGGCCATCTCCGCTCTCTGACGGTAACATGTCACACATTTCTTGAGAATGTGCCAAATGGTATCTCTTGCTCTAAGAATCCAAAATCTCTATTGTATAATCCCTTGTACCAACTGAGGGCCAGCATGGAGGTTATTCAAATGAACCTGCAATATAATAAGCTCACCCAGCTTACTGTGTTTAGGAAGTACCGCAGGGTGCTTCTGTTCTTCTGGAATGCTTGCCCTAGTGAGGCGACTGCTCATCCTGAGTCCCCCAGGCTTTTGACAGGTACTGGCTTGCTACCTTTAAGACACTGTAGTTCTGAGGCAAAATTCTCCTATTGCACATTCCTCACCCAATGGAACAGTGCTTTGTGTAGTTCGTTTACAGTTAGAGACAGGAATCTAATACGCTCACTTTTGTTGTTCTGCAGTTTTTGCAGACCTAAAACACCACGCAGTCATCCTCTGAAGCTTACTCAGCAATGACCATTGCTCCAACATAGATGTATCTACCGTGCCACAAGCTACATTAAGTAATACCTGTTTTTGCTCTTGCCCAACAAGTTCATAATCTGTGTTTCCCATCATGTCACATGGAAGCACAGGGTCCTGTAACCATCTAGGACCAGACCACCAAAGTGGATAACTGGGTAGCTCTGTGGGAGCTATGCCACGTAAGGCACAATCTGCTGAATTTTCTGTACCATCCACATGATGCCACTGAGACGTACTAACAAGATCCTGGATCATTGCTACTTGGTCCGCTACAAAGGTTTTCCAGTGCCTCGGTGGTGATGCTAGCCATGCCAGCACAATAGTTGTAACTGCAACAGTCAGTGCATCCTTCACAGTTTCCAGCAGTCTTGACAGCAGTACCGTCCCACACAGCTCCAACCATGGAATGGATACGTGTTTCACTGCGGCTACCCGTGTTTTCCCAGCCACCATGTGCACTAGTATACTGCCATCTTCATACTGGGAACGTAAATACACCACTGTTGCATAAGCAGCTTCAGATGCATCACAAAATCCAACAAGTTCTAATGATACTGGTTTGCACTTAATCATGCATCTTCCAATTTTGATAGTTTTGAGAACCCCAAGTTCCTTGCTGTAGTGCTTCCACATGTCACACAAGTTGTTTGGAAGAGGGTCGTCCCAGCCAAGATGCAACTCCCACAGGGACTGAAATAACAATTTTGCTCTAATTGTTACTGGTGACAGCCATCCAAGTGGGTCAAACACTTTTGCAATTTCTGAGAGTAAAGTCCACTTGGTGATACTTCCATGCTGGATAGCTGGAGAGACTGATATTACAAACTGATCAGTATATGGGTGCCATTCAAGACCCATTCTCTTGATTGGTGAATCGTCAAACTTCAAAGGAGCCACTGCATGTCGTAGGGACACTGGCACGGCATCCACAATTTCAGCTGCACCAGACAACCACTGTCGCAGTTCAAGTCCTCCTTTTCTCAACAACTGGATGAGTTCACTTTGCAGTGCGACAGCTTCATCAATATTACTTGCTCCTGACAGCAGATCATCAACATAAAAATCTCTCAGCACTACAGCAGATGCTAAAGGAAATGTGGCCTATTCATCTACTGCTAGTTGTCTCAGACTTCGTATGGCCACATAAGGTGCACAGCTCTCCCCATATGTGACAGTACACAACCTATAATCCTGTATGGGATCACTTGGTGATGGCCTCCACACAATTCTCTGAAAGTCTATGTCTGACTCATGTACGGTCAGACAGGTCTGGCGGTACATCTTGGTAACATCTGCTACCATTGGAACTTCATGCTCTCTGAATCGAGTCAGTAAGGCAAATAAGTCATCTTGTTGCTTGGGACCCACAGACAATTTGTCGTTCCATGAAATTCCAGACAATGTTTTTGCTGATACATCAAATACCACCCTAAGCTTGGTGGTACTGCTGCTTTCCTTCATTACTGCCATATGAGGAATATAGTACATTTTATGCACTGACCTCTCTAGTTCATCTACTGGAATTGGCTGCATATGACCTAACTCCAAATATTCATCCATAAACTCACGATAGAGATTGTATTTGTCTGGTTGTCGTTTAAACCGTCTCTCCAACTTATGCAACCTTCATACACCAACGAGCGTGATTCTCCAATCTGTCAATCATCTTCTCTAAATGGTGTTCACAAAACACTTCTTCATCTGTAGACATATTCACTGGTTTAATCTATTCCAACTCCCAAAACCTTTGTAATGTTTTATCAACATCGAGCTGTACGTGTAACACAGTTGCCTCCGATTTCTGCTTGGATGTGTCATTGGGTCCAAACAGTACCCATTCAAATACTGTCTCAATCGCAACTGGAGATCCTTCTGTTCTGGTACGGTGTCCTGGTCGAAGCAGGAATGGGTAGATATCTGCTCCCAGAAGTACATCTATATGACCTGGTGCACTGTATGTAGGATCTGCCAGTTTCAATTCTTCCAAATGCATCAAATTATTTTTTTGTTTAATTGGTTCCTTTGGAAGTAGCCCAGTGTGCTTGGGAAGGACCAGTGCCTTGACTGTATATGACGGCCCTTCACTGAACGTTGGCCTGATGTTCAGATGAACCATGCTGACACAATGACCCACTGTTTTTTATGTTAAGCAAGAAATTGTAGCATGTGAATATTCCTTCTGCAACCTTAGTCGAGCAATGCTCAACATGAAACGCACATACCCTTGCTATCTTGAATGTTTACTATGGCTGATGTTAACAATGATTGCGATAAAGCTACTGGCCTAGCATAGTGATTGTTCACTTATATTTCCGCCTTGTCCTGGGGATGATGTTCTGTGTTACCACCACGATGTAGCAATGTATGATGATATCGATGAGACAGTCTGCATCTTGAGGACGTACACTGTCTAACTGCATGACCAGTCCCAAGGCAGTTAAAGCACAGCCAGCAGTCTTTTACAAATGCATGTCGCTCTTCAACTGAAGCATTAGCAAACTCAGGGCATTTATGTAAAGTATGTTCCCCCTTGCATCTTGCACAACCATATTCTACCTGGGTATCATTATGTAACAGGGAAGTGTTCCTGTGGAATGTCAACTTAGTGGTACTTGTGGTTGGGGTCTTGCCCTTCACAATGCCAGCAGCAGCCAGGGCCTGAGTACAATGTTCTAAAAATTGTGTCAACTGTGCAAATGTCGGCCATTCATCTGATATTAGTGACAGCTGCCACTGTCTTTTGGAATCAATGTCAAGAATTGAATCCCAGTGTTCCACTGGCTGTCCAAGTATTTCAATAGCCTAGTGCACTCTACCACATGTCCAATAATTTACGCAGTATAACAACATTTTCATACTGCACAGCTGGCTGTGAAAATAACTGCTTTAGTGTTGAGTCCACCAATTCTCATTTGTTTTCGTACCTGGCATTCAAAATGGCCCATGCTTCACTGTAATTTGCACTACTAATTGGTACTCATTTTAATAGTGCTGCAGCCTCACCTTGTAGCAATCTCTTTAAATATTGCAACTTTTGCACCCCAGACAAGGTTTTGTTGATGTGCACCGCTGCTCCATACAAATCTTTAAATGTTATCCATTCTTGAAGATTTCCATTAAATACTGGCAACTGCAATTTTGGCAACCTAACCTCACTATTGCCCTTATATTTTGTTTTGTCACTGTCCCCTTTGCCCATCTCTAGGTGTGCTAATTTTACAAGTAGTGTTGTTAATCTGTCTTGTACTTCCCCTAATTTCGCTTCATTACTATTATATTATTCCTCTTTTTTTTGCTTCAATGCATATGTTTGTCAATCTCATCTACCATTAACTCTACTCAATTTCTGTGCACTGCAATTGCACCCACATCACCAACATTAATTTCTTCAACTGCTTTTACAGCTTGTCGCACATTTGCCTTGAATACCTTCTTTTTTGCCAGGAGGGATTCCATCTTGGTTTTCAAGTTGAGAAAGCAGCTCCACTTATAACACCATGTTCTCGATGACGATCACAGAGGGCCAAATAATGTTCCGTGAACACTTTATGACACAGATAATGCATGATATTACTGAAATGACGAGCCACTTGTTTTCAGCATCACACACATTACTCCACACTTGACACCATTTTTACTAAACCCCCTTGACCATAACAAAAACAATAACATGCCATCAACTGACATGGCTTCCTTCAAAACACTAACAAAAACTTACTACTACATAATTACAACCATAACCCCAACAGCAGGTGTCCTCGGGATTCTCCTGTTTCCCCCGCCCTTTCATTCAGGCGTTATTCCATACTCACCTCAATCACCCTCATCAGCTTTTAAGACCTCATTGTTAAGAGCCATTTAAATCTCTTCATTCACTCTTTCAATACCTTATCACCAAAGAATTGCATAATTACATTTAATTCTGTAAAACTGCATTACTAAGCAAGTTAACAATTGTTAAGCATGTGTGTGTATGTGTGTGTGTGTGTGTGCCAGACAGAGCCGGATTTCCTTTGTAGCAGCCTGTAGGCCCATAAAAATGTGCCACCCCTCCAGTAAAACTGTTTTATTTTTCCTACCTCATATTTTTTTGCTATTTTAAGATCCACGGCGAGGTGCGACATTTAAATTTGAACCGTGTAAATATATTGTTAATAAATCACAACATTAAACAAATTATGACAACCAGAACTGCAAATATTATGAAAATGATTGCAATGAAAACACTGACATGGTTTCATTCAATAGTAAGGTCAAAATTTAGAAATTTAATTTGCTTTCCGTGAAAGGAAAAAAAAACTTCAACTTAAGCCTAGTACGATAACTCATGTCTTATCCGAAGCTCTTCTTTCTAGCCTTCCTTTGGGCATAGGAATTGATAATATCCTTGAAGTCCAAATCCCACAGTATATGTCTCTCGCTATTCAGCAATGCCATGGCCGATAACCTGTCTTCTACCATGGTTGACCTCAGGTAGTTTTCCACACGTCGTAGAGTAGAGAAAGAGTGTTTGCCTGAACAGTTTGTTACTGGAGCACCGAGAATCTTTCTGAGTGCTATGTTTACATTAGGATAGACTTCAACAAACCCTTCTAGGTTTAAAAATTTACTTAATTTTGTTAGGTTAACATTTCCCTTGTCGTCAGGTGTTTGTGGCTTCACATGCACTCTAAGGTGCAATGACCCTTCTACAATGAATGATTCAAGATCACTATTGTAGTAAGAGGCCAATTTACGTGCAGCTGAAGAAATCTCTGCTGGTTCATACCTGCTGAGATGTTCTAAAAAGCCAAACCTCTCTTGAAGCTCACTGTAATGTGCACTTCGCACTTGCAGTTCTGATCTTAGTGTATCCAGAATTACATTATATGTACCAGCACGAAAATTATCTGACCCAGTCTTAAGAGTTATTTCTCCAGCCCTAGTCTTATCAGGCCTCAGAGTGCGCTTTCTTTTCCTTCCCTCATCAAATTTGTAAATTTATATTCTATTCAACAACTTTGCAAGGCATTCATAATGGTCAAACATTTCTGTTTCTCTTAAATGTGTTACGAAGTCAGACAGCGAATTGTGCATTTTCAAAACTTGCCCCAAATCTATGTTTACTGACTGCAGCTTGGCACTAACAGCATTAAACCTACGCAGGATTGCAGTCCAGAGGACTACCATAAATGCAGTTTCTAGTATATTTAATTTTTCTCTCAATGAAGATGCCTCATTCCTCGTTTGCGGTTTTTCTGATCTATCATTTTCTAAAGTCTGCAAGGTCTCAAATAGTCCACACCAATTGCTCTCTAGTGCATAGCATGCATCATTTCGAGTAGACCAACAAGTCTTCGACAGACTTTGTAGTGTCTGACCTCCTCCTTTGCAGTTTTGAGCTAGGAGAGCCCAGCGGTATGTGGAAGCTGAGAAAAAATTATACAGTTCTTGTAGAAGTCCAAAAAACGATACTGTTTCAGTGAAAGATTCCACAGTACATGAACCCACGATATTAAGAGAGTGTTTTGCACATGGCACAATGTCAGCAAAGGGACAAAGTTCCTTCACCCTTGCTTGTATACCTGTATATGCTCCAGACATATTCGAGGTATTGTCATATGACTGGCCCCTGCAGTTTTTTATGTCCAACTCATATTTGCTCAAAACAGTAAAAACAGCATTGGCTATTTCTTCTGACTTATGGCCTTCATTGGTAAAAAACAAATGAACCGTTCAACTGGCTCTCCAACTCCATCCTTCTTAACATAGCGTATAATAAATTTTAGTTGATCAGTGTGTGAAGTATCTGGACTGGAATCGACACTTATACCGAAGTATTTAGCTTCTTTCACTTCCTTCACTATTTCATCCCTTACTTTTTCAGTCATCAAAATAATCACTTCTTCATAAATGGTCTTGGAAAGATAAGATGTATGTCCTGAACCTCTGTTGCTATGTTTTCTTAAATGTTCTGTTATGAATGGATCAAACTTTGCAAGAAACTCTAGCGACCCTAGAAAATTGCCATTGATTTTACTGCCTACGTGTTCTCAGTACCATGAAATGGTAATTCTCTAATAGCCAAATACTTCACTGCTGCGATGATATGTTTCAAAACATTTTTCCAGTAGTTGCATTCTTGCTCAAACTATGCAACGAGCCTGTTATCAATTCATGCTTTAGTATTTCCTCTCAGTTTAAGTGTTGCAGTGCTGTTTTTATGCTCAGAGAATTCTCATGGTCTTGTACCCTTTTAGAAATAATTTTTCCAGTCATTAAACCCTGAAGTAAACATACCATTTTCCCACCAAATAGCAAGCAAGTCACACAAAAAACACTCCCTTTGATGGCGAGTATACTAGCCAATGCCTAACTTGTATCTCCCCATTGTGCAGTTCCTGTGAAAAAATATGCCTTGAAACACACCTTTCTTTATCAGGGTACTTACGTTTTGAAGCACTGAAATCTGCATCTAAGTTTTGTTTGATTCCATGAACAGCCACATAGTCTCATAGCTCTTCATAATTTCTCATAGGGCTGGACCTGTACTGGGTTCAAAAACAAGCTTCTCAGGATTGCTAGTTGCATCTGGTTCCATCGAAATCGTACAGGTTGCTTCAGCATGGATATGTAGATGGATACTGCCACTGTTCAGTGAATTATTGGTACTTATTGTTGGGATTCGCTGTTCTTGAGCAGAAAATAATTTTTCTGGGAATGACGAAACACATGCATTGGTAGCCTCTAAGTCATCACTATCAAATGAAGGACGATTTATGGAAGCACTGCCACTGTTGGTAGCATTATCACTGTAACATTAAAAAAAAAAAAAAAAAATCTTAGGGATCTGCTTTAAAAGAGCACCACTACTTTCTTCTTAAATTTTTTAAAATTTTTTGTATTGAGCACCACTGAGTCTTGCTCTTTGGGTACTAATTTTGTTCACGATTCACAGGCAGCTAAATTCATAACACTTACACACGGAACTACACACATCTATTTTACACTTATAAGCTCAGACATGTTCATAGTTTGACCAAACATAAATAAACAACATTGGTACAAAACGTGAGTATGATGTGGCATGATGTGGCCCATGCCGCGCGGCGCCACCCGCATCACATCAGCACGGCACATAGTGGCAACTGGCAACTATACCATTTCAAAAACAGAGAACAATGTTATTCACTCATACTGCCCTTATCGCTGTGGTCAATCCTCTCGCCGCGAGGACAGTGAAGGTCAAATTCCCTGCCCCCCTCCCCCAGGAACAATCTATGTGATAAAACTGCAGCAGAAACGGGCGGGACGGGAGTTTTGTGAAATGAAATACAAAGGATAATTTATCAAGCAAATTCCCGTGTGAACATAAAGGTTGAAAATGGAAACAATGTGTATCAAATATGCACTGTGTACAGCTTATTTTCTAGAGAGTATTGTGTAAGCAAAGATTATCAACACAGCTCGTTCGTGCCTGTGTGTCACATTTCATGGTGATAGCAAAGTAATGCAGATGTCTTCAGAATCAATTATCACAATTTAAGGCAAACATGTCTTTCTCCATGCCGCCCCTTGGAAAAGTGCCGCTCTAGGCCCGGGCCTAGTTGGCCTAATGTGAAATCCGGCCCTGGTGCCAGACATCAACATCTACTAACCACAACACTCATTTCATAATTAAAAATTCTCCTAACATTTTGGCTACTTATATTAATAGTTCTGGTAGGGTAACATTTTTACAGGTTAGAATACATCTCTTTAAACTTTTGCTGAGTAAAAATGTTCTGTCCTGAATTTTTTTAGGAAACAAAACCATTAATTTTCATCATTTGCCAGAGAGAGCCAACTTAATTTTTCTGGGAACAGAAAATATGGCAGCAAATAAATAAACATTGATGCAACATTAAAAAAAATGATATAGTACAAGTTATTGAAAGTGTTATCAAAACTGAGTGTATTCAGACTACTATTAGATGTTGAAGTGAACTTTCCTGTAATGTTGGCTCAGATACTGAATGTGTGCGAGAATTTGTTCTGTGTGTAAAGGCAAATTTGTGTTATATTTTTATAGCCTAGAAGTTTGTTGTAGGGCTATTAAATATTTCTTTATCAAAAAACATGAGATTAATACTACACTTGTCATAAAAATAGTTGCACCCCGATCAAATGATCTACTTGGGGCACAAGTTGTTATCTAGTAGCATCACAAGTAGTATTGCAAATATTTGAATCTGGGTTGTGATTGGCTGTGTAGAACTGCCACCATGGGGTGGAGGGCCAACACCACTACAAAGGTGGAAATGTGAATGGTTGTAGGATGAAGCACAGTGCAGTATAATCAGTGTGCATGTGGACTGAACATCAGTGAGTTACTAGCATACCTCAGCAATAAATTCAACAAAAGTACTCTATAGACTACTTACAGAGTCTGACAGAGGGTGAATCATTAAATTATAGGAGACATGGTCATTAGTTGAATTGTTCAACTTCTGGACTGTTGCAACTGAACTGTGTGACAGTGGTGGGAACATAAGGAAATACAGACATGCCACGTGGGTTCTGGGCGACCCAAAATGACAAGCAGAATAGAGAAATATGGCATCATCATCACTAGTGACCCCCTCTTTCCACCCACACTATTGTGGGGCATCTTGCAGAAGAGGCTAGCATTCTCAACATCCTTTACACTTTCTTCCATTAACACACCACAAAAGTAAATCTGCAGTAAACATAATTGGGTAGCACAAATGGCTGAGGAATGGCAATGCTTCATCTTTATTGATGAATCTAGGTTTTGTCTGAACACAGATGACGACCATATTCAAATATGGAGTGGCACTAGATAGCGCACAAATCCAGACTTCATTGTTGGGTGATACAATGCTAGAACTGGTATCTGCAACAATAATTTGCTGTGATTCTGTCTGTACTACCTGGTACTGATAAGGAAACTGTTGATAGTAAAGCAGTACATTTATGAGATTCTGCTGTCTTTTGTGTCTCCTTTCTTGGCATAGCTGCAATGGTGAATCCACATGCAACATAGAATTCTGATTGCCTTCATGCTGTTGCACCCTCTTGGCCAGCCTAGTATCCAGACTTGTCTATAAAATATGTATGAAACAGCTGGGATGGCAGTTTCACCCACTGATGTGTCCGCAGCATGTAGAGCAGTAGTTGCAAAAACTATGGGACGGTCTTCCGCAGAATAGCATCAGACACCCCTGTGATGCCATGCAGGACTGTATTGCTAAATTCCACGTTCAGTTGTAACTTGAACCCTATGTTGCTCACTTAAAACAACCTAGAAAGTCACTTTTATTTCTATTATAATTTTCAATTGGCTCATTATAATTAAGCAACCGCCTGCTGACAGGAGCTGATGATCCGAACATGTCTGGTTATCCTCAGCTTGCACAAAGCCAGGATAAGATTCCTTAATCTGTATAAGATTCTGGGAATACCCAAATATTGTCTGGAGCACCTGCACCTCCAGTAGGAGGATTCACCCTGAATTATCCAGATCACCACTACTCATTACCTCAGTCCCAGTCTGAAATAAAGACTGGACTCAGGAGGGCTTGAGTATCCCCTGGATAAATTGGTAGTGTGCATTTTCACTATTTCTTACGAGCCACAAATTCAAAGCTTTCCAACTGCTAGGGTCTCTCGAAACCAGAAGTTCGTAGACGCTCTTGGCCTGAGCAAGGCTAAGTTAGTGGAGAGAATCTAAACAATAAACAATACATAGGTGACAAGTATAGGGGAGCAAGGAGTAGGGTAGTTTCCCCTCCACTTTTCAGCCAGCAGAGAAATCACTTCCTGGATTGATAAACATTGGTTGCTCTCTACTTCCATTTGTAATGAGCATTCATAACTTACTGTCAACTGCTTGCTTCATTCTTTTAAAAATAGGTATATCTTTTTATAGGTCATTGCATAACCAATAACATTAATATTTTATTACAAATTATTTTAAAACATGGCCCACATGAAATAAGTGTTGAATACATGCATAACTGCATGCACAAACATGCAACACACAGTATAAGAGAGATAAAAGTTAAATGTGAGAAGGGGGGAGGGGGGGGGAGGACGAGAAAGATAATATTTAAGTGAACATACGTGAATGTCACAGAAAGTATGAGACTTTGCTCCATTTTGGAAACATGATGCACCTATGTCTTGATAGTGATCTTCTAGGTAATGCAAACTCATTAGTGTTAAACATGTGCAACAAAGAAACACATTTTATTTTATTTCTCTTCTTTTCTGGTTGAGCAGGGAACTGAAATCCAGCTAACCTTGGACACTTATACACTATCTACCAAAAAGTCATTGCGCATTTTTTGACATATATGATGTACACTATCAGCCAAAAAGTAATTGGACACCCGTGAAGATAGATAATTCAGTACGCCAGTTGACTTGAGTTTCACGGCCTTCGGCATAGGACCACTGGTGTTTGTCCATGGTAGCATGAACACAGAGGCCTATTGTAACATTCTGGATAATGAAATGCTCCCAAAATTGTGGGGTTTTTGCAGAATGGACCCATGTTACTTCCAGGATGACAATGCCAGGTACCATGTTTCAAGGATTATTATGCAGTGGTATGCCGACAACAATGTTCGCCGATTGGACTGGCCCGCCCAGAGCCCTGACCTCAACCCTATAGAATATCTTTGGGATGAATTGGATCGCTGGGTGAGGGCTCGTCAGTCGTGGTCAAAATTGATTGCTCAACTCATAGAATAGTTGCAAGAGGAATGGCGACGAATCCCCATGGATGTCCTGCAAACACTCGTGGAGAGCATGCCAGACAGGGTGGCTGCTGTTATAGCCGCAAGAGGTGGCCCTACGAGATTCTAACGGGGTGACAACCACTTAGCAAACATTGTGGACAGGTGCCCAATTACTTTTTGGTAGATAGTGTACAACCCAACAAACGTTTGGTAGTCAGTAGCAAATTAACAGAAGTAATACAACAATGTCTCACAATCAATCAATCACTCACTCACCTTTTCTCACTCTCACTCTCACATGCGCATGCGTGTGCACACACACAGATGAACGTGCAAATGCACACACCCACAACACTACCACACTTTTCCCACAAACTAAATCCTTTGTGTGTCACCTAGACAAGCGACAGGCTCATGTATTCCACATGTGCTAAAACATACTTTCCACCTCCCATCAGAGCACTGTTAATTTATTCGAAAACAAGTTTAATTTTGGACCTTAGAAAATATTATACATTTAGGGAGTGGTACAAAGCTGTAAAGTAGAATTTGGTTTAAATTACAAACCTATTTCATGGTTAGTTGTAAAATTAGTTTTCAGATGGTGCAGTAGCTATAAGATACCTTTCACTAAAATGAAACTGCAGGCATCTGGCTATTTAGTCTTCTCAACAACATAAAAATAATGATTACTGAGATGTTTCAAATGTCATAACTCACTTATCAGTGACTATCATTTGATAATAAACCTCAAAATACTTACTTGCACATATATGATTTCTGTAGTGCACCCTGGGGTGACTGAAATTTACTCCTTGCATTACATAAACATATTAAAGTGGTTTAGTGGTTTTATACCATATGTAAGAATATTGTATTGATAAACAACATTCTGTTATGTAATTTTGGTATACCTACTGATTTGGTTTGGCTTACTGGTTTTGTATAATCTTGCTTTTCATCGCAAATTACTGCAGGTATGATGTATTGAGAAACCAAGAACTCAATCATTTGTTGCAGGATCTTTAGGCAGAGTTGAGCCATTTGGTGTAACTTAGTGATGAAAAGATTAGTGTGGCAATGTGATGTTTGCAAAACAGCTACATTTTGTGTTACATTTCATAAGTATTAACCACAATAAAAATATTTTCTACACCATGCTACAATTTATTTATATTGACGCATACTACACTGCTGTGCAGCACGCCTGCACACCTTACAGGTGACTTCGTCCAAAACTAGCTAGGAAGAGCTTGAGGAAAGTCATAACAGTGGCAGACTACCATTCACGTGCCAACAGAGTTGACTCCATGCGTTGGACAACCCCAGACGCAATTATAATTAACGTGTTTGATTATAAAATTGTACTACCCACCCAGATTCTGACGTGCGGTCGCCACCCCCTTGAACCAATATTGTTTTACCCGATGAGCCACTGCCTAAAGATAATGGAGAAGGAAGTTACAAGAGGCACCACAGGATCGCAGCACCCCTGCTGCCCCGTGACGTCACACCTGCCGAGCCTCGAGCGGAGGTTGTAAACATGTCAGCAGCCTCAACTCAGGGTGATAAGGAATGCGCGACACCGCCGTAACCCTACGATAACCAGCCCCTGCAGAGAAAGGCTATCATCCCCCACACCCCCGGAAGAACCCTGAAGCACTGATCTTCGACTATATAAGGAGGCACAGGAATGCCTCTAGCCAGAGTTTGCCAGCTCGCTGGCCACATATGTCAGTGAGCTCTCCCTGGTCTGACCAAGATCTCCTCCTCTCCTGCAACTTGCAAAAGCTCTACCTCACCTGCAGCTTGAGAAGGCTTCTCCTGCACCCGCCGTCTGCAAGATCCAGCAAGACGCTCCAGAGGTAACCTCAACATCCCAAACCCTGCACCCCTTTTCCCCAGTTACTCCTTTGACTTCACGGTAGCAGGTTGTCGCGACGTCCCCTCTGGACATCCCTTGGGAGGCAAAACACTGTAAATTGCATAACGTAAATAATTCTCAGACCAGAGTATTTTTATAACAAGTTCTTGTCCACGCTCACCTTCGCCTGAGTAACGTAATCACGTAATTATTATTAGATTTAATTAGTGTGTACAATCAACCAGGATTCCTCATTATTTTCAAAGCCGTGATAATAAACATTACATCAAACCTGATAATTCGTTGACTACATTATTTTTAGTTATTACTCCCCTCACATTTTGATAGTTGAAGTGGTGTTGTGTGTGTTATTTAAAATAAGAACCCCACGGTGGAGTAAGTGTGAACATGCCAAACTCTACAGGACACTGGGCTTGAAAAGGTGTTTAGTCTGAAATGGACATACCGAAGCTCCTGGGTTTACGGTGCTCCCTACCCTACCCGCTGCACCTAAATTCTCGTCCTGTACATCCTGTCGTCAGCGTCTCGGGCGTGTCTGAAGAAGACATACCCCCAGGGCTGCAGGTCCGCAGGAAGGGAAGAGGGCTGGTCCGAATGAATAATAGGAGAGGCAGAACTCCTGCATCTTACCCTATAAATTGAGGTAGAGACCTCTTGTGAGGACGTACCCCCACCGGCGAATCTGGAGATCACCCCGCATCCAGTCTCACCAAGCATCCCGCTCGATCACTCTTCTGAACTAGACGCTTATCTGGGAATCTGCTGGCCGTTGCAGAACTTAGACCACTTGAGCTATCTTCAGTCGGAAATTCCATCGCCTTCCACAACCGCATCACCCACTAGGAAAGATAAGGGTACGAGCCCCTCTAATTTGTGTACGATCTGTATCGCATCAGGGAAGGTAATCAGGGCCAAATTACCCCCTAAACCCACGTCTAAACCTCATGTAGTTTCCTCCCCATTAAATTTCATTCATGGACATAGACCGACGAGACCGCACCAGATTGAATCAACGCCACTGACTTGAATCTCCTACCCCTATCATTGTTGAAACCTAGTTAGTGTCTGCAGTCCCTACCGTGGTAGTAACCCCGGGACAGCTGGCGTCCTGCATATTGCCAACCTTAACAGTGCGTAAGATTGCGCTCCTTGGGCGGGAGTCAGTTACGGTTCGAATCACCCTGGAGTTTGATTCCCCTCCACTCCGAAGTAGTCCCTCCATTAGGCGGTACACCTGTGAACCAACCACGACCCACCGGACCAAACAAGTATCACGAATAGAGAATAACACCGTGGAAGGATTATAGACTGAGCTCAGGAGGGCAATCAGCACTCTAACCGCAACAAGCAAGAGCTAAGCTAAGAGCAAACATGTGTCAATATTAAAACAAAACTTTCCAGCAGCAATGTGTGTGAATCAGAGGGGGGAGGGGGTGCCAGGTAATTCCCCCTCTCACACAATGTTTTCCCTAGTTCATGTAAGAAAATATATCTCCCTGGCAATCAAGTGATTTCTTTTCCTGAAGAGTAAAATAATGCATGATGATTATTGATAAGAATTGTTCCCAGGTACACATTAGCAATGAAACTTGATGCCAATTTCAGATGGAAAGTGCAAGCTGAAAAACACACAAGGCTCCAGACAATTAAGACCCATTAACTCAGGTTTCTTGTGTAATGAAAAATTTTGTTTCATCCTTGTGCTTAATTTCACACCAGGCATTGTGTTTGCAGTTTGTTTATAGCTTTTAAGCTCATATATACACTATATATATATATATATATATGTATGTATGTATGTGTGTGTGTGTATATATATATGTATATGCCAGCATGTAACTGCCACTTTGCTGGAAAACATAAATCATCAAAAGTCTTGAATTCACTATTAAAAAAAGTTTAATATGCACCCTGGTTTAAAGAACACCTTAGCAGTGCTGTATTGATTGGCTTCGAACGTTAACAAGTTAACAAATATTAACAAGTTTTGTACAGTTTACCATTCATCACAGATGTGGGTAGGGTTGCAAAATGTTCTGTATTCTACAGGATTCCCCAAATCCTGTGATTGAAAGAATTATCCCGTGTGGACATCGGAAGGGAAGTCATATATCATTTTTCTAAGATTTCTTTGAAAATAAACTGAATACTTATAGACACAGTGTAAGTAATCTATCACTTCTACAATTACTAGTACGTCTACTCTGATGGTCTAATCCAATGGCCACAGACAGTGATGTTAATGTTAGTTGGCAAGGCAGTGGCTGGTAAAAGTAGTGATGCAGTATTGTTTCCAGGGCACCAGGCAGTGATTTTGCGCATGGCCACATGGTGAGCACAGACTCTTTCTAGGGTCGTGATGTAGCCCTGTGACTATTCTCTAACACAGACACATACTGCTTCTGCTCCATTGTTGGTCACGGAGCATGCCAAACACAAGTACAGGAGTGGAAGATGTAATGTTGCAAGTAATAGTAATTTATATATGCTGGAAATACTTTATTTTTCCTATACTTTTGGGGATTAATGTAATTTATTCAGTGTTTGGAACTTGGTGATATTAGTAATTTGTATTTAATATGTATATTGTACATTTTTCAAAGTTTATAATTGCATTTCAAGTCATTTGGCAGTAGCATTGCTCACTTTAAGACGATGCAACAACTTTTTCTTTTACTAGGAAGCTAAGAACACATAGTTGGCTGTTGCAATATGATGCAGTATAGACAGGATGTCAAGGGTCACGCTGTAGCAATGTGATGAGATACACATCCTTGTTGCGAGGGGTGTGTACTATTTTTAGATAACAGTATCACGTGATGCCCCGATTGGGCAGTTTTCAGTGGTGCAATAAAGCTTTGAGAAGATACTTATAGTAGGCACTGCCTCTCTTGTGTTGATTTATGCAGCTGCTGGAATTAAACTGCATTATTTTCCTGTGCCGTTGTTTTAACTGAAGTGCAAAGAATAATTAAATCTCAGATGAACTATATTTCCAGCTTGTTTGTTTATTTATTTTGGCACCTTTACAAACTTGTGTCTCAGTGTTCATACCTGACTAGGCAAGTTAAAGTTTGACTGTGTCAACAACTCGCACATCTTGCAAAATTATAATGACTACTTAAACTTAGAAAATAAGTTGACGTGCACCCTTATTGGGTCTGGCGGCTGGTGGGCGGCATCAAGGCTCTTTCCCCCAGAGCGACGGTGAAGCAGTGGTCGCCACTCATACTAGGTTTTTCTTGGGGCCTACGTTGCTGGGTTTGGCCACTTCAATTATAGTGTGTTGTGCTTTAGGGGGTACACTTGCAAGTGATGGGCAAGTGGCTACCCTGGTAGGGGTATATGTAGGTGTGACGTTACGTGGTCTGACTTTCTTCGGCGGTGCTGGTGGCAGCAGAGAAACTGCACGTAGCACGTACCGATGAAGTTCGAGGTTGAGCTGGACATGCTGGATGCCGACCCGCTAGCGAGCAGCCTCCTCCTTACAGGTATACATCTGGTTAGCACCTTGATTTGGACTCCTCAAGATTCCAGCCAGGGCTAGTCCCTGCTTGGCTGCTTTCCACCGCCCAACATTATGATGAAGCATAAGTGGGGTGACAGACAAGAGAGGTGGATACCAAGTGTACCTAGGGATAGGCACGACCTGTTGTAAGCAAGGATAAGTTGTTGGCACAAGTGGGTAGTCTGGCCTACTGGCCTTCTGGCAAGTGGCTTGGTGAGCGGACCCAAGTACCAGACAGAGGGTAACAGCAGCAGGATAAGGGCATCTGTTCTCACGACTACTGGGACATCGCTAGTGGACCCAGGCATGTACTGAAGAGGGACAATGGTCCAAGGGGTAACTGCTCTAATGATACCTATGAAGGCAGGCTTCCCAAGCACCACATTGAGACAGTACTCCAGCGGATAGAGGTGGGGAACGAGGTTCCGGCTCGTGACTACTCTTGCAAGAGTGTAGTAGGTATGCTGACGAAGTAAAAAATAGCAGGAGCAAGGTGTAGAAAGAAGTGTGTGCTGGAAGAGACAACTCAACCAAATCAGATATATGTCTGTTTATTGAGAGCTCAGTAAACACATATAAACCAGCCTGTACTCTGACTAGGGACTGAAGGGCCGATTCTAGGTTGCCAACCGGTATGTGACCTAGTCTCAGAAGACGCAGCAGCACGGGGTGATGGCAACCCCAAGTCAGCGGAACTCGTACTTGTATTTCTAGGTGGGCTACAATGTAGCATGAAGCGCGAGGCTTCGGTAAGCTGGCAGGCAGCATGGCTGTGTCATGCCGAGTAGAAACTCTCAATGGAACTGCGCATAGCAGTGAAAACTTGAAGAAGTCAGTTGGTTCTCGGGCAGCATTACGTTCTGCGAAGGGTTGACACAAGGTGAAGCGGCACTCGGGCAGAGTAACAGTGTAGAACTGGAATGGCGCGAGACAGCCTCTGAGGACTGCGGGCTCTATTTACACCCAGTTCGCAGGGTCAGCGTGGTGGTTGCGAGTTGTGGTGAGAGAGAAAATGCAGAGAGAAAAAATGTAGAGAGAGAGCGGCTGCGGTGAGCCGGCGGAGATGGCCGAAGCTGGCGGTAGTACACCTCTCGCAGCTGAAGGCTGGGGCAATGTAATGCAAAGCGGGGTGCGGCACAGCAAGCTACAACAACTGGGCATGCCAACCTTGGGCTTCAAGGTGTGCTGTGGCGTGTATGACATAACTGCTCTTCTTGGCAGGGGGCCGAGGCTGTGGCAAGGCTAGATGAGAGAATGACGTCACTCATGGTATGTCAATGTGTGTCCACATGCACGTTATATCCTGAGACATCTGTCATTTATTGCCAAATAAAACAACATTAAAATGTGGAGGCTGCTACACGAACTCAGAAGGAAAAGAGTCAAATCATAATTTTAACACTGTGACACAAAACACTTACAGGAGGCCTTGCCTGAACCAGCATGAAAATACGCAATTAAAGTTATCAGTGAGAAGCCCGTAGGCAATAATAATTAGTTAAGGGCCCTCCGAATCAATGGAAGAGCCAAGGCTGGCTGCCGGGAGTAAAAGGAAAAAGTTTTAAATAATTAATTACAACAAAATTACATATAGGTAGAAGCAAAGATGAGTCCTCTGCAGGCCATGTGGCACGCATCCGTCCTGCTTGAGCTACCAACTACAGACTGCCAAATGGCCGCTGTCAGAAGTGGGGACACTAGCCTGCACCGGAAGTGCAGGCCCCATCGGACCACGTAAATGGATATGAAACATGAGGGGCAAACTATGATTATCACAATAATGTGCACAGGAGTGCACTGCAAAATTAATACATCAACTTTTTGCTGGTGGCCTCGGCTGCTGTTACTTGCAAGACGTGCACAGGAGTGTGCGCCAACAGATACGTCAAACCTTATATATACTAGTTAATGGCACATACACAGGAATGTACTGCAAAACATTTATGTTAAAACCTTAACAAGAACATGAATCATTATTATCTTCGGCTGTAGCCCACCATCGGTGCACTTGACGCACACATCAAACACATTGCGCATCCCTGCACCTAGTGTGCGTACCACCCATGACAGGCCTAAGCCGGCCGAGAGGAGAGGTTGGATAACAGTTACAATTCACGTGAACAGACGACATTCGTTAAGTGTGTTCATGGAAGTAACGCTTACCAAGATACATGCAGTATATTTTCTTCCAATGTATGTTCTTGTTCTCCGTTTTAAAGCTGATTAAATAGGAAGTTAAAAGCACACTAAATTATGACTATAGTGGTTAAATAGGTGTGAAAATAATTTAATGCATTATAAACCTAACAACTTTACTGTTTAAATAAATAAATTCAAAACTGCAGATAGGCATGTACAGTCCGCACGCCACGTTTAGGTGGACATATTCCCTAGTGCGTTATGGAGTTTATCTGCCTAGATGTGGTGCGCGGACTATATGTACAGTCTCCAAATTGTGTCATGCTTGTGTGACATTCTATAAACCAACTAGCTGATCCCAGTGAACGTTGTTCCGCCTCTTTTTTTAAATCCATAATTTATATAACGCCATCTGTTGAATTTAATTTGTAAATGCCAAATTTAAAACATGAATTGTAAATGTCACGTGCATTGTGCATCACAGTAAATTTGGCGCAAATGTTGTGTATTGTGTTTCATAAACATAATTGTTTTTATATATAAAAGTATTATATTTTACATGTTATAATTACATTGAATTGACATAATAAATTGGTAATTAAACATTCAACACCACTTATTAAATTATTTTTGTTACGTTTTTGTAGCACAATGACAAAACATGTGTAATTATTTGATACACATAGAAGTTCATAGCACTAACTTTTTTTTCAGGTTTCAGCACCTGTTGTTGGATTTCTTTGTTTATAATATTCCTCTCCTTCCCAGAATATAAGTGGATACTGAAAAGCATTGTAAGATCAATGTGTGTCTTGTATGGTTTGAACTGTTTTGTTTCTGTGCATAATTTTCTGTTAGAATCTGTTTGGCGTGCACGTGCTTCTCGATTTAGTGTTCATGCATCTTCAGTTTGTGCAGCGCGTGTTCACGTTCTATTTTGCCTTCTCACTGCATCCTCTCTATTACTTCGGGTACGACTGATGTCTGACTGTGGTATTGCTGGCATTTTTCTCTTTTAGATAAACAAACATTTCCTCCAAGTATAAGCAAAATCGGCCCTTAAATATAGAAGTTACACTACAGCGCCACCTATCGGAACTTAACCTACTGAATGCAAAGCACAATAAAACACTTTCTTCTAGATCAACAAACATTTCCTCCAAGTATGAGCAAAATCGGCCTATAAATATGGAAGTTACACCTAGCGCCCCCTATTGGAATGAAACATAACTAAAAACCTTACTCTCCATCTCAATAACACATGGTCTCGATTGGTCCAGCGGTTTGTCAGTGATGATGTGGTTTAATCACGCACAATGGTTTTTATGTATAAATATTGTAAAAAATTCATATTATGTTGTTTATGTTCACAGAAAACATTGAACGCTGTATAATACTGAGTTTGCACATCACAGATAGTATTTAAAACAGTTCTTTTTCATAACAGTTTTCGCTGATCATTTTATTAGGTCAGATGCAGTGGTGTAGTAGTGCCGGAGCGTCACTCCGGTACTGCTGGCTCCGTCACTGGTTGTGTGATTGTGAGAGCAAAAAACAACCAGTTTTTTTCGATACAAAATAATAAAAAACGTATGTGAGTTAGCCTGGTTTTGATGTAAATGCGGCTGGCAGGGTTGTTGATAAAGAAAAGGGTCGGTGGGATTTAAATGATGCGACACACAATATACTGGTTCGCACGAGACACAATGAATACAACTGGCTTAGTAATCTGTTGGCCACTTCACTTGATAGCTCCTGGTAAACAAGGAATTCCCACTCGGCATCGGGTGTTATTGGTTCACATATTCTCTACTAGGTAGCAGTATAGCTAATGATGGGCAGAATCAAATTATTCTATAAATCAATTTTTATTTGAATAGTCTCGTTTGAGATCGAATCAATCATTCGGATTCCGAATATTCTGTTTTATTTTCAGTTTGCGTGTTAATCAAAATGAATGCAAGTTAATGCTGCTTAACAGTTCGAAAGTATCTTTTTGAAGCGAGCAAATTAATGACCTATTTAGCTGGACTGTGAGACTTGTGTTCATTAGAAGTTTTATTTATTTGTATATGGAAAAGGTAACATTTTAATTTCTCGATAATTTTTCATCCTAATGTGAATTTTGGAGCCGTCGTAAACATTTGGAACTGAAACTGAAGGCTTTTTACGTTATTTTCTTCCTATTCCCAATCTGTTCTCGTTTCAATGATAAATAAAATTTCTCAAGTATTTTTATGAGTTAAAAGCCCCTTTGTAATTCACGAAAAGTCACAAAACTGAAAACAATTGCTCAAATTTATCTTCAGAAACAGAATTATTGCAGTAGCTGCCATTCAATTCCCTGATATCCGAATGAAACATTCACTTCGTGGAGATATGTATGAACATCCCCATAAGTGAAACGAATGAACATTTGCATGAGTGAAGTGAATAACTCTTCATTTAATTAACAAAGTGAATGCTGGGTGGAATTTTACTCCCCTTACATTCGACATAACATGTGTTCAAAGGAAAAAATACAAAGAAAATTTTAAATCTCTGTACAAAAATTATAAAAAGTGAAACATCAATTGCTGATGTGATGACCTTAAAAAATTACGTAAATATTGTAGTGCACCTAGTGCCATCTGTTGGCAAGAAGGAAAACTTCAAACTGAATGATTCAAATACTGCAGACAAAAATCTAAAATTCTATTATACTGCAACAATTGAATATTCAAATTGTTTTCATTATTGATTGTCAGGTCGAACAGCAGACACTATCAGCACCACACTGTCTATAGGATCGGTGTAATATTTACTGAACTCAGTGTGAGTTGTTCATTTTAATATCTCGTGCTCGTATGCACCGTTTGTGTATTAATTATGGCACATAAGCAAAGACACTGACATCATTCTTTTCAAGGAATACGGGCCATACGGCTATATGAGTGAGAGTGATAAAATTATTAATAATGAAGCTGTGGAGGAAACTGTGTCTATACTTTCAAGAGAACAAAGTGGAAGAGAAAGTGCTAATTTAAATAATGAAACAAAAGATACAGGCGCTGAACATAATGCGGGCGGATTATCAGACCCAGGACAACCAGAGTCTGGTTTTCCATGGCCGGAAGTGTGAACCAAAGATATGTGGAGACGAAAACAAGAGTCTTTCCAGTGGCTTGATTGCAAACTATGCTCTAAAGTGTCGCAGTTAGGTGCTTTCAAACAGCAAAGAATTTTTATTTCAAATGAATGGAAGTCAGTTAGGGTTGGTTATAATGGAGCAACACACACAGTTCAGCTAAAATCTTTGAGAAAGAAAATAACTGAGCACAAGCAATCCAACGCCCATATTATTGCTCAGAAAATTTCTAAAAAATCTAAAGATCATGTAACTGAAAGTGTGTGCGATTCTATGAATGCTGCTTATCTGGAATCTACAAAATCTATTTTCAGGTCTGCTTTATTACTTAGCAAAAACAACCATCCCTTTTCAGACCATTTTAATTTGCTCGAACTCCAACAACTAAATGGTGTTAATCGGCGTAGGATTGAATTTACGATAGTTAAGTTAAGAATATCGCATAGTTAAGAATATCAAGGACACTTCTGGAAAAATATCCATTCTTATTGAGGAGGCCACTAGTTTAAGTTGTACGTCAACTCTTATTGTGTACATGAAGTGTGAAGTTAACAAAACAGTGCAGCCCTATTATTTATTTTTAGACTTGCTTGAGATTCCAGACCAAAAGGCTAACACAATGCTTAAAGCTTTAATAGATTGCTTAAATGAACATGGATTCACAGAAGATTACCTTCAACACAGTTTTGTCGTGTTCACTAGTGATGGTGCAAGTACAATGCTAGAAAAACAATTTGGAGTAGCGAAACAACTTTTAGAGAAATTCCCAGATGTTGTGTGGCATTGCATTAACCATAGGCTAGAGTTAGCCATAGCTGATGCAGTGGATGAGGTTTGTGGAGTAAACAACTTTAAAATATTTATGGATAATCTATATTCACTGTACAGTTGATCACCAATGAACCAAAGACAATTACAAGAATGTGCTGCATAGCTGGATCAGCAGATTGGTATTGAACACTAGATGGGTGGCAACTAATTCAGAACTGTTTCAACTGTATGGTATGGTTAGTGCTTTGTTCTGTCATTTTTCACAAGCAAAAGAGGATGTGAGGAGAAGTTCAACAGAGAGAAATATGTACAACGGGTTGTTGACGAGCCTTTCATCCACACAATTCATTTTAGACCTAGCTATCATGTATGATTCTTTAGCAGAACTAGGCATGCTTTCCTAGACATTACAGAACAGGGGCACAACAGTTGTGTATACAGATATACTCATTCGACGAAGCATTATATTTATTGAATCCCTTAAACAGAAAGCAGGAACTAGAGTTCTTGAGGCTCAAGTAGGTATCAATGAAGGAAAGTTTTGTTCTTCTCCATTAACAAATAATCCAAAACTTGAAGCAACGGTTACTGACGACATTTCAAGCCAAAAAAATACCAGGAATTCAGACAATAATAACCCATCTGTATATCAGAAACTCCTAAATTAACCGAAAATGCTTGAAAGAGATCAGTGGCCTTCAGAGTAAACCACACAATTTGCAGAAACTGAAGTGGGACATCTTTGCCATAGATTCAAATTAAATTCCACGAAGATGCCTATCGAGATTATCTTGCCAATAGTTATAGAGTTCCTGAAGAGTTGATTCCTTTGATTAATAGCACAAAACTTATCCCATGTAGCTCTGCAGAGAGTGAACGGGAATTCAGCCAGATGAATCTCATCGTGGCTCCAACCAGGACAAGACTTCACATGTCTCTGCACTAATATTTTAAAAACTTCATGGACCTTCCTTGCGAGAGTGAGATTCGCCACATGTAACATCTTAGTTAAGGGCACATCGTTCATCAGAAAATACAAGGACACTGCTAGCCCAAACAAGAAGCAAGACAGAGGAAAATGAAAATCCATTTTCAAGCATGCTTTAAAACTAAAGTAAAGAACTCATTTATTCATCTTAGTACAATGTGACAATCATTTGGTGTGAAATATTTCAATTGTCAATTTGTTATATTTTTTAAGTGATGTGTGTAAATAATTTTCATGTACAAGGAAAAACTTGCAAACAATTAGAATTTTAAAGCAAAAATTCTACTGTTCTTTAAGTTGACAATTTTATGCTATCCTAAGTAAAAAAAAAAATTTGTTAAAAGAGTATGTGTTTTCTGAAGGTGGTGGGTGAGTGGTTACGGAGAGCTCCGGCACTGCTTAATTTACCACTACATCAGTGGTCAGATGTGTGCCAAGTTGGTGGAAATGTCCCTTATGAAAAATCTCAAAAAGTTGGTATTTCTAGATATGGGTTTGAAATCAAATTACTCTATGAGCTATCTTATATATAATCAAACAACATTCATACAGCGAAATTTCTACAAGTGTGTAACAATAAAGGAATGCTAAGTACACTCTCTACCAAAAAGTAATTGGGCACCTGTCCACAAGGTTTGCTAAGTGGTTGTCACCCCGTTAGAATCTCGTAGGGCCACCTCTTGCGGTTATAACAGCAGCCACCCTGACTGGCATGCTCTCCACGAGTGTTTGCAGGACATCCACGGGGATTCGTCGCCATTCCTCTTGCAACTATTCTATGAGTTGAGCAATCGATTTTGACAGCGACTGATGAGCTCTCACCCGGCGATCCAATTCATTCCAAAGATGTTCTATAGGGTTGACGTCAGGACTCTGGGCGGGCCAGTCCAATCGGCGAACATTGTTGTCAGCGTACCACTGCATAGTAACCCTTGAAACATGGCACCTGGCATTGTCATTCTGGAAGTAACATGAGTCCATTCCACAAAAACCCCACAATTTTGGGAGCATTTCATTATCCAGAATGTTACAATAGGCCTCTGTGTTCATGCTACCAAGGACAAACACCAGTGGTCCTATGCCGAAGGCCGTGAAACTCAAGTCAACTGGCGTACTGAATTACCTGTCTTGACGGGTGTCCAATTACTTTTTGGTAAATAGTGTATATCACATATGTCAAACAATTAATTATAATGGTTTATTTCTTTGAAGGGGAACAATTTACTCAGTTAATTGAACCGTATGGCAATGGTAGTTTTATTTACCTATGCATTTCTGTGTTACAAAACTTACAGTTTGGGTAGGAATTGTCTATAACAACTATCATAGCTCTAATGTGTATTATTCATTCACGGTTACTCCCAACTTTTCTGAAGCCCTGCTAAAGTTGTACTTTCAGGATATTCCTCCACCCTTTGCAAAAAACTTAACCAAGTCTACAGAATTACACCAGAGGGACAATGCACCACACTCATGCACACTCAGTTAAATAATATTATGCTTGAGAAATATTTCTTACTACGCACTACCAACATACCTATTTTCTCTCTGTTGTTATTCATATTATTTGTAATATGAATTATTATTTATTAATTAATTAAATATTATAATCAGAGCCACCTGTTTTTCACAGGGTCCATAATCCACAATAGAAAATTAATTAATGAAAATGTTTTGAATACCTTGCACTTATTATGCTCGAGTGATTTTGTCTACTCTTAGAAATACATGGCCACATTCATGGTATTCCTATCTCCAGTTTTACTGCTTGTGTGCTTGTGAAAAGAGGAGATACGCTCTTTGAACATGATTGTTAAATGTTATACTGGCAGTTTTGTTCTTTCTCCCGAGCCGACGAGCTGTAACCTATAGGTCTGACTGAGCGGAACGAATCACCGAGCCATAGCTCTCATCATTCATGAATGATTCGACTCTCTAAAGAGCAACTCGCAAACAACCCTTCACTAGTGTGTAGTAATAATGGTTGTGACAGTATTTGACCGTAATAAAATTTTTTTTCAAGAGGAGTTTTATGTATTTGTTAATTTTTGCAAATATTTTTGTCTGAAAAATGGTTAGAACCTGCTGACTTTTGGAACAACTATCCCTCTTTAAATGGTTTAAGCTGGGACACATGGGATTCATTTATCTTGTTTGGACGCAACACTAAATCAAGCGACTGGAGAAAGAAACTTCAGTGCTATCCTGAAGAGACCAAGATATGGCGAAGCTATTTTGGCACTGAACTTTGCTGCTTTAAACCTAAAATAATGTAACTCCTGTAAAACCTTATGCCCTATCATTAAATCAACATTCCCCACATTCTGATTATGTCTCAGGGCCAACCTTTTTATACAACAGATTAGTTACAGCTTCAGCCCAAACTTCCTCTGTTTGCCTTGCAATGCATCCAAACAAAAATAATAAAGGCCTCACGAGATTGTCAAAGTGTGAAAATAACCCTACCAAAGTACGATTCACATGAAACAGACTTTGTTGATTCATTATAAACATTGTTAAATGCTAAAGTTAGGTGGTAGTCTTATTTGTTCCAGTCTGAAAATCCAGCAGTGCTATCTTACAATTTTTGTTGTATCTTTCAACAATATTTGCTTAGGGATAATACAGTGATATCTGAATCAATTGAACACCCCATAAAAATGATGTTTTTATTTCAGCGGGAGAAAATAAGTTGCATTTTCTGTCACTATCACATCAGAAGCTCTGAAAATGGGAAATAACATTTAACTTAGCACTTTACATACATCTAAAGACTTCATAATACACAACAGAAACAAGAAAAACTAATTTACTGAACCTATTTACAAATACTAAAATAGAAGTGAAAGCTGGCTTAGAATGGGGGAGCGGCCAAAACACATCATGGTATATACATTCCCAAGGGAAACTTAGCTACAGATACTGAGAATTGCCTAGCAACCCTTATACTTAAAGATTTTGCCTTCTGGCAATCTTCACAACTCTGTACTCAGTACTCAATTTCTTTTTGCATACTCGGCTAATAGAGCATCCTTTAATACGAGGTATGGTTTTATCACTCCCAAAATGTCCCTATAAGTACTGTGACAACATTGCTAAATCATGCTATGCAAAACCTGTGACACAAAAATCTTAAAAGTCCCTTTACATCCAGATACCCAACTAATCCTTTGTAAATATTGTAAGGACCCGACTTTCCCGCTATAAGGTAGCCCTGATGCGAGTTACCATCTATATTTTGGTGGTCCTGTAGCTTAACGTATGCTCTGAGGAAATTTAACATTTTAGCCTCTCCCATACCTGTTTCTAGAAGTGGGAGAACTATCTTACTTTCCAGTTCTTCAATAACAAATACATCAAGCATACCCTAGGAGAGGTGAAACTGAATGAAATCGAAAATCCATAATATGGCATCTGCTACTCCATTTTTAATAGCTTTTACATACTTTACCAGTGAATTGTGCCGAACGATGGCGTTGGTCGGTGGATTTTGTCGGGAATCTCCCGTTTCCCCCACCCCTTCATTCCAGCACAGCTTCATACTCACTTCAATCACCCTCATCGGCTCTCAAGACCTCGCTGTTAAGAGCCGCCCAAATCTCTTCACTCACTCATTTACTTAAGTCGAGTTAGTCTCGCCAACCACCTTGACAATCTACCTGCTGGTTTACGTGTAGATAACACCCAACTGAGAGTCTGGTTGGCTGTGTGAAGTACAAACTCTTTTATGTTTTAAGTAATCTGTAAACTTTTCCATGCCAAAGAGGGCAGCCTTTTATATACAATGAACTTCTGCTGTGCTGGTGTTAACAACCTACTAGCATAGGTGACTGGCAACCTATATGTATAGAAAATCTATACTTGGATCAACTTATGGGTCAAATATGGACCACAGCAATGAGCAGTTAGTGTGCACCAGATGCTGGGTCACAAGACCCTCTTGTGATACATCACAAATTAAATGTTTATATTCAGTCCATTTATTTCCATGAGAAATGTGTCCTCCATCATGACAGAGTGGTTAGTTGTAGCAAAGCTAACAGCAGACTGAAAAGCTGAATGATAACACAGGCTTGTTGCCAGCAACACAATCATTTTAATTCATTCCAAATCTTAGTTTTACTTATTATTGATTAAGTTATATCTGTAAGTTTACATCTTATGTCCATAATGCATATTACAACCATTATGGTTCAAATAGAAATATTTTTTACAGCCACAAATGTAAACGAGGATAAAATACACTTCTAACATCAGAAAATTTTAAAAATGTACATTATTTTGATAATTGTATTCAAATATTTTTACTGTACACATGTAGTATTTGCAAATAGAAATCACAATACAAAAAAAAACACTTTGCAATTACAAATTCATAACAAACATGTTACACACAAGGTTGCAAAGCAAACTGAAAGTTCCTATATTATGTCACACATTTGATACAGCACCAAAAAAATACATTACTTTTAACAGAATGTCAAAAAATACAATATTCTCATTAACTTTGGCTTTATTCATAATTTCTGGTCTGCAAAAGTGAGTAAATATATGATTATTTAAATTAACTCTGACCAAAGGTGTCAATAAATCATCACATCAGTAACACAAACTAGAAACCTGGCAAAAAAAAAAAAGCAGTTTTACAATTATTACTTCATATTTACACTCCACAGTCAAACAAGCATGAAAAAATAAAGCTACAGTCAATTATTACTTTATATTTACACTCCATAGTCAAACAAGCATGAAAAAATAAAGCTACTGCAATTTCCACATAGAATAAGGAAATACAAACTTTATCCCACACAAAGATGTCAAAATACAACACAGATGTGTGTTTGCAAGCAAGTACAAAGGATCTGGCATGGTCTGTCACTTTCTCTGCTGTACCATCTCTCGCAAGTTATTTTCACTCTCCTTCAGACTGCGTTCCAGGTAGTTTTTATTGTTCTACAACACAAAAGAAACACTTACATAGTTTCTAATTCACACTTACCACACCTTAAAAAATATTAACAAGGTTAGGTACAAATACTCATTTATGTTAGAAATTTTACATGATAAAGACTACTAAAACTAACAAAACCAGAGTTTCTTATGACTGATTTCTAAGGGTAGATCTTCAATTCCTTTGTTCTGAAATTTACCATTTCTTGGATACGAATTGGCAATGATTCTGGTTCCTCACAAAACAGCTTCCCAGATACTTCATATTTACAATACAGAAACGTTTATTTCATAAAGAACACGGGCTAAAGCCCTACCCCCAAAGTATTTGTGAATCTGAGTTAATACTTTGGGGTGGTTGTGAGATTAGTTTAGACATGAGCGTCAAACTGTCCACTGCCGTATTAGTATATCACATTGTGTGTTTATGTCTGTAGAATATTGAGATCATGGAAAATTTTCTAAGTTTGAATTTTCTTATCTGATGTGACGTCAGTTGCAGCAGAATTTTCCACTCAAGAGGTCAACTAATAACATGTATCCTTATGGAAGAAAGGTCAACGTGCTAGCGCAGCGGTGGACAGTAGTACTAGCCAGATGGAGTCTGACTGTACTACCAAGAGATATCTTGGGAACCAGTGGATTAATGGAGCAGGAATAAACGTTATAGTAGAATTAAATGTTTGATTTTATATGCTGGGAGTTTCAATGTATAACTGTTACGGAATCCTCACTTGGCAGTGGACCTGGTGCTACCTAGTGGACCTAGTCAGATCAGATCACTGTTCTACAGTGGAGCAAGATTAATTTACTGAGTCTAATTTTGTGCCAGTTTAACACTCACACAAATTGCTAATTTTGCTCGATCATTTTTAATAAGGCGATTTAGTTTACTGGTACCTCACAGTAATCTATCATATAACGACAACATTTTTTTTCTTTCAGATTTGATAATATTTCTAGATTTTTCTGAGCTGATTAATTTTTTTTACTTAATTATTGATTTTAATTTTCCATGTAATTCATTCTGCAAACAAAAGTTCATTTTTTTCCACACATAATTAGACTTCTGCTTTCTGTAGTCTTAGTAAGTAGTTTGATTTCTTTATTTTAAAGGGTATTTTCTGTTGTGAGTGCTTTTCATATAAATGGTAGTACGAAAATTTATGTTCTGTCCTTGTTTACATGTTTGAAGTGGCGTGTGTCTGAACCTAATTGGTATTTCATTAAGGGTTACTGCTGATGTATCTGACTATTCACATTAATTACTTACCTGGTTAGGATACAAATATTCAGACATGATTTATTGCATTTACAAGGCAAAACCATTTTTCCCACGCTAATCTTTTATCAAAGGGACACTTCTTCACTTGGCATAATCAAGCAACAACTAGCCACAGCTAGCAAGGAGAAAGTAAGAGGCATCTTAGTAATTCTGTTTTGCATCACACATACGCCAGACAAAACTCTACATAACTCATTATTCACAATTAAAAACTCTTTCCCGACATTGTATTTATATCATTTGTAACTTTACATACACCAGTGTTCAGTTTGACAAAGATTTGTCACACAAACTGAATCCCAGTTTTATTTAACACAGCTTCTGATGTTTATCCAGTCGCCAAAAGTAAGTTACAGACACTGTTAGCCAATGATTATTTAGTTATAGTTGAACGGCAAATGCACTTCGAGATTATGTGGGATATTGCTTTGATAAAGTAAAGAAAACACTGAGAGTTGTATTACGCCACTGAAGATGACTAACAGCGATATCACACTGGTTTCACTTGTACACACTGTAGCGGGCTCCAGGGGGCTCCACACGACAAATAAAGGTTCTACATAGTATAGATTCTTTTGCGGGTTCCCTGTTTAATACACAAGCCTGGCTGACCCACTGAAGCCAGGCTATTTAAGATCGGAGCTCGCACCCCCAGGCGGCCACAAGAGTTTGAATTGGGTCGACGTCAGTGCCGGAGCGGCACGAAGCAGAAGGCCACAGTGTCCAGAGGAGCTCCAGCTATCTGCATTCTACACAGCTGTTCTTATTGATGAGCATAAATCTGGCGAGGCAGTAGGGCGGCATTCCTGACATTGAGGCCCTGAAAAATACGTAATAATCAAATGGCAAGGCTGGGGTATTCTGTGTAACAATATTCTCTTATATTCTTATAAATAACGTGTCATTCCGAGTAAAGTAAGGTAACTGTTGTAGTATAAAGTCATAATTGGTATTGTGTTAACAAAATTTGTATTTATAATTAACATTTATATTTACCATAGTAAATACGACTTCCCCAGATTGAGAAGTTTCAGTGTTTACATTAATTTTCTTATGTAAAATGACCACTAGACTGATTTTAAAGTTTCCTACAACAATTTTAGGAATGCATATAAAACTTTTTTTTTTTTGTTTATTGCTCTTAGCTGGAATAAAATATACATATTGAAGTAATCACGGAAGAATGTGCTAAGGCGATTGTTACAGTAAGATTGTGGGAGGATATGACATCACATCGTGATATACCGAAGAAGTAAAGGCTTGAGGAGTCCTCCTTCTAGGGCTAGACCTCTAACATGGCCAGACGTTTCAGTTAAGTGTCCCGCCCATTAGCGCCTTGATGACAGCGTACGTGACGACTGCGGAGAGGATGGCCAGCATCGTGTAACCGGGCAGAGGACGGATGGAGATGTTCTGTTCGAATGGAATCTTCAGTGATGCCTGTCGTATTCGGTTTTGAAAACTCAGACGCCATCGTTTCCAAAGCTGTCAAGTAAGGCCTATCCATGGCACGAGTCAAAATTATAATCGCAACTTAGCAATCTTAGTGAATTCTTTTGATAATATTGCTTAACTGTAAAATTTGTCCGAGAAAATATTTTAATGAGGAAGTCAAGTTTAGTTTGTTGCTGCCATATGAAAATCGCTTTTGTTATAAATGTTTAAATGGACTTTCCTTGGTGAATATTCCCAGTGGCCATTTCATTTTCATGTTCTACCACAAGAACTGTAATTTTAAATTATATGAAAAGAGAGTGACTATCTGAACTTTGTCTGCAAAATGGCATGCAGTAGTATTAAGGAAGATTTCATTTAGTTGCGCTCTCCATGTTGAATTTTCAGGTTTTCAAAGCAGTAATGCTCAATCTGATTTCTTTGGCAAAATTCCTTATAGGTATCGGACGGCATGAATTTTGAGTGTTATTCTATATCTTTGAATTTAATTTGCCTTGAAGGGTTAGTAAACTTAAATATGTTCCTTTAAATAAAGATGATATCTAAGGGTATTCTGTAGTTTCAAAGTGTATGTTAGTTGTAAGATGTTTTTCTTTTCAAGGTGTCTTGATATACTAATGTGTGTCTTAATAGCGAATTTAAATATTTCAAGTTGATCGTTAATGAATGCTGACCTAGGTATTCCACAAGGAATCAAGTGTTTCCCTTTGGCATGTGTGAGCCAGTCTTCCTAAAGTATCTCAAATTGTATATTCCTCATCGTATTAAAAGTCCGTGTTTTTAATGGAATGTAATGTTATAAAGAAAAATCGGCTACTTGATTTGTTGTAGGTCAGTTATATTCCGGGCAAGAGTACAAACCACGCAGCTAGACAAGTTTCCAACTTAATCTAAATTCACAACACAACTATTATCTTTATAAACATTCCCTTCCAATTTCATGATAGTACATTATACTGTAGCCTGAATCTTATTGTCATTGTGTAATTAATGTATTGATCTGTTATAGCTAAAGTAATGTAATAAATGTGTTTAGTTGAACTTCCCTTCTCTTATTGAATATTCGTTAGTAATAGTTACTCCCCACGTAGGCTCCATCCTAACTAGAGATATTGTGAATAGGAGAGAGAGAGAGGAAGTAGTGTTCAGCATAAATATAGGAGTGGTCATTCGAGTTAGGAAGGGAGTCGTTACAACACGTTATGCTAGGTCAAACTGCTGGGCGGAGTTATGAGATCAATGAAAGGCAAATGCTTGTGACACAAAATACATTCTTAACCATGTCTGCATATTTGTTGTTTGGTATTTACTGTTCTAATCATAAATCCCAATTGGAACAAGGACTTAAACTTGATTTATAATCATTTGGGAATAATTTGCAGTTGCACTATTAATGCATTTTTCTTCTCTGAATGTTCTGTTGTAAGCGCAACGAGTTTTGCTCGTATTTTATTGTACATTGTATTGTTACAAAGTAGTGTATATATTATGTATAGGGACCACTGAAAATGGTGAATAAAACTCATCAATATTGGCACAAAAAAATCCTGAAAGCGGTGAACAAAATACAACATATCGGTACAAAAAATTTTCAAAATTTAAGCTACATACAAAATACTTACCACTACGGACCTCAAAAAATGGTAAACTAGAAAGCACGAGTATTTAAAAATGAAAGCAGTGTCAATCTCGGTGTTTAAAATGAAAGCGATGCTAAATTTCTGTAACTTGTTTAAAAACAAAATCAATAATGAATTTCTCTGCATTCATATTAAAAAAGTAAACCTAATTTCTGAGTTTGAAAATTAAAAAATTTGGTAAATTAGAATGTTTTGAAAGAAAATTAATGCACATGTTCAGTGTCTAAATAAGAAATAGAAAAGTAATTATTAAATACAAGAAACAGCAGTAATTACTACAATTAATTAATTTAGTAAGAAAACATTAACAGTGGAATCCTGTTAAGAAGTTCCCACTCAAGAAGTTTTGCTGTTTAAAAGTTGAAAAATTTTGTACCTTGTCTATACGCACATGTGTAATTTGACCCTTTTAAGAAGTTTTCCTGGTTAATAAGAATAATTTTTTCAGTCCCTTCAAAAACGTCTTAACAGAGTTTTACTGAATTTATAAAATGTGGGGTAAATTTTGATATTTCTAGAAAAGTAGCAAGGCCACAATGTATCCTTCCACCACAGCTGTTTTGTCACAGAAGAAAAATATTTGTGAACAAATGTTTGAGTCCAATGCGCACTTGCATTTTCTCTTTCCTTGTGTTCCCTGTCATGGCAGGCACTGAAAATCTGACGTTAGTTAACTTCCATCCAGTAATTAATATAGTTAGGTTGGCATTCCAACTTGTTTTATTTTTGGAATTTGTTGGGGTTTTATTTTAAGAAAAAAAAAAGGAAACGGTGAGGGGGTGGGGGCCTTAGTTTAACTTCTTTCGTGAGACAGCACTATTTTGAGGTTCTTAAGAGTGTGTTGCCTTTTTGAGTTGCATATTGTTTTGATGGAGCAGAGGAATATATTGCTTGTATAAAAATAACATTTAAATTATTTTTAATTTGATAATGTTTACTTCAATGAAAAAATAAAACGCAATATATACATCGCTGTTCGTATTCGTACAGATGCAGCAATACACACACACAGTTTGGCCGAAGTTAACCTTACACTCGCATTTAATATATATAGACAAGTAAACAAATATTATTCACACACTACTTTTAAGTGTTGAAAGTGCGGCTTTTACAGACCATTTGCATTTTAATAGTTATAGCAACAGTTTACAAATACTTTATTTACAAAACACGTTAACTTACTGTTTGTAAATTTCGTAACCTCTTGAACACATGTTTTTCTATTGTAATCCTTGCAAGTTTACATCACTAAACTCATTTGTTTGTCACACGCATTAAATAATTTATCTGCAGAATCATTCAATAAATTCAACACTGTGCACATTTCTTAAAACCAACAAACTTAAATTCTATACAAGAAATATATTTGTGTCGCTTTATTGCAGCACAAAAATAATCACTACAAAATACATTATACTACGAAGGACGGCAATGAAGATAAACACATTAGGGACAGTCATAATCGAATGACGAAATATTCGACTATCAAAGATCATTAGAGTGATCAATCAAATGTTTTACACAGCGCGAATCACTCATACTCCCCACTACTCGTCACTCACTATTCGAATGATTTAAACTGAGTGAATTGCTCGGACTCTCTACTACTCATCGCTCATCAATCGCCGTTCAACACTTGCTTCGCTACCCTGACTGGAGGGAGGAAAGTGAAAATACATGTATAGTTCTGTGTTTATCTGTCAGTTATCGCAGGTGCTTGTAAAAACACTTTTTTTGTTAGTTTCTGCCACCCCCCTCCCAAATCCAATGTAAGGTTCTGTTTACGGTTTAGGGAGGGGCATAACCAAATGACGAAATTTGAAATATTCTATTATGAAGGATCATTCGTACGTTTTAAACAAGCAATCACCACCTTTCAGTACTACTCCCCACTACTCGTCGCACCTCTCTCGAGCAGGAAAGGCAACTAGTGGCGAGTGCTGAAGTGATCATTCAATCGCTGTTCAACACTGCCGTGCCTGCGGCATGCGCTGTTGTCAGTTCTTCACACAAATTAAACTACTGGGGAACAAACAGTCGTTCTGAACACTTCAAACCCAAGAGTATTGTATGTCCATTCTAATATATTACCTAATATATTATCATCTTGTATACTATTAAAATATTTCAGGCTAAGCAATTTTTTTTATTTTTTAGTAATTTTTTATTATTATGATAATTCTAATTTTAAAAATAAATGTAATATCTATTATAATAATAACAGTGGATGTATATATTCAACATCACTGACAATTTATGGTGATATAGTTTGTTATATGATCGTACAAGTATCATGAAATAAAGAAGAAATAATTATACAAAAAAAGAAACACTAGTTTTACCCACACAAATGTATATTACTCTTATATACATTCTTTTTCTTAATACACAATTTATGCTTCAGTCAGGCTGTATTATCTACTAAACATATGGTTACATATTATGGAATAATAAATGTTGCAATAACAACAATGACAATTCTTGAAATTACTGTTTAAGAACAGAATGTAATTTTCATTTGAACTTGTCAATCTTTTTCTTCAAAATAGTGTTGCCAAAAATATTGTGTTAGCATGTATGATCCTTTTAAAATTAACTTATATAAATTATAAATGACTATTGTTAACTTCTGCTTACTTATATTATGTAGTTTCATATAATTAATGAGCAACTGCTAAAAACAAAACTGAAATGTTTCCTAATTTGGTTAATTTTGTATGGGACAGAGCACTCTGTTACCAAGTGATCATTTGATTATGGAATCATTCGCTTATTTGAATCACTCGATTACTTGTATCATTCGATTATGCCCATCCCTAAAACACATTTGCCATGTTAACAGTACATTAGATTGTCGACATGCAATCAATTGGAAACAATTATATAAAAAAAAAAAAAAAAGGTAGATTTCGTGAAAACTGTGAAATAACGTCAAATTTCGTGGTTCACCATTTCCAGGGGTCCCTAATTATGTGAATTTATTGTTACTTGTAAATGATTTTTTTGATTCAATTATATGAAGATTATTATAACATTTTCATGAGATATTACTGAAGTTTTAAAATATGCAAATAATTATTGAGTGTTGAAAGGCATATTTCATAGACTATTAGAGATGTTGAATGTTAGCATGCCTTAGACTGTACTATGCCACATATCCTTATATGAAAGTGTTGGTTATAATAAAATAAAGAACTAATGATGGTTAATAAACTCAATAAACGCTTTGCTGTAATGAGTATGATTACCAATTATGCTCCAGTATATGTCGTAGAGTTTCAACACCGAAGAAAGAAGCAGACAGCAATGAGAATAATGTATTATGTGTATAATATTTTGTTTCCAACGACTGGTATAACTAGGTATTTAATACTCTGAGTTTTCAAAATAATAACAATAATCACTGTACATCATCTGGTAAACATAAACACAACATTTAAATAAATCCTGCTAAATGTCTGTAAGCTGTCACTCGCAAATCCACCTAAAGTTGTATTTTGATAACTTGGGGGAAAAAATGGGGGGCTCATCCACAACTGTACCAGCTTTTAAAGAATATTTGTTTATGTTTATTTGTTTTGAGCTGGATACTTATTTAATTACGACAGAGTAATTTAAAGCCACTAACCTAAGGAATAGCTAGTATTGTATTTCAGGACATCACATCAAAATTATTATTTATTAATTTTATTTGTTTACAGTTTCACACATTTTCACAGTTCTGTTTATTTTAGTTCATTTGCTATGTTGACTCGTCTTCGCTTATCTTTGGAAGTGTTAAAATTGTTAAAAGGTGGAACTCGCGGCTATCAACATTACGGGAAAATTGTTGACTCAGTGGAGAGATGAAGGAAATATACGGCGGCTGAACACCTAAATACACTATCAAAGGGGTGAACGTCTTCTATGTTGAGACTCTTTCTCTCTCAACTACACATCAAAGCAAATAAACATCATTAAATCCTTTTGCGGCAAAATTACTTCTAACAACTGTATCAAATAAAAAAAGTCTCGTCCTACATCTCCAACCAAACTTCACATCTAATGGCGCCGATCCACCACAAGGCATTAATGGGCTGCCTTGAAGCCCTGTACCTTCAAACAAAACATCAACCCGTCTAAACTGGTAGAGCAATCTACTAACATTCTATGCTAGAGGAAGCAAGGCGATCTTGAGCAAGTCACTGACAAATGAGAAAATAATTAATTTAAAAAATCAATAATAAATGAATGAATAATTACCACTCTTAAATTAAAAATAGCTTCAAAAAAGATTGTACCAGTTTCAACCTTTAATTTAAAAAAAAACCACTCTGATACCAAATCACCAGATACCTGAGGGGGGGGGGGGGGGGGGGGTTTATCTATTGTCCAATACATGAAAGAGGAAAATTACAAATTAAAAAATTTTTAAATTTCATAAATAATAATAAAAAAAATTAACAACAATTAAAACTTTATATATAAAATTTAGTATCACCCGGTTTCAGTCATTCATTCAGAAAGGAAAAATCATTCGCGAGTTGGATTCTTTTGGAGGGTTGACCTTGGCAATGGTAATGAAGGCTACTGGGGGTGACAATTTCGTCTGGACAAGTTGATCCCCCTCCAGGTCGTACTCTGGCCACTAGGTACCTAAATATTTATACAAGGTCAAGGGAAATAAAAGGGGAGATAGGCAAAGATACTACTTCGGTTACTGAAGGCTGGGGTTTGACCTTACTTGTGTCCCCGTTAGGTGGGTCAGCTTTGAGAGCTTTTTGTAGAGCACGGTGTTCCCTACACCAACATCGACACTGGACTTCATCCTTTTTGCTATGCAATGGTTCAGTCCCGTGACCTTCCCACAAACGTGCAGTCCTGGGGGCATGGCTTATGCAGGCACACCCAAGGCCCTCACGTGTGGAAGAGCAGTCTGGTATTGAGACGTCACTGAAGGTACGTGCGGATCCACCGGAAACCCAGGAGCTCAGTGTGTCATTTGCAGTCTAAGGCTTTCTGCAAGCTGTGGGGTGGTGCAGCCTTCACAGTCTGCAGAAGTAGAGTGAAGTCTTTCTGCAAGCTCCTGAGTGCTGAGCCGTGTTGCAGACTGAGGAGAGAGGTCGTCTTGCAGACCAGGGAGTGCTCACTGACCTACGCTGCCAGTGAGCCCGGCGTCTCTGCTGGAGCATGGTTCTGGACTTCCTTATATACGAAAAATCTCCTGATCAGCGATCTTGCGGGGGTGCAGGGAGTAGTGTAACCTTCCTATGCAGGAGTAGGTTATTAGGGGTTGCGGGAGCACCGCTCATTTCTTATCTCCCCACTTTGAGGTGACGACAAATTAAAACCCCTCTTCCTGAGGTTGGCGGGATGTGACGTCACAACTGCCATCTGTTGGGTTTGCTGGAACTTCTTCCACAGTTAAATAGATGGGTAGCGGTTTGTCAAAAATAATTGATTTAATTGTTGGGGTGGTGCTTGCATGCGGGATTTCAGGCGGGCTGTAGCTTTCGTAGTTAAGCACGTCAATCACTTTCACGTATTTGACTGTCCAGTGCGTTACAAAATCCATGTGTTTCAACAAGCACACAACTTTACGATGTGCAGGAAAATGTTACTTTAAAAAGGCATCACATCACATCCAGAAAATGCCAAGTAAAGTATCTGCAACAAAACTCTTACGAGCATACACTTTAAAACTTTCTTAAGTTGTGTCCGTACCCGTCAAACCAAAGGACTACTTGTTTAAATTCTCTCGGAACTTCACAACCTTAGCCTCATACCTATAAACTCTCAACAGCTATTATTGGAATTTGTGCGTCAAACTGAAATGCTCTTTCTTAGGTCATAATACTGCAATACTTCAAATTTTTATGCCATAATGAAAATCACCAGAAACCAAAATTTATTGTACTACATACTACTTATACTGTAAGATTACTTATCTTTGACGACTACATGGTGGAGAGCTGCATCAGGTTTCTCCGGACCTATCTCCTCCTCACTCAGCAGCTACCTCGTACACACATCCACTCTCTTCGAATGATCGGCTATGACTCCTCCACTCAACCATGTCCCAAACGACCCTTGGCGCATCACCCATGCTGCTACACAGCGGTTGCTAGGCAGGCGTCAGCGAAAACACCACTGCCGCCTACTCCTCCCCTCACTCACACAATGCAACCTCTATAGTCTATTTCATTTAAGTGGGATAAAATTTTGACAGTTCTAGAAACGTAGTACACCCATAATGTATCCCACCACAGCCGTTTGTCACTGAAGAAAAAGACATTTGTAAACAAATGTTTTGAGTCCAATGCACACTTGCATTTTTCTCTTTCCTTGTGTTTCCTGCCGTGACAGACACTGAAAGACTGACATTAGCTAACTTCCGTCCAGTAATTAATGTAGGGTATTATAGGTAGGTTGGCATTCGAACTTGTTTAATTTTTGTAATTACAGAGTTAAATTTATTGGGGTTCTCTTTATTTATTTTCAGGGAAAAAGGAAACAGTGAGGCGGTGGGGGGTTTTAGTTTAAAGACTTTCGTGAGACTTCATTATTTTGATGCTTTTAAGAGTGTGTGGCATTTTGAGTTGCATATTGTTTTGATGGAGCAGTGAAAAATTTTGCTCATATGGAAATAAAATTTAAATTATTTAACTTCACAACTTTAACTTTAATGAAAAAAACAAAACGCTATAAACACGTTGCTGTTTGTATTTGTACAGAAGCAGCATTGAACTTAAAATATAGACAAATAAATAAATAATATTAACTCACTCCAAAAGTGTGGAAAGTGCTGCTTTTTCAGGCTAAATGCATTTCAATAATTATAGTAACAATTTGCAAATGCATTATTCACATAACACGCACACTTACTGTTTCTAAAATTTGCAACCTATAGAATACATGTTTTTTTTTTCTACAGCAATCCTTGCAAAGTTTACTTTACTAAAATCACGTTTGTTCGTCACTAGCATTAAATAATTTATTTGCAGAATCATTCAGTAAAATCAACACTGTGCACGTTTCCTAAAACCAACAAACTTAAACATATTGCGTATTCCAACTGACTGCTCTGGGTGTGCACTTGGTGCACACTGAAAACTGAAAAAGTGTGTGTGTGACATGATTGCCAGAAACAAGTGTATATTATTTTTGCACCAACAACTGGAACACGTTGCGAAAACAGTGCAAAACATTTGAGACAACATACAATCTTTTGGAGAAAATGCTTGAACTACAATGTTGATAAACATATTTAAATTTTAATTTATGAAATTCCGTACAGATAATTTTCTCAGATTTCTTTTTTTCAACTCGTCGCCAAATGTATGCATGAGTAACTGTGTGAAATTAATCTCATAGCTGCTGTAATTACAAACAATATCGTCAATATACCAAGAACGTATTTGTTCCATATTAACTATTACATATTATTCAGATGCCAAAATGTTAAATATTGTAGAATTTCAAATATTGCAATAATTTTCATGTTGTTTTCATAATCACAGGTTGCCGCCATATTGCTCTGAAAAGCAGAACTGACTCCACGGAAAAAAGTGCTCTTGGTGCGCACTATTTCAGCGCAACTTGCAATTGGAATACAAAAATCCAACTGCTTTCAAAGGGAGTTCCAGTAATTGGAATTTTTGTTATGTAAATAATATTAGTGTCCTCCATTGCAGACGGTGGGAAGGAAGATGGCGGAACTAGCAGTTTTACAAGGCGATAAACACGTGCCAATTAATATAACATTTAACTCTAGCAAACACACTACAATGAAACCTAAAACCAACTATGCTTGAAAAAAGCAAATAAAAAAATAATCAACTACCGATTAAATGTTCTGATAACACCAACAAGATATTCGTATAATAAACACAATGAGAAAAAGCACATGCACAATGGCCGTTCACCGGGCTGGAAACTGGAAACACAAACATGGCTAGCCATTGGCTGAAAACGTTAACTGTTCGTATGTGTCAACATACTCCGACATAATTGCTAAAAATGTTTTTAAAGTCCAGTCACTAACAGTCAAGAAAATTTAATATTGCGTTAAAAATATAATTTAAACCATAAATGTAAGAATAATTAAGATTTTAAATTACAACTTTTAGTTATGCGAGTACTATTTTATTCCAAAGCTATCATCATAATCGCCAACTTAGCAACATGAATCCAGCACCAATTCGTCAGTTGATACAAAACTGTACAAACGAGAGCATTTATTGTTTACATAGTGTGTACGTTGGTCACATTGTCTGTCAGACTTTACCCCACTTATATGAAATAGACTATACCTGCGTCTACCTCCCTGGGTACCCTGGTGCTACGCACGGCTGTCCTTCAACCATCCCCAACTCAGCGACTCCACGCACCACGCCATTGCGCAGTTCGCTATGTTATGTTCACATCTGCCCAGTCACGACCTACGTGAACATATCATTGGCCGGACTGCCCGGATGAAAACCTAGGTCAGCATCAAATCCACGACTGCAACACCTATTTGCAAGGGCCCCGAGTATTCTAGGATCCTAACCCAGCCAACAAGCTATAAACTGGGTGAGCTTTTACAAAATTTGGAATAAAACTACCAAATTAAAATCAACCACAAACAAGACTACCAATTACAGCCAAAAAGGTTCTAGGATGAAACTTGCTAAATAAAACTGAATGACTCATTAAAAAAACGATTAAAAATATCCGAAAATTCAAAACTGTCTACACTGTTAAAACCAAAATCAATAAGCAACCTGCATCCGAACAAAAAATAGGGATAGATACTTGCATCGACAACAAAGGGCTAAAAACACCTCCAGACCTGATCTCAGCCAAAAAATAAATATTTACTCAAAAGTTTATCTTTACCAAAAAAAATTAACTTCGTAACATTTGCCCTATGCACATTACCTGGTGATATCGAGCATGTTTTGCCACATAGAAATTAACCTAATTAAAAATTGACAAGCTTGTGTTACATTTCAGGCAGTGACTCATATCTGGAATATTTCCGTTCTAATTAGCATAATCTTGAGAACGCCTATGACACACTCTCTTTAGACACCACGTAGAGCAGTTCGACATTACTTTTGCTCCAGCAAAATTTTTATAAATTTTGCTTAAAACCGCCCATCATGTTAGGAAGGTGTTGAGAGGCACTTTAGTATTTAAATACATGATGCATGGTTAAGAAGAGGCCCGAAACCACATAGATTTTTGTTTTTGAATGCTTCAGAACTGAATCAGCTATCATCTCTACAACTACTCCAGCTTAAGTATGAATTCTTATGGGTATGATTCAGCATTGATGACGAACTGTTGTACATGTGTGCAGAAGTAATTTTATGAAACAATTTGGCACAAATTATTTTTAACCAGAAATTTCTCAAGTTAAATTTTGGACTTAAATTTTCTCAGAAATTTTCAATGAAGGGCATGGCTTATTTTAAAGAACATTAACCAGAAGCCAGTAGATTAGATTCCCATGTTTCTACAACCAAGCATAATGAACTTTTTATCATGATTAGTTTGCTAAGATTAACTTTGAGCCAGTAAACGAAAGAAATTTCTCACACAAATTGCTATTTTATGTGGTAATTTTAGTGAAGTGAATTAGATTTCAGATATCACACAGCATTAATTTTCTTTTAATGGCAGAATTTCTGATCTGATCATTTACCTTGATTTTCTGAGCTAATTAATTATTATTTCATTTTTAAAACAGATAATGTAAGTCATATGTTTTGTGTAGTGTTAGAAAGTAGTTTGATTTGTCTTTTTCAAGGGTATTTCTGTTGCGAGTGTTTTTCATACAAAGAGTATGAAAGTCTTGTCTTTGTCCTTATCAATATTTTAAAGTGCTATGCATTATGTACGTTCTCTGAACGTAATTGGAATGTCTCTAAGGATTGTTTTTAATGTGTGTGAGTATTCATACCAATCACTTATCTGCTTTGGACACAAATAGTCTGTAATTATTTAATTACATTTTCAAGTGTAAAAACCATTTTCCCCACGCCATTAATTTAACAATGGGAAGCCTCTTCAATTGGTGTCACTACACAACAGCTAGCCACAGCGAGCAGAGAAAATACATGGTATCTTGGTAATTCTGCTTTGTTCAACACACACGCCCGAAATAAATCTACAAAAATTGATTTCATTCAAAATCTCTTTCTTTCTTTCACAAAATTATTACGCATGTAATACAGTTTGACTAACCTTCACTTCCACTCGCTAGCAGAGGACAAAGCAGCAAGCACATAACATTATAAATTTGTGAAAGGTAATCCTAACTTTCATAAACCTAGCTAAATTCTTTCTGGGGTTCAAAAAATTAAATTTTTAATAAAAATATCTACCACATAAACGTAAAAAAAAATAAAATGTGAACAATTTGAACTTCTATTTTGCTACACTGGTGAGATATAGTTAAAAAAAGGATTGGAACAAAAAATTAAAGATGTATTTGATTCAACATAGGAGCGCAGAGGGTGATAAAAAATGACAAATGGAGGAAAAATGACTATGCAGAAATAGAACCACGCAACTATTTTGAACACTGTTCAAAAGGGAAGTTACCCCACAATTGATATGGGAAAGGATTGAAATAAGAATCAATGCATAGAGGTTCCACTGAAATTACAAATTAAAAAATTTACTGTTGTGCAAATAATAGAATATCTTATTTATTCATTGCTATCACATTCAACATTTTTTTTATTTCAATAAATTTTTTTGGATAGTAAGCAATGTGGCATCATATGCTGATAACAGAAATGTTTCTTAACAAGGTGAAGGTACCATCTGGAGCAATATAATCATGAATGGATTCATTTCAACTCCAATACAAAATGTGTACCGTTCCAAGTGACTCAGTGGCACACAGTCATTCATATCCATCCACAGGGATTACATATCTAAACATACCTCCAAAGATTTTATTTTCTCTGTGCATGTCTCAATCTTTTTATTGAGATGTTTGCAAACATCATCCATGTCTGTTAATATGAACATCCTTCCAACAGATTCGTAAGTTCTAGTGTCTGCTGGTAATGCCTGAAACAATTGACATCAACAAAGATTACAATGACATAATTATTTCTGAACATTTTGAACCAAGAAATTGTTTTGCCAAATACGGCATGTATTTTATGTTACAGTATTTCGGCGTGTATAGACCGCACGTTTTACAAAATAAAATGACTACAAAAAGTGGGGTGCGGCTTATATACAAGATATTTACATAAAAAAATTTTTTTTATGTTGTTGGAACTTGAAGAAAGCAAGGGAGGAAAGGAAGACAAGAAGAAAAAGTGAGGGGAAAAAAAAATTTCTCTTGTGCAATTATTTGAATTATTTGTTCACTCGCATTCATAAATAAAATAACCTTCATCCCACTCGGCCATAGATGCCAAACATGAGAAAATAATTTCTTTGCCCTACAATATAAAAATAACTTACGTAGTTTGCTTGCCCGCCGTGGCACTACAAGTGCACATTGATAAGATGCCACTTTGTGTAACATGTTGCGATGGTTTTGCTTTCTCAAATCAAGTTACCATCAATGGAAAGGTATTGCGTGATGTATATTTGTAAACGTTGCAACATAATACAAATTTTCTGTCACAAATGTTTTACAGGGGCAAAAATAAGTCGGAATGTAGTATGTTTGTATAGAATCGTAACTTAACAATATTTACAGGAATACAAAAATTCAGTGTGGCCTATACTTGAAATATTAATTATCCCTAATTTCTCATCAAAAACTTATGGTGCGGCCTATACACGCATACGGCTTATATGGGGCAAAATACAGTATATTATTCTTTAATTTTTTCGTACAACTTGCAAAACAGAAATAGAAAAGGGCTTAAGTTCCTCTATGGTGAAGAAATAAATGAAATAGTTTGTGAAAAAAGTCTGGGTTAAGATTACACATGCGCGTGTGTGTGCATGTGTGAGAAAGAGTAATCACATTAAAACAGAAGCCAGCATCTTTCTACTTGTAGACAAATAATGCTTATGTGTGAAATGCCCAAAAATTCACATACATAGATAAGCTTAACAATGCTAGATGGAAGTCTAGTATGCAGTAGGAACATAGATGCAACAAAATAAATAAAATATACACATTAACACTTTCAAAGTGGGAAAAAACACATACAAAATAGACAACAGGAAATGAAAACAATAAAATAAAAATACCACTAACTTCCTCCAGTGCAAAAAAAAAAAAAACACACACACACACACATGAAATTTTAAAATTTGTGGTGGAAATTTAAATCTTTCCAATTGAATTGCTCATCACCTCTCTTTTACAAGCCATATTACATTCCAAATTACATGACAGGATATTGAAAATTTTAATATAGTTGTTTGTAGCAAAATGACAATTTTAAAGAGTTCAGAAAATTAGTAGCACCCCGACTAGAGTGCAAGAACATTTTCCAAAAATTCCCAGACCACTGGTATGTTCTAGGTATATTAATTTAGCAAAAAATTTCAGAATGAAGAAAAGCTCTAATTTGACTTTTGCCAGGAATTTCTTCTGTAGTTAACCAGTTTGAACACTCACGTAGCCCATTATATTTGTCTGGATGAAGTGGAATCTGCAGAATCTTTTAACGTAGCCCATTATATTTGTCTGGATGAAGTGGAATCTGCAGAATCTTTTAAATAAGAACTCAAAAATCTAATTCTGGGATTTCATGGCTCTTCTCTCCACCCATACACATTTAATTAGACTGTGAGGCACCTCTCTACCTCTCCCGACATAACGAGCAGTCATGACAAAAAATACCAATAAATTGCAGGATCAAAATTATGATGGACTCTCTATCATGATGAACATACATCAAACACAATGCATATACTTACTGCTATTTCCTTGTCAGTGAGTTCAGCATGGTGAATAGTCTTTTTGAGATTTTCTATTTGAACATCAGCAAATTTCAACTTCTGGGAAGTCTCTAGCATCTTGAACTGAAGCTCAGCAAATGCCTGTGATAAAACACAAACGTGATGTGTAAACACACAAGACAATGTGTTGTGTGGAGTGAAAGAAAAAAAAAATTTTCTTTGGACTACACATAAGGTGTACAAGCACTGGGTAAATAATGTATTTCTTGCATCTTTCGTGTGCATGGTGTTAGAAATATTTTTCTCATAAAGCTTCAATCTTATAGTGACTCGTAACTATCACAGACTTCGGTTATGTGAAACTATACATTTTAACAAATTAACAATTTGATACCGAGAGGGTGTGATGTAGTGAACATACAGTGCAGCCGGTGCCTATGCAAGGAACGAGAGAGTAAATATTTTTATTTACCTTAGTTCTCTGGACTATCATACTTTTTCAAGGTTTGGAAAAGAAAATTGACGAAAATGGATTTATGATAATAAGCTGAATTAATTATTTAGATTTAAACAAAGATTGATTCAGTGATTTACAACACCTTTATATATATTTTTTCATCACCAAACTGAAATTAGCACTTTGATGGTCACATATATGAACTCAGTTATAATTTTTTCTGTTGTCATAATTTGCCAACATTACTGACTAGATGAACTCTATAACCTTAGCCAGCTTGCTAAGAGGATAATTTTTTTATCTATGCCAATTGCCGCCAAGTTCAAATCTACAATTAAACTTAAAAACTGTTTGTTGCGAGCGAATATCAGTAAGGAAATAATGAGAGGAGTCCAAAAGAGAGAGCCTGTTCTACATCATGGAGATGGACGGTACGCTAGTGCAATAGCTCCGAAAAGATGCCTGGTTATCTACGAGGACCAACGATGAGATAATGAACAGATGGATGTAGCAGAGGCGCTCATGACTGGAGTCGTATTATTCTGAGGGGAGATGACGAGTTGGTGAGATACAGATATGCCTTCCAGACGTTAATGGCTGACCTGCAGCCATCTCAGTTTGCTGAATCATTGTCAAGTACGGTCTCCATTCATTACCCAAGGTGTGTCCTGCTGCCCAGTATAAGAGAATGAAAAGTAACTTTCTTATCTTCGGCAATTTCTAAATTAAAAGCTGTACTAGTAATGGAACTGACCAAATCATGACCTGTTCTTGTGAAAAATAACAATATGTTCCAGTGGCCTGTAGAAGCAATATTACATTGTCTTGGCTATTAGTGACTGAACTTTAAAAGCAAGTTTAGCAATTATGACATATGTCGACATGTACGAACAGTAAACATTTCCAGCCAATGGCTAGCCATGTTTATGTTTCCAGTTTCCAGCCCGGTGTGAACGCCGTTGTGGGTGTGCCTTTTTCTCATTGTGCTTATTATACGAATATCTTGTTGGCGTTGTTGGAATATTTAATAGGTAGTTATTAATTTTTTTATTTGATTCTTTCAAGCATAGTTGGTAGAAGGTACCGTTGTAGTGTGTTTTCTTGAGTGAAATGTAATATTAATACGCACGTGTTTACAGCTTCGTTAAAACTGCTCATTCTGCCATTTTCCTTAACCGCCGTCCGCAATGAAGTGACACAAATTTAGGCTGTGTTCAAATTCGCCCGCTACGGGCCCTTACCTGCTTTGTGCCCTTGAAAAGTGCATCCCGGATGTGACGTCACATTGCAGCGGTCCGAATTCACAGAAAGGGCACATTATGCACCCTAGAATGTCGCCTTCAGCCAAGGGCATGAGCAACTTGCCCTTCTCGAGCCCTGGCTAGTTTTTGATTGGCAATTGTTTGAAATATTTCATTTGTTTGTGTTTGTTTTATGTTCACAACTCTGCACAGTCACAGAAAACACTTGCAAACATCACAAAGACAAATGAAACTCACATAGAGAGAAAATTGACAGAATAAAACTTGAGGTAGAAAAGAAAACAAGCATCCAAATTCATTAACGAATATTTCTACGGAAGGGAACAAGGGCTCGTGAAATGGGAAGGGATCAAAGGTAAGTGATCAAGGGAACATTGTACCAAAATCAAACACAGCCGTAATTTATGTATATAAGTTTAAGTTTGTTTTTATAAGGAAACGTGCGTAGTGTTGATTTTCCTGAATAATTCAGAAAATATAAATGATAGTGACGAAGAAACGTGATTTTAGTGAAGTAAGCATGCAAGGATTGCCATAGAAAAACACGTGTTCAAGAGGTTGCAAATTTACAGTAAGTTTGCATGTTTTGTAAATGTATTTGTAAATTGGTGCATGGGGCCTGAAAAAGTAGCACTGTAGCATGTGTATATGCTTGCGACAACAGGGTCCTTACATATGTCACATTACATTAACAACAGTATTGTACAACATACCTAGTATACAGCTGGAACCACACCCTAAGTGTTATCAGCTGTTTCCACAAGTGTTTATGCGCAGTAATAATGTGTGACAAAACTCTTGGCAGCAACTGTGTATAGATCCTATCATGGACTTAAGCTTTGTTAGGCGCCTTGTGTATAGATTAATTATTGTACACTGTTTTAATGGTAGTTCACTTGCAATTAGCCCTTTAAAATTACACATGTACACATCACTCAATATTTGAGAAGAGTGGATAGGTGGTTCCTTGTCAGCTGTTCAAAACTGCACTTACAAGTGGGCAGTGGCGTGAGTTCCCCTCATCTTTTCACACACACATACACCAAATGTGTCAAAACCTGTATTACAAAACACAAGCTGTGCATCAGCTTAAAAATTTAATGGTTAAAAGATTGCTTCCTCCCATACAACTCAGTATGGATGAAAGCTGTCATAAAGAAATACACTCCAAATTTTATATTTTCCTTTTAATTTCAATTAATTATTTTAAATTCATATAATTCTTGGTTGAAACAAAAAAAAATGTTTATTTTCACATTATGCCTGTCATCAGTACTGCCTACTACTGGCATTAACTGTACAAATACCGACGTATATTACTATTCTAAATGTTCTGAATATATTTATTCCAGTTAGCTGTGGTAGGTTAAATTTCAGAAGTCTCAACTCAAGGTACATTTATGGGTGTAACATCGTTAGATTTAAAACATTTGTAACTGTCATTTAGAATTCAGACTTCTTTTAAAACGATAATCACATATAAATAATGAAGGTAAAAAAAATGTCTGTCCTTCCACTTTAAGAAGAAAATGTATGGAACAGATTTATTTAATGAAGAAAGAAAATTGCAATACTTTATTTAACAAACAACTGTGACTTATGAGACCTGGATACATGCCAGAGTCTACACTTAACGGTCACTTGGGGTGACTTATGATTCAACTTCTTGTTATATCATTCAATTGCAACTCAGACCTCTTCTTATACTTGTCTGGCCAATACTTTACACTTAGTTGCATGTCTAAAGCACTTTTACATGAAGTTTCATTATTTATGCTGCAAAAATACAACTGACATAGCACAGCCCCTTCTGGCACGACCACCTTCAACTAAGCCATCACCCAGAGAGACAGTTTTTGACAGTCAAAAACGAACCCTATAAATTTGGCGCTGTACATATGTAGCCAATCACAGACACATCTTCGAAAAGCCTCTACCTGAGATTGGGATACATATGCACGCTCTTATCCTACCTACACTCAGATCATTTGATCGGCCAACTCTGACCACCAAAAGTAAAACATAATGATGTCATGTACGTCCTTTATACCCCTCTCTTTGACATACAAATTACCGCCACACAGTCCAGTAACTGAAAATCAGGCACCGAAAATAAAAACACAATTTTTATAGTATTACAATTCACAAAATTGACATGTCTTTACAACTGTTCATTATTAAAAGACAATATAAACTTTTACCATACTTAACAATCAAAAATTCTCCTGTTACATTTAACGATCTTTTAAACATCACAGGAGCAATAATAATAAAAATAGTTATTAACATATTTCCCACAGAAACTTCCAAACACTACATAACCTCACATCTTACTTGCCTTTATTCATGATCCTGCACAATTTATTTAAAATGTAATCAAAGGATCATAACATACTACAATGAATAAAATACACTTTGAATTACCTTGTAAACATTAATAAACTAATAATACACATCAACAAGCTATACAGACACGTGAAAATACATAAACACAAAATATAAAATAAGTAAATATTAGGTTGGAATAAAGTAAACAATATTCGGTAGCGTCCCAGATGCTACAGCACTTTCCACACTTTGTAGTGAGTGAATAATATTTGTTTATTTGTCTATATTGTAAATTTGACGAGTCTAAGGTTAATTTCTGTCAAAGTGTGTGCATGTATATAATGCTGCATCTGTACAAATACAAACAGCAAAATATTTATTGAGTTTTGTTTTTTTCTATTAAAGTTAAATTTCGAAGTTAAATAATTTTAATGTTATTTCCATACGAGCAAAATTTTTCACTGCTCCATCAGATCAATATGCAACTCAAAATGCCACACTTTTAAGAACATAAAAATACGGCTGTCTCACGGAAGACGTTAAACTATAACCACCCCCCCCCCCCCCCCCCCAACTGTTTCCTCTTTTCCCTCAAAATAAATAATTTAACTCAGTAATTACAAAAATAAAACAAGTTGGAATGCCAACCTAGTTATAATATCCTACATTAATTACTGAACGGTAGTTGGCTAACGTCAGTCTTTCAGTGCCTGTCATGACAGGAAACATGAGGAAAGAGGAAAATGGAAGTGTGCATTGGACTCAAACATTTGTTTACAAATGAATTTTCCTTCAGTAACAAAACAGCTGTGGTGGAAGGATACATTGTGGCCACACTACTTTTCAAGAACTGTCAAAATTTACCCCACTTACATGAAATGGTAATTGTGTATTCCACTTACTAGTATATTTCTTAGTCAGAAATTTAAATAGAAAATTTATTATTTCCAAACCCACTAATAGTGAAGTGAATGGTAAACACATAAGAGTATATGTTTTTACTGGGCTGTTCTTATTTAAACTGGTATTGGTCTAACAAGCAAGGACTTACACCTTCACTTTGCAAACATAATATGGTCAAGTTTTCTCTAAGTTATTCCAACATTTTTCTCACTCTAAGCTGTTCCCGAGACGTGGCGTCACTACGCCTCCCCTACCGTCCCATCAACTAGGTGCCTGGCGCTTGACACGTGCGCTGGCAAATTATTGCTTATTCTTGTACACATCGCTGGGCTCTCCAAACCACACAAATATTTATATTTATAATGTAAGAACCCCTAATGTTACATATTTTAATTGTAACTTTCATTCCCTCTTGGCGCACTTCTGACCCTACATTTCCGCTGCCAAGCAAATATCCCACCATCAGGAAGATCCCTCTTGCTTCTCGAGACTATGTCGGCTTTCGTCTGCCCCTAGTCTGTATGACCTGGACAAATTACCCTTCTCCCGGCCTGCTCTGGAACAACCGCGATTTACATAAATGGTCATACTAAGCTCTAACGAGTGACAAAACCCACAAGTTATTTTAATTTAAACAACTGATTGTAGCACTTTGTAGCTATTTTAAATTTTCAACCTTAAATCTGCTAGTGAACATTTTGTCTGAATAATTATTTATAGTTTATAACTTATTTGACTAGCCATACACTTAATTTTTTATTGCTTTTATAACTTTAAAATCAAATAAAACCACTTGCAAACCAGTCTAAATGTACTCAAAATACAGCATTTTCAAGTAATTTTTTACCATATTTATTGGCTAGATTAAAATAAAAGTTATGTTTTACATATAAAATATTTACAAAAGCCATTTAAGATCAATTTCAGTCAATATTAATAACTTTTAATTTTCCGGGTGGCTTTTTGAAAGTCTAAAACCAGCTCACTCATAACAACAGTGCTGCCATCTCTTGGTTGGCGGATTAATGCCCTGCCTCCCAAGGTCTTCCGGACAAACAGAACCCTCCAGCCACTTGTAACTAAAATTTGCTTCCTCAACTAACTTTTTCCGCTTTTAACATCATTTTACAACCTTTTTGAAGAATATTACTAAGAAATAAGACTTTAAATACTACTTTCTAAATTATTTTAAACAACAAATTACAAGCCTTCAGCATAATAAAATATTAATATTTTAAACCAGACTTTTTAACAAGCCCCCAGTTATTCATCAAAGCAGCACTTGTGCATATTTACCATACATCTAAATGGCTTTTAACTATTTAGTTTAAACTCTCAGATATTATTTTAAAGTAAATATTATCAATCACTATAAATATGAGTTACCAGTAACAGTTAATGAAACATCCAGTAACATAAATATAAAAATTCAAATTAATTAGGCTACAGTTGCACTAACTTTGACTTATTATTATAGGTAAATACAACCCTCCTTCCACCTCGTTCCAGACCTGCATATGCATTTTAATTGTTTTTCAATTTAACCTCACCGTGGTTTAAACTTCAACTCATTATTTACTTCATTAAACCTCGCAAGCCCCCTCCAGGGGCTATTATGTGTATGCATAATAGATTGCAAATAATGATTGTAATTATATTACAAGACCTGAAATTATTCAAAATTTCAGTGACTTAACTTCATCCCCCCCCCCCCCCCCCCCTTCCGCGCCATTTCCAACACCCTACAGGGAGAAAGGGGTAACTTTCAACCAAAATCAGCATTGGGTACAGACTCCAGGCGCTACCCTGGAGTTCTGAGTTATCTAATTGTAGCTTGCTTCAATTTAATAGCCATTTGAAAATAGGCAGGTAGGGGAGGCGGGGGCTGATCCCCCCTCCACCAACCAATACTTTATAATGATAGCCCTATGGGAGGGCAAAGGCTTTGTATGTATGGTACACCGCCACTGCCGATTCCACAGCAGCGTCTTATCAGTTTACCAGCAAAAACTGAGGAGGCTGTGGTATTAGTGTGCTCTCTGCAGCAGCTGGTGAGGGTTGTGGAGTGGCACACCTACACTAACATTCACTAGCACCAACACTCTCTCACTCACTCACACACACCTCCACTCAGCTGCACGTGAGGTCGCAGATAGTAATATTACCCTAGTTGATAATTTTCCCTCTTATGTTTAACACTTTAACACTCTTTCCTGTGTTACAGAGAGATGGCTGACATCTGTCAAGTGGGCGCTCAGTTCTGTCCCCCACCACTACGGCCACTTAGTGCGACTCATGATAGACACCAGTTGCGACATCATTTCATATCACCCTGCATCAAACTCACAAAGTATATAATTGCTAACTAACAACTTACCCTATTTTCTCCAGCCCTAATCAAGTCAAAAGGATATAATTTTATCCTCTGCGACAGTCGCATAGATTTTCTAAGGCCCTATCCGCTTTACCTGGTTTGCTATGCTCTTCCATCTAGACCCTTCTTCTTTTGGGGTGTGTCCATGACTGCAATTGCGGCCATGGCACCTGACAGCCCTGCTATAGCCGTGATGCATGCGTCCATTTTAGTAAATAAACCCGACCTACGGCGTATTGGGCATAACCATAGATGCTTCCCATTCTCCGTCTTGGATACCAACATGCATGCTGGAGGACTCACAGAAATGTGAAGGTGCTCACGCTGGCGTAGCGGACTTTGGGGGCTCGCCAAAAAGAAAAGGCAAGGTTCCTCACAGGCCTGAACCTCCCCTGCACTGAACGAGTAGCGAACCGGTGATGTTAAACGGCGTGTCCCTCTAGTAAAACCACGCACTTACCTGTCAAACCCGAACTCCGATTGAAACTCGGCATAGTGTATAACAAAACGTTTTTGCCTCACGAGAACAGCATTGGTTGTTTTTTTATTAATTTATTTATCGCTTATATTCCATTACTAATTTAATACTCAAAATTAAAACAGCAGATATATAAAAAAAATTAAACCAACCTTCTTCAATTCCAAATCCACAGTTTTTGCCATTTTTAATGCAAATTTTTTCACGGCAATGAATAAAATAATTCAAAGTATAAACAAACAAACCAAATTCTTCGTGTGAACAGTTATCTCTATGGAATTACGTCGACCACAGAAATAGTTTCTCACACAGGCGCTAGGAGCGCTGATATCGCACATGGAACGTGTAGATAAGTGTGTTCATCACGGTCACTTTATGACCTAGGTGTGGGAGAGAAGTTTGTTTCGCCCCTAGAATGAGGTAAAAAGTTCACGCTGGCTGAATACAAGCATATTATGGCTGCGAATATTGATGATATTGTGTGGAGTGAGCAAACAAAAAGTGAAAGAAAACGTTAATGCTGCGTTCTGTGAAGACAAATATTATAGATGGCATCCTTAAATGTGTAAATTTAAGTGAAAGAAACTACGAAGCACATTAACAAGGGTCTAAATCGTACAAGTGCGACAAATGCAAGGTGAAACAATGAGAAACGGCGGGTAAGCTAAGATATATTGCGGAAGCATTAAAAGTTAGTGTAGAACTGAAAAAGAAGTTTGATGATAAGCTGAGTTCGTTTGCGACGTTATCAGGTGTAGTGAATACACTGTGAGAGGGGGTAAAATGTTCAAATGAAAAAAATAAATCACAACGGGGTAACATTAACCTACTATACGACTACACAAATGAACTGGAACAGTTTAGTAAAATTATTTTTTATAGTTAAAAGAATCCCGGCTAGTGAGAATGAGGACTGCCGCGAAATAACAAAGAATATTTGACACATAATGGGCTGTGACTGACAGAGATCTGGATGAGTGCCATTGGCTTTGGCGGCCAAAAATTCAAGGCATGACAGTATTCATCGTAGCACGCATTGTACACCTAGAAAAGAAACATGAATTCATGCAAAAGCATAAAGCTAAAGGGCCATTGTACACAGAATAACTGGGCTACACAGGAGAAAACAAACAGGTATTTGTAAATGATCATCTCACTACCTATAATGGAAAATTTATGGCACAAGCAATGGTAGTCAGGAAACAGGGAAAACTGGCGGCAACATGTAAAACTAGGGGGAAGATCATTGTAAAGACGACAGCAGAATCCAAACCAATTCAAGTCAAGGACAATTGGTTGGTAGATATGCATACAATGCAAGAAATTGAGAGTGCTTGGGAACAAGAGTTCATAGAGTACAAACCTGATTCTCCCAGTGATTTCTCAGAACATGCAGAACTTAAAAATGTGTTTGATTCTGCAACCAAAATCTCTTTGTTACTTCTCAGTATTCGTAGCTTGCATGACAAGATAGAGGATCTAAAGTTTTTCTCTTACACAAATAAATCAGCTTCCAGAAATTATAGTTGTATCTGAAATTTGGCTTAAAAGTAATTAAACTACTTATTATAATTTACCAGGTTACACGTCATATTTCTCAAATAGTGACTTCGGCAATGGTGGTGGTGTTGTAATCTATGTGCAGAACTGTTTCACCCAATCACTATTATCATGCAATAATAATGGATAGTACTCTCTGTGGGTTGAAATTGCCAACATAGGTACTTTAAAAAAGTCGTACTTAGGAAGATATTATAGACCACCTCAGTTCAAACAATTTGCTCTGGATCATGATTTGGCAAACAGTAACAAAGTTGATACATTCATCTTAGGTGACTTTGATATCAATATGTGGGAACAGAATAATGAATGTACCATGTACAAAGTAATTTATAGGTCAAATGGTTTTAATATTTTAAATACCCTCCCAACTAGAATAAATAATTCAATTTACCATGTCATGAACAACACAACAAAGAAAAATACCATCATATGTAATATTGAAAATACTATGAGTGATCACTGTGCAGTCTTAAGCACTATCTGTCATATCTCATACAGTGAAAAACCTCGAAACAAATAAAGAATGCATAGCTATTAATTACATTAAGGTAGCGAATTTATTAAAGACGATACTCTGTAACCTCACAGTACATAATAAAGACGCCACCCCAACAAACACTAGGAATATATCTTGCGTAAACTAAGGGAAACAATTAATGAGACAACTGAATAAAAAAAAAAACTTAAAAAACATAATAAAATATTGTGCCCTTGGGCCTCTCCTCAGCACATGCAATTATTTCTAAGGACAAATTATATAAAAACTACAAAGAGAAAAGAAACAACTCTAACATTATACTGGAACTCAACGAATTAAACCACCGGCTCACAATGCTGAAACACTCACTGATAAAAGAGAATTATCAAAATATGTTTGCAGGGTGTTAAGGAAACAACAAAACATTCAAAAGATATAAAAGCATTACTTAATATAACTGAAAATTATAAAACACAAGTAGAGTCTCTGATAACCAGCGATAGCAAAATCATTACACAAGAGCAGTTTATTGCAAACACATTTTGTAAACACTTTACAAATGTAGTTGTAAAAATTTCAAACCAAATACAATCTTAACCCAGAGATGACATCCTTCAATTAAGTACACTAGCAATAGCAAATGACTCAATTTACCTTATACCAGCATATGAGGGAGAAGTGAGTAAAATAATTGATAAATTACAAAATGGAAAAAGTCAAGAGCATGACTCTATTTCCACCAAAGTTGTCAAATACTGCGAAGCTACCCTTGTCCCATTACTAACCCACAACATCATTATGGTACTCCAAACTGGCGAATACCCACATGTTTTAAAAATTGCCCAAGTTGTACCTCTGCACAAAACTGGAACAAGAAATATATTAAATAACTCTAGGCCAATCTCTGTACTTAGTGTGATTAGCAAAATTCATGAAAAAATTATGCATAGCAGACTTACGAGCTTCTACGAAACTTCAGAGTTTCTGTATAAACACTAATATGGCTTTAGGCAAAATTATGACACTGGGTCTGATGTTATGTTTTTAGTACATGAAATAAAAGTCGCAATAGACCACAACAAATTTGCAGGCTTTATATATATGTGGATCTTTGTAAGCCTTCGATAAGGTTAACCATGCAATACCTTTTCAAAAATTGAAAATAAGTAAGTGGAATTAGATGTATAGGATTGCAGTCGATGGCCAGTTAAATGGAAAAGAGAACTCAGTTTATAAAATTAAGGCAATTTATAAGTGAGACTAGAGATGAAACCACTGGTGTGCCACAAGGCAGTGTCTTAGGGCCCCTATTTTTCCTTGTATATAGAAATGATATACGCAAACTAAAACTTCATGGCTCGCCAAAACTATTTGCAGACGATTTTGCATTATTCTACAACACTGCCATAAACATGCAGGAATTGTTGCAACATATGCAGGAAGATTTGGTTGTCCTTAGTGAGTATTTTAGGATAAACAAGCTAGCCATAAATGCAGACAAAACAAATTATGTAATATTCACCTCATCTAAAAGTAATCATAATGTAAACACTCCTTTATAGATAAATAGCAAAAAATAACCAGGGCTCATTATGTGAAATATCTTGGTTTGTTCATTGATGAATACCGTAACTGGAAAGTCCACGTGAATCATATCATTAACAAAGAATTACCTGTTGTAGGAATCCTTTGCAGATTGAGGGGAATACTAGTTTAAATAAAGAACACTTTTATAATTCCTTGATAAACAGCCACTTACAATATCTTTGTATGGTATGGGGATCAGCACATGAGTCAGTTTTGAAACCAAACTAAAGTTGTTAAAGTTGTGCATGACTAGCCTCATCGTACTCATAGTAGAGTTATGTATACCACCTACAATGTACACCCTATAAAATCCAAGTATATATTCAAATTGCTAAACTTCATATTTAATAACGTTTCTTGTGATGAACCTGTGAAACATATATATTGCAACTCATCAACATAAGAACAGAAATAGGTAGAAAAGCCTTCAATTGCCAGGGATTCCAGCTGTTTAATGCATTCCCTGAGTCACTTAGAAATGTGCAAAGTGTTGCTCTTTTCAAGAAAGAACTGAGGCAGTTATTGTTAAAAAGGCTGATTGATGAAGAAGATATACTCTTTTTTTTTTTTTTTTTTTTTTTTTTTTTTTTTTTTTTTTTTTTTTTTTTTTTTTTAGTGTGTTGTTGTTGTGAGCCCTGGAGTGTTCGCGTGGGGAAAAGCCCCTCCGACCGGGAGGTACATATGGGCTTGAATGAGGATGAGGTGGCGAGAAGTGTAAGGGCGGGGCTGCTGAGGAGGAAAAATCTTACCAAGTTATTGGGGAGCGTGCTTACCTTGGAGACTGGGCACGCATGAGGGGGAGATTATTTCGTTTTGAATTCGGGGCGGAAATGTATGTCAGTTAATTGGGGGAGAAAAGTTGATGGGACGTCAAGTGGGGCGAAGAAAGTGACGGGGGTGATGGGGGCAGCGCTAAGTCAGCCTTGGCCTTCGTCAGGTGTCCGGCGGTGGTCCATGGTCCTCGGCGTCCTCTTCGTCCTCGGCGGCGGGAACCAAGTGCTGCGTTGAGAGGAGCGGACGACGAGGATACGGGGTAGGCGGTAGCGGGTTGGAAAGTTGACGGATGAGGGGGTTGGTGAGGTGGCGGGTGCAGGAACGCCGGAAACGGTCGGTGAGGGTGGCGAGGATGGTGTGGAAGTGCGGGACGCGGGCGGTGGCGAGGACCTGGTCTCGGGTGACGGGGAGGGGGAGGCGGTGGATGAGGCGAAGGGATCGGAAGAAGATGTGGGTGGGCGGGCGGAGCGCGTGGGTGGTGACGTGGGACCAGGCTGGGCAGGCGTAGGTGAGAATGATTGCTTGATATGTTCACATATTCGAGTATCTCTTGAGATTACTTGCTTAAATCAAATAAATAGTCTTTGGTTGTAAATGGTTGAGTTATATATGCGTATGTGTGTACATATTGTATATTCATGTGTATGTACACATGCATGTATATGTATGGGTACCTGATATTTATGTGTATATGTATCTATATTGCTTGTATGTAGTACTTTTAAGTAAATTTTTACTAGTATGATTTAACCTGTATTCATACGTATTTTATAACAATATGAATATTCACACTCTAGACAAGGTCTGTGTAATTATATTATGAGCAATCTTTTTTATCATAAATTTTTTCTTCTTTGTGTAACTAATAATGGACTCCATATTTATTAGTTATTCAAATATTGTACATCAATATCATGTGTGTAAAACTTAAATATTCGTGTGAATTTTTCTTGGCTAATTTCATTATATATTAGAAACTTATTTTGTCATTACTATAAATTAGTCACATTTCTATATCTAGATTGCCATTCTTTCTTTTATGTACAAATCAAAAAATTCAATTCTCCAAAATCTGCCACAAAAGAAAACCATTTTAATAGGACCCCAAATAGAGATATGCTCTAGAGGATCGCATTCAATTGAAAAAAAAAAAAAAAATGTAAAATGAATTATAGTTATTGACAAAATAATATATGTGTCCGAATAATAAACTGCTTTTCTGCCAACATATCTTGCTAAAAACAGCATTGTTTGGACACAAGGTTAGAAAACTGATTTCTAAATAAATGTTTTGTATTGTATGTAGGCCTATACTTTCCCCAAATTAAATTTTAATGCAGTTTGATTAAATTAAAATTGGTGAAATTATTTTATTAATATAATAGAGCTTGTTAATAAAAAATTAAGATTTGTAAAAACAATAGCGGAATAAACATTACGGTAGGCCTATATGATTGCATTTTCACCACTATCTTATATGTTTGTCGATGATGCAAAAAATAAAAAGACCCTGTTGCAGCTCCGAGTCGGGGATAATCATGTATCGTGGGTAGCAAGAAGATCTGGCAGCAGCTCGAGTGGTGCAGGAGCGTTACATCGTGGGTAGCCGCCACTAACCGAGCCCCACACAGGCTGACAGCAGCCCAGTTAGTATATGTAAAGGAACACTGGCTTTCCAAGAGTGCCAAGCAGTCTGTGCAGGGTTCTCGCCAAAATTGAGTGGGCCACACACCTTCATCATACCATCAGTGAACATCACGTACCTCGTGAGGTGGAGTGGCAGGCGAAGAGTGGTCGTTCCCCACGACGACCTCCGCCTGGTAGTAGAGGCCTTCAGTGACATGGTACCAGACGAGCTAACACCAACACAGGGCTGCAGGCAAGAACAACAGCTGGAGGCACATGTGCCAACGAGAAGCAATGACAGAACGCATAGCACAGAAAAAAAGAGGGAGGTACAATGAAATGGCAGTCTGAGATGGGCGCACAAATGTTGGCACAAGCAGGAATTAGTATCGACTGTGCAGAGGGGCAGGCAGAGGCTGACTGCAGAACAGAGTCCAGGGCGGCCGAAGAGCTGCGAGGTGGGGAAATCGCCATAGGTAGGGTGACAGAGGCAACTGTGGGGCTGATCTCCCCACAGGGAAGCATACTGGACACCCCAGCCACGACAATCCTAGAAATGCAAACATCAGCAATAGAAATGGGGGATGATGGTCACAGTGATGGGGGAAGTGAGATTGGCATGCACAACCTCTCATCAGGACCACCACCTCCACCCCCTTCGACCATTTCTGGTGTGCGGCAACAGAAGCAAAGCAGCCGAAGCATGAGACAGAGCTGCAGTGAGAGCATTAGAAAGAGCATCGGAAAGAGTATCAGCAGGAGCAGCAGCAGAAGTAGGAGCTTCAGAAGGAGTAGCAGCAGAAGCAGTCACAACAGGAGGTGCATCAGCAGTAGTGGAGATGAGTTGTCTGCAGGGAGAGAATCAACCCCTCCACGACGATCCAAGCGACTTCGGCGCTTGGCCAGCACTTCATGCATGGGTTGCGGTAGGTGCAAACCCCACATACACCTGCATACGGCAATGCAGCACCAGCACAGGAGAAAAGAAACATCATGGAGCGTCATGGGCCATAGAACTTTTGACCTCGCTGTCTCCTGAAAGCACTAACAGCCTGCTACGCCTGGCAGCGTGGTGGAGCTCTAGAAGAATATGGGGTAAAATGCCACCGGAGAGGGGATGGTTTGACGTGAACTGAGCACTCCCGTGTGCTCTTATGAGCATTTGTGCCGTAGCAGTCAGCTATCACATTAGTGCACAGCTGGGGCGAGTCGAACAGCCCAGAGTACTTTTGTGCAGGCCCCAGGAATAGCGAGTAGTTTTTCCGGTGAACCAAATCGTGTTACTCCAAATCGGCCATTTAACCTATTTCTCAGAAGAGGGAACACTTGCAGTCAATAAGTTAGCAGTCTGGCATTGCAGCCCTGTGAAGCCATGGCCGTCAGACGATAGTACAATTTGGAGGGAATGTGGGGGCTGCCTGTACAACAGCGTAACACAAGTCTCTAATTTTGAGTGTGACGGCAGACATGTAGGCTGAAGTATAAGTGTAGCGTTGAGATGAAGTGTTTCAAAAGGCTAGTTTATATACCCCATTCATTGTATCAAGGCACCACTTGTGTGGTCACAAGTGTGAATTTAAATTCCTTTGTAGGCGTGCAAAATGAAGCTGCACTCACCTTGTTTTGGAATTCAGCTGCATCTCATAGATGAATACCATAAGTGTGACATTAAGGAAAACGCATGTTCACAGGACGTTACTTTATGACACCGACGCCCTGTGAACGACAGAGTACAGTACTCTTGCCAGTACCAGATTTGGGCGGGGATTTTAAGATATTAAATGTACAGGGTTTTAAATCATTATTATTTCACATTTTTCACGCAGTGTTCATCCCGCATTTTCATGCTTATATAAAACATTTGTAAGCATTCCCATGACGACATCAGAAAACCTGTTAATTTAGCATTTAGAGCCATGGGAATGTTGTCAATATGTGTAATATAATTAATAGGAATTAAGAGGGCATATAGAAGTGTTATCTATCCTTTGTGTAAGAGTAAGGAAAAAAACCATAATGAACTAAGACGAATCTGAATGCACCCTCAGCTTTCGCTCTGTTCGGAGACTGACCTCCGCCATCAGCCAGCATGCTGCTCGGGAACCGCACTGTTCAGTGTGAACCTCTTTGCATTTATACTAATACAGAGGTGATGACCGACAGTTAATTTTACCATAAAAACTGAAGTGGGCAGTATGCATATTTCGAAAGCAGCTTCGGCTATTAGCAGGCCACAGTGCTGACCCCGCATAATAGAGTTTTGTAGATTATAATGTTACTTGGATTCAGTTAGATTCAATAAAAGTGGGCATTATTAGTTCCTGCCTTTTATTCCTTTTACTTTATGTAATTTAGGGCACGGCATCCTCAAGGCCGAAGTTTAACCTCAGTGCTTTGTGTTTAAAATTATGGGTCCTGCCCTCCATAGGCAGAGTAGAGTCAGTGTTTGTCAACGGCTGTGTAAGGGGGCCTTTACCCTTATGCTTGTACAGTGGTCGAAACCACTATTTTAACAATAGTGCCAGTAAGTACACGACGAACACAGCAACCAGCACGACACAACATCCAGGTATCCATGTTGCCATCAACCCATAACCCCAACATTTGCTCAATTGAGATAGCGCCGGACAATACATCATCTCGCTCCTGCCTTTGGTAAGGGGAAGGGTGACCCACATCGTTCCTGAGAGGGGGCATTCAACGTAATGTTTTGGTCACCACAGTGTAGTAAAGTTTGTCAATAGTCCTTAAGGTAAGTAGTTTAAATAAAAGCATTTGCACCAATAATATTATAAGTGTAATTTGCAATGTTATGTTTGGTAGTTGTAGAACGATTTTCTATTTACGTTATTTCCATGTGACCATGAGCTGTTGTTACAGTGACATAGCCTAGAGACTGGCCAGAAGGGCCAATTGGTGGATACCGTGTGTACACAGCACATCTAAGAACAGTATCCCCAGTCAACACCAAGTTCGTCTGATTATCAATTATTTATGATATAATGGTTTTAGGAGTTTTCACACATTGCAAAATAATGTCCAGTGTTGTAAATGGACGTACAAATGAATGTAATTTGAGAGACAGCACACTTAAGACCCACACCATGTGTGCAAAAAACACAAGTTAGGTTAAGACAGAGACATTGGGACATGACATGGTAAACCAGCCAATGTCATTCACAATTAGTTTTTATATTGCAAGTGAAAATTTATATGCTATGCTTGTAGGTGTTTTTTTTTAGGAATTATTTTGTCATCAGTGTATCATCTCCATGCCCATCCTCATATCACATAACAAAATCAATTATAATAATGGAATTTTGTCTTTCTGCGGGAAGCAGGTGGTCAGGCGATGGGTCCCGTGCTGCTATATTCTCATTAGAATCATCGTAACCTGTAGGGAAGGTTGTGGCAGAGGCCCGCTCCGGTGACTTCAACTTTGATCAATTATGTAGCAGCAATATTTTCATTTTTAATTTACCAGAACCTTTTTGTATCTCATAACCCCGGAGCATTCACCTCCTCACCGTTTAGCTCATTTTGTTCCCAGCCGAACAGTAAGTTCCAACTTAACCTATATTATGGGTTTAAGCCTTTTTCACAGCTTAAGATCTCTCCGAGTTTAAGTGTAGATGCGTATGCATTTGTGCTTCGAACGAATGTTACTGAATAAATTGTTATGTAAGGAGAAAGGACTGCAAACGACTTTGTTTATTGGTCACTCTGACCACATAACCACATAATGGTATTAACCAGAGAAAATGTGTTTTTATCGCATTGGGTGGCCAGAACAACCCCTACGAATATTAGCGGTGATTAAGGGATGCTGACAGCCCTTACTGGACCAACCCTAATGATGGTACAGGAGATGCAACCTCTTTGGGTGGTCAGCCGTACGACCCGAGGTTAAGAGTTCATCATGTTCGCCGCTGAAAGTACTGGCTATCACCCTGGTAATATGTACATTCCTCCTAGACCAGTCCAATGCACCCATCAAGTGTTTTGGCATGTGGTCAGCCCATAGTCCACCCAGTTATACTGGTAAAATATCAGTACGGCGTGTATCCACCAGAGAGGTTACCGATGTGAATTAAATATTTAGAAATATTAACAAGCAGTCAATATAAGGGGAACAGCAGATCGACGTGGAGTTTTATGTCCTGGGTGAATTGCCTGTGGCCTGGAGATCAGGAAAGTCAGCTCTCCCATGTATTGTGACACTACTGGGACAGTGTGTGGCACCTGGGTAACAAAGTAAACAATGAGATCCTAACCTCAAAACTCACTGAGCGCAAAATTCATTTCACACAATCAATGGTCCAACCACACAGGGTCCCTTTTTCCGCGATCCTTCGTAAATCTATATTAAGGAATCAAATTCCCATGCAATATTGTTTTATCTAAATTATTGTTGCAAACTGCAACAGCAAACCTTGTACCTGGTATCATACCGTCTACTGAGACTACAAATAGCTTGCACGCAAGGGAACCCATGCAGCATGGAAACAGGCCGTTCGGCCAGGGTAGGGCTACCTAGGAGGACTGCAGGCTATGTCACACCTCTCTCCCTCCCCTTAAAATCTTTCGCATGTATGCCCCTTCTTGGGCTAACATCCCCTGCTACAGACCTTGGTACACCACACCAAATCAGGAACTGTAGGTTCGGGCTGACTCACACCAGTTGAGGTCACATCGTAGTTTTGGTGGTAAAGCAGTAAGAAAGGACTACGAGAGGACGGATACTGCACATGTCAGTAATTTCACAAACATGTGGCTGTACATCACATCTACTTGCATTACCTATGTGGCAGACTTAGGACAAAGGTTAGCTTACATTGTTTTGTTTCACCTATGAGAATGCAATGTAATTAATGCAGGAAATTACAGGTATGAAAACAACTTACCATTATATATTTTCTCCAGTGTCATCTGTTGCATTAGAAACAGGATCCCAGTAATCCACTTTTTCGTTAAACCCTTACTCAGGGTAACAAGTATAACACCAAGTGACATGTAAATTTGTGATTTAAATGCTATACCTGTATTTAAGTAGTGCAGTAAAACCTATAAAAAGCCTTAAATAAAGCACAATTACATCTTAGGGATCAAATCAGTATCAAAAGGCATTTTTTTGATAAATCAATGTCTGGCCTATAAACTTTACGACCATACTATCAACCACTACAGTCTAAGCTGTACCAACACTTCATCGTCAGGTGACAATGACTGGCAAATGTCGGGTAACCAACATCTCTCATAATGCCCTCATTTCCTTCTTATTACTTAATTACTTGATCATCTTGCATCTACTGTACAACCAAAAGACCAAGCACTATCATATACCCTCCAACAGGTGTGGTGAATTTTTGTAAGTCATTTTTGCGACACCTGCAGACCACTATGGTCAGTACGAAGCGACTGAAACGAAACCATCACATTCAGAGTGAAGCCATCACTCGTCGTGTGATCAACTAATATCGTGAGAAATTTTGGTGGTCGACTGGCAGTGCAGTTGAGTTAAAGGGATGGCACAGAACACTATCTGAGAGAGGGAGAAAGATGTGTCAGGGCTTTAGGATTGTACACAAGCCGATACACACGTGTACTATACCATTCGAGAGGGAATTCAGTTAAACAGTAAAAGGTACCAATTCATTCCATTGTAAACGATGTATACATTCGAACACATACCAATTTTAGTAGATAGGTTTTGCCGCCTTATAGGTTGGTACATCAGGCAAGTAGGTTTCGATAGACAGGATAAATGCAAAATTTGAGATGCCAGGGCACCTGCTTGTAGATCATAAGTGCTGATGAGTTTATGCAGTCAACATTAAACAAGTGCTCACTTGCCAGAACATTTACATCACATAACCACCCAAAGAATGTGTAACCACATTGTGCAGCATTGTGTCCGCACTGCGTTAGGATATTAGCAGTTCGATAGAGCCGGTACTCAGTTCATGTGTGAAGCATGCGCACCATTCACAATCACCACCATGCTGGTGGAAGCTTTAACTTTCATTACACACCAACAGACCATCATCATGGAAGAAGTTGAGCGTGTTAGTTCTCATCATTCCAACTGAACATTGTGAATTAAGTGTGCCATGCTTAATGTGTAAACATTGCTCACATCTCACGATGTCCAACACGAATGTGTCCGTGCATGAAAATTAAGCACGAGCTCAGTACAGGGCCAAACAACAGACATTGGGATGTGGAAACCAAACAGGACATTGCAAATTCTTGGTGTGTTCAAATACATTTCACATCATGCATGCCTGTTATCCTGGAGTTGACCATGCGTGTATCATTAGCCATGTGTGTTTGCTTACACTTGGCCCAGCTAATAGATCGGAATTGTAGAAGGAGTGGGGCTGCGAGTCATCCCTCTTTCACCCTTTGTCATGCGAATGTACATGAACAACATATTTCTTAAACTGTATGATGGATAGAGCAACCCTACACCGCCTCTTACACTCATCATTTATCACGCCAAACATAACCTTTCCATACACAAGTTTCGGGGTCACTTCTCGACCATGTAACCCATTGTCGTTATTATACGTAACATATAAGGCATTGAGGTGGCCTGAAGAATCTCACAGTAGTGAACTACGAGTCTGGAAGGAGCTTTACACATCCCACTAGCCTAGGCCTTGTGGATTATAGCTTCATGATCTTAAGCAACAGTATCAAGTGATGGAGGATCATCATAGAACCGACATGGGTCATTGGCCCCACGACCTGCATCATCTCTTGTGCTCTCGGCTCTGGTGCCCAACCCGAAATAAAAGCATAAACCATCGATGCTATCCACATAACCTTTAATCCCTGATGGCCCAGAAAACCAGTATCCATCATGTTGTTGTTGGGGCTAATGACCCTGTGATGGCAATGGCTCAGTGACGGGTATGTTGGGCAATAGGATGCAAATGCATGAGATGCACATGGCACATAATGTGAGATAAGGCTGCTTGGACCGGCAGGGAGGATGTCACTCTCTGACCCCATCTAGTCGTACTTGCTGCTGTTGCTGATGCTAAGTGGGCGGCGACTGCATAGATTGCGGCATGAGTCAGAGTGCTGGGCATTTGCATCAGATCGTACTGAAGTGCCTGACTCGGTGGCCAATAATCTTGTGCATGGCGTTGGAGATGTGTGGCATCTTGAAGGCATTGCGACCCCATCATGCGGGTGCATCACCTGATGCTCTAGGCCATCGCCAGGAGGCCCAAACGATGTGCTTAACTCGTCATCTTGTATTTTGGATACTGCAGGGTCATTGTCCGAAACTGCAGATGCAGGTGTGGTGTTTGCTGGTGGTGAGTAGATGCTTTCTGTAGCGGCATTGTTAGTAGGGCCTCCTGAAGGTGTGCTGGTGCAGGGCACCTCTGCTCTGAGCATACCTTGTGGAATGTTCTAATGGTGTTTTGCCGTCAAAGTGCTGGCATCGGTGAGAGGTGTTGCTGCTATACTGCTGACACAACCACCTGATGTTGGCAGGTTGACGTCGGGCTTGTGCTTGCAACAATGCATCATGGCGGAAGGTAGCAGACCTAATATTTCTCAGGCTGACCAAGTAACAGGTGTCACCTAGCACATTGATTATAGTATGAGGACCACTCCACTTTGTGACGAAACCAGCACAAAATCCCTTTTTGGACACAGATGCAGGTGCATGCACACTACACTTTATGTCATGACTGGAGGTGCAATGTGGTCGTGTGGAGGCTGGCACTTACTGTTTGGTGTCGAGTCACTGGCTTTCTATAGCCTCATGGATAATACTACGAAGCCTTTTCTTTCTTTACTTCTTGTCCTCTGGACTTGTGGCGCGCTCCCTCGCCCCACTCAGGAACACTCCCGGGAGGGAGAGTACGCGATCTTGCAGCAGTTGGGCAGGGGTGTTGCCGGTGGCCTGATTAGTGTGTTTGATGTGTGCCTTGTCTCCCACCCCTTATCATTATCCGCATCATCTCTTGTGGTACCCATAAAACCAGTATCCATCAGCTTAAACTATCTTGTCAGTTTCACGCCTTTACAAACAGGCTCGTGCTCTCCCGCATAATGGAGAATTGTAACTTATGTGCCTTCTATGAAGGTTCAAGTAATTAATGTATGGTTGAATGGTATTCTCCATCTTTTATTTCTGGGAATGCCTAATGTCCACATAATACGTAATATAAATACGAACTAAACAAATGTCAGGCATGGCCAGAACAAGCCCACGGGAGTGAGTAGCATATTAGAAATTGCCAAAAGCCCCTACAAGTCCAGGCATAAGGTTAAATTTATTAACATCAAGTCTACAGGATTATGTGGAGTCAGCCTCCACAGATGATGGAACATTGGGTTAAGCCATGCTATCGCTGTTGGCCGAACGACCCCGCTTGCAGTCTCGTGCTCACCTTTCCGATCACATCTACTCAGCAACGCTCCAATACTTATAACCTCAACACCCTTCCCAACGTCCAGACATCCACTACGCTTTCATGTGTGCACAGAATGAAAAGGGTGGCAGGCAGATCGTTGGGCTAGGATGCGTGTTATTCACCCAAAGCAGGTTCAGCTGTGTTTTCAAATCCAGGTTGTACTTTTCAGTTGGATTTGCAAGTTGATGAAAAATTTGTCATGTGATGTGTCAAGCCCCATCTTGTACAAAGATCATGACACACAGGTTCTCTGAATTGCATTCCGTTATCACATAGAAGCACTCTTACATAGTCCCATTGGGAGAAAAATTCATTTTGGCATATTTTTCCCACAGATAGAGCCGCACTCTTGTGATTGCGTAGGCCTCATCCCAGCATAAAAACAAATCGGTAATGACCAAGATAAATAATTTGCCCTTGGGAGTATGGGAGTGCAGTCCCAAATGGTTCAGTGAGTTCTCTCAGCTGTTTCTGTTGCGGTCCGCCTGTGTGTTGACTTTTGAAAAAATTCCACATAATGCATGCATGCATAAAATTTCTCAAGTGAACGGTAACACCTGGCCAACATAAATATTTAATAATATTCCTCAGTTTTTGTGCTGTGCCAGTATGACCTGACAAGTCACTGACATACACGTAATTTATAACTGACTTGCATGCCGTAGCCTGGTAAGTAAATATGCCACACATTACTAGTAGTGTTCACATGTATAATGTCGATCATACGGGTTTTGCAGTTGTGGTTGATGTTTCTGTGGGGTACAAACGAGCACAAGGGATACGTGGATGTCCGGAACACGTCATGATGTTAAACATACTTGTAACATACCCATGCATTATCAACCCCTTATAGAGGCTGAAAATCTTATGTCACATGTATGTCAGAACACCTCAAGAATATTATAAGATGAAATGAGTCAGTTAATGGCAGTTTTCTGTTTGATGATTACTTATGCTTTTTTACAATAAATATTCATAATCGCCACTGTTGAAATAGGCCTAATAACTGTAATTGTGTCTGTATTTCACCATTTGTGATGTCATTGAATTTCACTCTTTGTGGGCATGATTTGCTAGTGATTTCCATGGAATTTGTTACTTTGGTTTTTAATTTCCACTAAAGAAAACAGGGAGTACTCTAAACCTTTTTACAAACCTTGGGAATGATATTCCCCACTATTTGACACCTAGTGGGGCCATGTAGCACATTCTAAGCGGCCGACAGGCCTGTTGACATGTTTCTTATAAAAGGGATGAAGAGCGCTGTCAATCCTAGGCCGTTATCCACGTGTCAGTGGCCCAACACACATGGCCACAGTGATGCCCACACAAGGGTAATTACAGATCCGCAAATGAAACAATTTGCATTGATGCAGTGATAGTGCATGTTGAAAACAAGTGTGATTTAATATGTTTGTTTATGTTGTGTATGGCCTCTATAGATAGTCATTTAAGTGTTCTGAGTGCAACAAGTGCAACGAGCAATGCTCCACATATATCTTAAGCTGTTATGTTAATGTGGAAATGTTTGTGTAAAAAATGTAAACAAGGGTTTTTTGACATATAAAGTGCCCCAAAAAAATGTCTTGTTATATTATTAGAGCATTGTGAACAGAATGGTCATGATTTTATTGTTATAATAATTTTTTTAAGATGTATAATTTAATTACAATTTTCAATATGAAATGCACAAATGCGTCACTTTGCTTTCCATGCATAGAAACATGGTAAGTCACTGCTAACCATACTTTAATGGGTAGCAGTGACTTATGGCGTTGTAATTTTAATATATCAAGTGTGTCATGTATAGTTTTTAAGAGCGATTTTTTATGAGAATTGAAAGTGACATGTTTTACGTGCGTAGGACATACTGAACCCACATGTATATAAACACTGCACTTTCCACTCAAAGCAGTGTGCAACATCAGGAAAGTTAACACATAATTTTACAAGTCTGTAATTACAAATGCAAGCTGATATTGATTTAAATAATAAGAGTTTATATAATAAATCCAGTGTTAGGCATTATCAAGCCAAGTTGTATGTAATTATTATTAGGTTAGGCATGTTAGAAATTATGTAATGCAAATATAAACATTAACCAAGCGGTTACTTAATGCTAATTTTTACTGCATCTAATAAAAGGCTGCAAAATCATTGACTTTCAATATGAACACTAGAAAGACAATTAAAAATCTGTAGCATGTCCTGATAGTTTTGAAAAGAGACAATTTATTTCTCCTATAATGAAATGATGAAATGATGTGTGTTTTAGATGATGCAAACATCTTGGTGTTACGGTAAAGTAGCTGCATATCAGCATAAGAGTAATAATATTTTAGGAATAGAAATTGCTGAGCCTTGTGAAAGTATTTACATATGGTATTTTGTTCATTTGCATCATAGCCATTCCTTATGCCATGCTACAAAGGACGTCATGAATGCAACACAACGCCATTGGCATCAGCGGCATCTTCGCACCAGTGTCACATGTCTTTAATGTTAATGCAGCATCCTTGCAGAGAAAGTATTTATGGCGTTTATAAATACGTAAGGAAGTGTCGAGTGTTTGTTAATTTTTATGTTTATATTGTTTCTCTTGCAAATGCCACCTTACCAGTGTCTCAATGTTCTTTAGTGTAATTTTTGTCAAGTGTTAAATGTCTTCTGCAATCAAGGGTTCCGTATCGCACATAGGCACACACATCACAATATTTACTATTACTATCAAAACACGTATATACTTTTCTAAACTCTAAATGTCACGCATATCAATGCTGATGGCTACGGGCCAATATTAATGTTTACTTTGTTACCTTTCCAGGGTTATGTGTATTTTGCCAAGTGTTATGTCAGTGTGTTATTTATTATTTCCATGTTACTTTGTAGCGCATGTCATTACAAGAGAAATGGCCTCCCTTTATATTTACATTATTATTCAGTACTTATCTTATGTCATGTGTTGTATGTTTATTTAACGTACTGACAGTTTGGGTGTGGGGATGCCATCTTTTATTGTTCATGAAATGGTCACACACAAGGTCGTTGTTGGGAATACCATGCTCAATCATATTATTTATCATTAATCCAATCAGCTTTAAAAACTATCAAGAGTTATTATATATACATGTATTTATTTATTTAAATTGTGTTAGCCAGTAGCAACAGTGCCGACCAGTAATCGAATACTCGCATTTTTAGTTACGTTCGCCCACCATGCACTAAGGTGGATCGGTGCGAAATGACACGTGGCCAAAACGCCAGTATTAAATACAAATCCATTTAAACTTTGTTTTTAGTAAATTAAAGATGGACTCAGAGATTCTAACATTTTTAGAAAATGTGTAGGAATATGAAACTTTATAAGGCAGAGTTCCGATAAAGACAGTGCTACATGTTTACCAATAAAATATGTGAGGTTAGTTTGCCACAGAAATGCAACCCGATAAACCAGGATATCTATTTTTATATTACTGTTAGATATTATTGTACTTTCCTAATAAGTGTTTGTAATATTGTTCATCTTATTGGCAGCGTAGGATTCATATAATCTCATCTCATTTAATTCATTTAATGTTATTTAAGTCACTTGATGACTTTGGCAGGAGCATTGGTCAGTGAACAGCTTCCACGCCAACACGATCAGCCTCCTAGGCTTTGTGAGCTATCACTGCGTGGTGGTGCTCCAGGCACTTCAACTTTATTCTTTCAATAATCATGTAATTCTATTTATTTAACGTAGTTTACCGGAAACATTTTATTGCTTGCAGCCCAGAGTACGTGATTGCCTGACACCTCGGTCCATATTTTACATAGCCGAGGCATAATGTACAACCTAACCTTGTAGTCTGTACGGCTATGTTTTACAGCTTAAAAGCTCACCTTTGGTTCAATGGTGGTAATATATATGTGTACGTGCCCGATCGAGGAAACAAGTGTAATAAAATATGTGACTATAAAGCACCTAAATCTTTATTATGCATAATTACCTATCTGTTACTTAACCTCTCTTCACTTATGTATTTTTCACGTGTTGAGTAATGGTATTGGGTAGCCAAAATAATCCTTCGAAAGTGATCTGGTTTATCAGGGATGCCGACGTCCCTGACTAGGCAAGGCAATCTGGAATGTAGTCAAATTGGCGGCGAAATCAACAATATTGCATTCATCAAGACTTTGAACATGGGGGACGTTCGATGGCCATGCGTTGGTTACACTTTCTCAATATCTAACTTCCTACACACGTCTCACCTATAATACCATTTGAATTTAAAAGAGTTTTACAACTTTTTTTACATCACTCAACACAACAGCACGCAGAGGAATGGTCTCTGGTCTGGGACATATTACAATATTTTCTCATTATCCCAATAACATGGTCACTTCATTACCCTTAGGTATGCCCAACTTCCCACCCCAACACATACACTGACGGCTAGGTAGTGGAGTAAAGTGGTATTCGTTAAGGTTTGGAGCAGGACAGGTAAATGTACCATTGTTTCATACCAACTCTTCAGCTTGTAGATGATAGGCGCCAGATATTTTGAGCGAAACACCAACTAGCTCGTGCAGAGCACACTCTTCTCCTCTCTGGGTCGTGTGCCGACGACCTACAGGCGGTGTTCTCCTGGCGCTCCTACCATCATGATTCATATGAAAACAATTGCAATATTGGAAACCTGTGCAGTGAGACCATTGGCCACCTCACAAATTTATAATTAGTTGTACATCGATAAACACTGAAAAATAATGCACTACACTGATACATAATCCTTAATGATTTGCGGGCAAGGTTGATGTTACTGCACCCTATGGCCCATACACAACCCGAATGAGAACTCACACTATTTTAAGTTAAATCATTGGGTTTTTTTAAGGCTCCTCTAGGATGCAACTTATACACGTTACTGGGCTTAACACGCTGTCAGAGTGATACCATACGACTGCCCAAAGGACAAAGACTTTACATGATACTTAAGCCTTCTCAGGCGATACTGTTCCATGGGAAGGGAGGAGTGATAAATATTGGGCAGCTATGAAATACACAAAGGTTCCTGTTAATTAATGTTTATTTCTGTGAAGTGATTGGTGATCTAAGATGAAGCGCCACTCAAAAATGCAAAACACGACCCCTTCGGTCAGCACGTCCCACTCCTCGAGATACCATGTTCTTACTTACTGTTCGAGATGTGTGTGCCGGCGGAGGTTTGGGGGGCAGGCCAGCTGTGCCGACTGTTTTCTTACACACACATATCCACATTGCTTGAAACATTACAATTCTTACAAAAACAAGTACCCTTGTCATGGAAACCCTCTAATAGACATGCTACATTCTGTGAAATGAAATGAGGATGAAACATGTGAAAATGGCAAATGATGGAAAATAGAAAATGAGGTAATTAAAGCCCGCAGGGGCATAAAAACAATGTAGGATTCCTTAACTTGGAGTTGCATGGACTGGCATTTTTGAGCATTCCTTACTTAAACCCTGTTTCACTTACTCCCAATTTTGCAGGATCATCATTTAAGACACATGTGTGCGGGCGCACGTGGCTTGCTGGGCCCTCATTTTTCTATCTGCTCACATCATGAGCGCTCTATTCGGCCCCTGCAGCCACACTAGTAACTGAGGTGTTCGCGGTTCGATTGCTTTGGTGCACTCTCCAACTTGGGCGCATGAGCACCCGGTAGAGTGTTGTTAGCTGCAGCGGCTTCCGGCAATGACGGGTAAAAGGGCTAGGGTGAAGTGTTTGGCGACAACACATTACCCACCAAACTGTAATACAAATACAAACTCACAGGCCCAAAATTAAGGGATACTCTTCCAACCAGTCACTTTTGAATGGTGCCCAGTTCTGAATTTCCAATCACTTAACTCCAAGCAATCGATGAAGGGTGGGGATATTCTCCATGTCTACTCACATAGATACAGTCTTTACCCTCTGACGATTTCACTTCTTCACACACAGACTTGGTGAAAGAGAAGCAAAGGATATTCACTCTGCCTTTTCTGTCACATGAGCAGAACTTCTACTCGTTCACCCACGAATTCCACACAAACACCCAGCAAACTATAACAAAATGCTCCCCATTAAACTCTGTTATTATACAGTACCTTTTCATAATTAGTAGGAATAGGGCATATGCTATACCCCTACCGGAGTCAAAATCCAAGGAGGTTGAACAAAGTCTGAGGCACTCCACTTAAAAACCTTTTAAATCTTGAATCACTTCCTCCTCATACTTTTGCTCACCACACCAAAATAATTAAGTTTTACCAGCTTCTACCACTTCTGCAAAAATCGCGGGGAAAAATACTCTACTCAAGTCTCCGCACAACCTAAATAATTGGAGGTGGCGTAAATCCTTTAATGCCCTGATAATTATTCTATATCCCACACAGTGAACCACTGAGTTTTTTCAGTGTCCCGATGAGTGCACAAGAGAAGATTTTCTTAGTCCCTTTCCCCTACTAAGAGTTCAGTAGATGTAATTTCTCTAAGTTCCTCTTCACCAACACATGGTTTATCAGCCTAACTTCGCAGATGCCTCTCACAACAGGAGTCCAATACTTAACTTTCCTATACAGCCTAATTACTTTTAGGGCGGGCCCACATACCCCAGAAGCCCCACTCTAAGGCGGGTAATAAACTCCTTGATTACAGCCCAAGCACCCACATTTATACTGCTCCGTACCCCTTCCTCTACCCTCTCCCTCATCAAGGGACCATACCGCAGCACCGCCTACACATTTGGGGCACCCTTTTTTCGATTGGAATGCCACCTTTATGATGTGCATTCCATCTACAATTAATCATATTTTCTGCATGTGCATGAAGGCATCTGCCAATAGGAATGAAGTGGCACTCTGGAAGGCTGATCCCTGTCATCCTGCAAACTGTGCCACTTACAAGCTCAGTGGGTTAGCCCACCCCTCAGGGTTCATGCCATAACAAAACACCCCTGATAACACACCTAGTCTCCTTATTATTTACCTGTGATAGTCCCACCATCACAAGCATAATTTAAAAAATGCCACGAAATCAATTGCACATGCATGATACATTGAAATACACATCACTGTAATATTGTGCTTACCTCACGTGGGTGAATGGTGATTTACTCTCCTGCTGAAGATTGTAAGTGGCGACGTGATGAACAATCTCATGAAGACGTTACACTCATTGTGTGGTATTGCTATCACTTTGTGACAAGAGGCCTTTGCAAATTCTTCGTATCATTTACCATGAAATGGGCGTTCTATCTGGGTGTCACCATATATTTGGACGACTTGTTTGTTATTTCTGTCACACTCACCATATAATTAGAGCATTCAGTTTCTCCTCATTCGTAAACTTCATTACATACTTACAAATACACACTGCAATACCACTTACCATACTATATTATGGGGTCTGTTATGCTGCACTTTTAGGAAACGATCCAGCCAGGGTGAGTCATGGTATGTGTTGCTTGCTTACAGCTGTGTGTACAGGTCTACTGTCCCATGCTACCAGCTCACGTAACTTAATGATACTTACACATTATTTTTTGGCATTTCTATAATACTTCCAATTGCAATTCTGCTTCACTGAATTCCTCGTTTCACTCACTTTCATATACCTTTGAAATAATTGCAAGTTTCCAAGGGAAAAGTAATAATGATTTAATTACTTTGTCCAATCATGTGTCATGAATAATTACTTTGCGCAATTTTTTTGTCCCCTTTATGAATTTCATAATCATAGCGAAAATAGCATTTCGCGATCTGCAACCATTTCGAACAATTTGGGCGTGTCACGTTAGGCGGACCACGATTATGTCACTTTAATGCTCAGCATCACCTCTTTTGCAAGTATTATTTTTTATCTTGTCAAAATTTGGGGTGTACTGTAAACTGGCAATATATTATTATGTAAAGTTTTCATTTGTCTGTTGTTTAATATTTTATGTTTAATTTACTCCGTATTTTACCTGCCAGTTGTAAAAAGGCTGTAACTATTATGACAGGAAAACGAAGAATGCGTTATGCCTAGAATATTGTAAGAATTATGGTTTAAAGCGGGAATGCCAAGAGAACTTTTACATCGTTTTGCATTACTGAATTAATTTTGTGAAGGCAAAATCGGTAATTACTAATAAATAGATCCAAGTATTACTCGGTAATTTAAATAAAAAATCATCCATTTTGATTATTTAATTTTTATGTGTATTGTTGCCTCTTTGTATTGATTACATTTCTATTACTTTTACTATACAAGGTTTATGAACGTACACTATTTTTTCATTATAGAGTATTTGGAATATCCATGTTTTGACTTTGCCGTGTTATTGAGCATGAGTGCTAGTGCTGTTTTATGTTAGTGATGGGAATCTTTCAAGACGTTTGCAGAGAATGATAACGGATTTTAAAATTGCCAGTGTTGTTTGTTTCTTCTTTTTGTGGGATATTTGAGAGTAAGGGTTCAAATATGGATTAGTACCGAATTGATCAGGGCTGTGTTTACTTCAGATCGAGTTGAAAAATGGCGTGTTCAGATAAGGTATGTTTCCATTTATAATTTTTAGTGCTAATGTTTACAATACATATTTTATTTGTGTGTTTTTTTTTTTTTTTAATGGTTTCACTGTCTTTTGGCATGACAGCGCTGTACATTCTCCTGAAAAACGGTCTATATTTTGCTTTAACTGTTAGGTTCGCCAATATGTTTTTCTCTCTGCTGAAGTTCGGGGAGGAGTATATACATGTTTGTTTTGCGGTGTTGGGTTGCGTTTATGGAGAATTGTTTCTTTGTATATGGATAAATGTTATGGTAGTTAGCAGAACAACATTGGTTTTGTCTGTTTTGTGTAAGTGGGTCACAGCTTTTTTAATATTGGATAACTTTCCTGTGTTAAGAGAGATGTCGAATTTTTATTTTGCCTGTTTGCTATTCGAGATTTTTCTTTTGAAACTTAGCAGGTTTGTTAGATTCTGGGTATGGCACCATTTTATACAGCAAATAATGCAAATTTTGAAACTGAAAATTAAAAAAAACTTCACAACATACTCGAGGGAATCTGTTGTTGAATAAGAAAATTAATTTAATCAGTAAAATGAGAACCCCTCACCCTTATCTTATAATATTGATTGTAATACAAAAAGTCTGTATAGTGTAACAGTACAGATATTTATTTCCATTTACAGACACTTTTTTACACATAATTATGGTAAATATTTTTATTTGAATTTAATGTTTTGAAACCTAGCCAAATTCGTGTGAAAATTGTAATTAGTTATATAATATTCACAGTTGACCTTGCATGAATTTGTCATTTTGTAATTTTATTATTTTTCGCACTTAATTTTGTTGTAATTTTTTCTCTGCTACATTTTTCAGGTTTAGTGTAAACCCGATACCATGTGATTACATACTTGCTATAACATCACCAAAAATGGTGCCGATGTCATGTTTTTTCTGTTTCACCATCCCTTTCCTATCACTATCTAATAGGGCATCCTCGGGAATGTGGTGGTTTTCGGGCGGGAACACTTTCAGCATTTATTTATGTCGGTATCTGGAAGTACACTGCAGCTCATATGCCCAAGTGTACTTTGTAATACCATATTTGGTGTGGTAGTACACTTGAATCCATTTTCTCTAGTGTACTACCCTGTAACATATGGTATCGGGTAGTACACTTGAGGCCTCCCACCCAAGTGTACTACATAATATTGTATCTGGTATCTGGAAGTACATTTGCCCCTCTGCCCAAATATATTACCAGATTCAATGACTGTAAACACTTGACTCTACAGATTGCGAAGCTAGCATGACCTACATACTACACCGTCTATTACACCCTTCAAATTTTTTTATGGTACCATCTTCTGCAATCGGTGTCCAATAAAATTAGCAAATACTCATTGCCACTATACGTACATTACATTATCTAGTTACATCATTTATTACATCCTTTCAAAATATACATATTATTTACAACTGACACACTTGTCACTATAGATATAGGCTGTTCACAGTAAAGTGAGCACATTTTAAGGCCCTTCTAATTTTTTACTTTCAATTAATTTCCATGTTCATGCTGCCTTTTATATAAACATTGCAATGTGACCAATAAACACAGTGTATACATTTCACCACCCTCAAAAACTTAATGCCTGAGGCTGCAATGAGATATATTTATTAGTGGTTAATGCCTTTTGAGAGGGCTTTAAAAAGTTCTCACTTTACCTAATGTAACCCAACAGTACCTACCTACAACACCGTTTATTACACACTACAAAACATTAAACAATATCATCCATTGCAATCCGATATAATAAAAACTGCCACAGCTCATTGCAACTACAGAACACTAACCTAAAATTACCAGTAGAAATGTGTATTACACTGTGGTGGGATGCCACCACATATTTTAAGTTTTCACCTTGATGTCATTATGTAACCTAAATATTTTTTTCTTTTTTTCAATTCTATTTTGCTTTTAAACGTAGCCCCAAGGTAATATGACAATTTATTTAAAAAATTTATTTTTATCACTTTTCTTAGTAATCAGAGGTCACATAACCCTGTTTATTTTATTATGGTAAATGTTTACATCGTGTGGTATTTTATTTCTAACCTGGTTTTTATACATTGAATCTGATCACTGTTGATATGTAATTTTAGTGTGTGATAAGCTATGTTTCCTCTTAGTTGTGAGCAAAATACCTGGCTAAGGTACGCCACAGAGAATAAACTTATTGCTAGAAAGTTCTCTCACAGTGATATCAGAAGTACGTCATTGGAACTTATGTTTCTTGTAAGTTGGTGGGGGTTGAAGACCTGGAAAAGGTCACTCTCCTTCTACATACGAACGTGGACGGACCATCATAAATTAGGGCTTCGAGATGAGATATTTTTCAAAGTTCGCCAACCTAAGCTAGTGTTGCAAGGCATACGGAGAGGCGTGTAACGTAGTATTCAGCGGGCAGTTTTTTATGAAGAGGCCTGACTGAAATTTATTAGATTTTGAGTGCTTTCAAGATGCATCTGACTCCGCCTTGGAAGAATGCAAGGTCTACACCATATGGTGTCCCCAAGTTTTATTATCTCAGTCAGGATCGAGTCTGAAGTGTTTAATAACTAATCTCGGTCAAGTTGAATTTTGATATTGACTTTGAACCTTATCAGTTTTTTTGCTGTATAGTTATCGTGAACGGAGAAATTATGCTTATTAAAAATTTTGAACGTTGTCAAGGAATTAATATTCAGAGATTACAAGCTAGTATACCCAGAGGCAGGCCAACTATTTGAGTTGAACTGTTTTACCAGACTTTTATAGTAAAACTAAAACTTAAGTGAATTTATAAATGGTAATTTATGTGATTGTGTAGTCTGTGTAGTTTTCTTTGTATTAGATAGTTTTCTTGAGAGAAATGAAAGTGTTCAGTTTTCTGTGTAAATATGTTCTTTCAATAATGGCTCTCGTACAAAACGTTTGAGAATGGTGTTTTGTGTGTCTTTTTTAATATGTTGCAGTGATATGTCTGTTTCTACTTGGTACTTATCTATTTCCAATATAGTCAAGGCTCACAGTTCACAAGAGTGATAAAACGTACGTGTATATTGGCTGAGGTCTCGCCTGAATAATTATCAATATTCATATTTTGTTTGTTTTAAACATTTCTTTTGTCCTTTTTCACGCCCGCATTACTCATCGGAATAATTTATATCATCGCCCGTGTCACTCTACCACCCCTCCTTCCCTGGTACCTGACTGTCTAGGAACGATCTAATGGCATGTCTGATAATTCACACACAACTCTTTAGTCCTCTGCCATACATGGAAAATTTTCGCAAAATAAAATGACCTCTAAATTAATATTTTCTATAACACACTATTACAGCATTATAGAGAAAATGGTGGACGTGTTGGGATCAAAAACAAGATTTGAGCTACTTGTAGTTGTATGCCACAGAGTTCAATAATAGAACTTGTTTTACACGCTGTATAGTAAGATACCAGTACTACACACACAGTGTAAATTAAAGAGTTCACAGAATAAAGAGGGAATGGCCAGTGCGTGAACCATATTTTTTAAGGAGTTCGCATCGCTCATCTAGGCTGATTGATTACTTTTGTAGAAATGGAGGGAAATTCATACACTGACAGTATCGAGAGAACCCCACACATCAGCGACAATGATAGTCTGGAGGAAGGACATGTAGAAGTAGCAGGATATACTAAACGGGGAAAATAAAGCGAGAATGCAATGGTTTTAAACCCTATTAATCATAATGCAGGGAAAATAGTGGCACCCTTAGTAGATACCTAGTTAGCTACGAGTACATCCGATAATCACGACAGAGTAATGCAAATGGTTCTAATTATGAATGCGAGGATGGTGGAGAATTTTGCGAAAATTAATGAAAACTTTGAACAAAAGTTTTCAGAACAAAAGGCAGATTTCAAACAAATTTTTTTCTGAACAAAAGGCAGATTTTGAACCAAATTTAGAACAAAGTAGTAGGCTGGGCAGGGCAAAAATTAAAATTATGCAGTCAGTGTAAAATTTAACCTATCATTTGGCTGATAACACAGGGTACTGTGGTAGAATTGCAGGACAGGGTTAATGAGCTCGTAATAGATCCATCTGCTCAAGCCATTACGATAGAAGAACTGTGTGAGGGTTTCAAATGCTTAGAAGTCCGAGTTGATGAATGAAACATGCATTCGCTAGAAAATGTGGAAGAGTGTGTGGCAGCTTTACAGGCAAATGTACGCGAGGTGCAAACCTACATGAATGCTGTGGAGAACAAAATTTCTTGTAGAAGGGATACTCTGTGAGGGAATGGTCCCTACGAATATTCCAAGTTTGTCATTTATTTAATTATCCAGTGTTTATTTTTAAGTGAAACATTAATGCTTGTCATGTTTTGGTTTCCATCTCCTTCATTTAAAGTTTAATTGTTTACACTAGAGTGGTAAATATTGACAAATGATTGGTTTATTATTGTGAGATATGATTAATTTCTTGATTATCATATGTATTTCCAAACACTGTTTTATCTACATGAATGTTAGATGTTTTAGTAGCCTCTGTAACTGACCTAGGTTATTATGCTGAGTATGAATAATTTAATTGACCGCTGCACCTTCTTTTTTTTTGGTGAAAAGGAAGATATCTATAGCTGAGTAGGTATTGTGATTTGGATGGAGAATTCCCGACAAATTTTTGAATAACAATGGGTCATGACTTTCTCCCGCAATGTTGTGTAGGCATAAGCCTTGTTTTAAGAGGTGACGCCTTCGACGCCATATAGTATGGACCACCATAACCGTAGGGCGTGAGCAGATTAATATTATTGTAATGTCCATCGTCGAAACTTTAGTTCAGGAAACAGCCAAGGAGAGTTTAATATGTTGTGCAAGTTTGAGGGTGATTTAAGAAGAGGCCTGCTTAAATTTAGATAATTATTTTTGGTGCTTTACAAGACGACGCCGGCGCAATCAGGATGTACTCTAAGTGTAACATACCTGTAATTGGCTTCAATTCTTATCAGTTTCTGAGATCATTTAAATCCAAGCCATCAAAGTTCAATTTCGGTGTAGAACTACTTGAACGAGTGTTTTGCTAACTTTGAAAACATAAGCAGTTCTAATTAGAGTATCTAACAAGCTTCTGTCCTGTTCTCTCGTTGTAGTTCTTAGTAAACACCAACAGACTAGTTCAGGTGAGTTGGAGACTTTGACTAACTACATACATAATAATGAAAGTTGGTTGATACCAGGATTGCCAATAAATAACAGACAAAATAAAATGTTTACTGGAGATTTATTGTCTTTGCAAAACAAACTATTGACATTCGCAGCTGACGAACAAAAAAAACAGAAGGGCAGCCTTCATAAAACAAAGCTTTTCACTTTAAGAGCTAAAAAGACGAGAGAGAGAATCGTTACTTTTCTCTCCTGGCGACTTATTGACTCTTCACACCGATGGAAAATAAATTTAATAGATATTTGAATTGAAATGTCCGAAATACAAAAGAAGGTTAAAGTCGCAGGCGCAGGTCTGTGCGAGTCACGTGATCACATGTTGCAGGCTGTCCGACTGACAGCTCACAAACAATTGTGCTCCGGCGAACTGTTGTGATACCCGAGAAAGGTCATTCCTCGTTTCACCATGTCGTGCCTTGCAGTGGCAATGTTTTTAGTTTACTAACCCAGTGAAAAGGAAAAGATGCACTATCGCTCTATGATGTCTGTTACTACTGATGAAATGAGGAAAGAAAAATAACAAATTTGGACAAACAAAAATATATGAAATACAAACAAGTTGTCATTGACATGACCTTTAAAATATTACATGAAGTACTATCCTTGGCGGAAATATAAATATAGACAATTGAAATACTGCTAGAATATGCTAATTATATATATGTCTAACTGCAATGCTACAAGTGGAGAAGGACTTCCTAAGTAATTGCCAAAAGAATTAACGCAACTTTGAAAGATGCAATAGTCATACCGAGAAGCTACAAGATGAATGAGTTTGCTCTATTATTCTACTGAGCTAGTTTGTGTAAAGAAACATAATTTTTACAAATGTGATACTAATTTATGCAATGAATAAGCATCAGTTTCATATAATTGCTCATGTAATCAGCATGCTGTTCAGTGTAGTAATAAGGGTTGAATATTAAGGCCTATGGTAAAACCAAATAATTGGACAAACCCCCATCTTAAGCTACAACTATTTTCATTTGGATCAGCTCAAAACTAAAAGATATTTGCATTTCTCTGCCTAGAGAATAAAATTATTTTCTTATATTCAAGTGTGTGTGTGAGCATGATTGCAACCAAGTTAATGAGCATTAATAAACCAGGATCTGAAATAATGAAGTTGATATCTTGTGTATGTTGCTTAGCAGTAGTTAGATTATTTTCACATGTTTAATTGTGTTGTTAATGTGTCTTGTTTGTAGAGTTACGGAGATAATTTTCTTTAAATGTGACACTTTTATTTTTGTTGTTGTGGTGCCGAGGTGCTTACGATCTCTGTGCTAGTAAAAGCCTCACGCCTTTTACACACACATTTATTTCTGTCGAGTTTACACAATATTTTCACATTCACACATCATCCAAGAGGTCTTCCTTATACCACAGAAATATTGACGCACAGCGTGATGGCTATCGAAGATCGTGTTACACGTATATGGTTGCAAACTACACAGTTTACAAATTTTCATTACTTACCTCACAACAGAAATATTTGACGACCATACGTGGGGCCAGATGAATAATTGGTTTAGGCATATTTGTGTATTAAGCTTATCATACGAAATAAAAGTGCTATCAAACAAGTCGGGTAGGAGAAAATTGTATATCAAATGAGTAAAGAACATGGTCGCGAGAAGTATTTTCTCCACAGTTCGCTTCGAGAAAGTAAAACTGACCAAAGAGTAATAAACATGGAATTTAGTAGCTCAGAGACAGCCAGTGTGGAAGGAACACCTGGGCTGGATGATGTAGAGAGCAGTGATGAATGTTTACCAGAAGAAATAGGAAATGTTGGTTCGTAAATTAATAGGGAAAATCTGACTGATTTCACACCTGGTACACACATGGGGAATGAGATACCTACAACTAGTGTGGGGACAGTGCCAAACACGAGTACATTAGGTAGTGCTCACAGGGGCATACCAATGATAATTTGCATGATGACTGAGCTCAATCAAAATTTTACTTCTCAAAATGCCAGGTTTGATGAGCTGAAACAAAACTTTGAAACTCAAAATGACAAGTTTAATTTTATGGAAAGTAATGTATGAAATCAAATTGCTTAGTTAAAATAAACTTCTGCAAGTCAAAGTTCGGAACTTGCATTAAGATTGGATCACATAGAAAATGCGTTTTCCAAACGGGATGCAGAAATGAGTAGTTTAGTCTGTAGTTAATATAACCTTTCAACTAGCCGAAACGCAAGTAATGGTAGTTTCACTGCAAGATAAGGTGAATAATCTGGTAATAGATAGGGTGTTCTGAATGATTGCCTTTACAGTTCCAATTTTATGTCATAGTGTAGCTTGTATATGCCCGTGTAAATGTACAAAGTCTACAGAAGACATTCAAAATTACTTCTACCATGTCATTAACATTAATTAAAGTGTGGACCTCTAATGTAATGAGTAACAGGCAAACCAAGATGGTGAAAGAAAGTTATATCGCGTATGCCATGGAGAAATACTTTAAATCGTGATAAAATGCTTTTACACTTGTCCTACCCTCATACACCTTTGCTGTCATAACCCCAACACCCTTCAAACCCCTTTTCTACCCAAACACAATCTGAACTCCCATCGAATCCACATGACAACTTTTGGCATCCAAACCACAGCAGGCCTACACCACTCACCCCATCTCACCACCTTCCACCCCCTACTCCTACAGGGGCTACGGTGGCTAAGCGATTAGCACGCTCACCTCCCATCAAAGCGAGCCGGGTTCAATCCCCTGCCGGGTCACCACATTTTCGCAAGTGGAAATCATGCCGGACGATGACATTGGTCGGTGGGTTATCTTGAGGATCTTCTGTTTCCCCCGCCCTTACATTCCCCTACAAGTTATTGACAGAATTAATAAGAATCAAACAGAAGGGTAATATACTTGACAATCAGTTGTTGGGAATTGTTTTTCCTTTTACTCGTTCACCCTTGAGCGATAGAACAACCGTTTCAGCCGTCCTCGGGTCACCAAATCAAGCATTCCACCATCGCATATCCCAGTTGCAGCTCTCGGATCCTCGTACATCTCCGTCTCCTCGAAGTTCGGCGAAAATAATTTCTTGTAGCTCTGAACTCATTTAGCCGCCATTGTGGAGTTATTGTTCAGCCCTCTTTTTCAAAAACGTTCTATCAAACCTTCCTTCCACTTACTTTCTTTTTCAACACCCCTCACATTAAAAAGTTTGTTTTTCCAGCACTTCTCTTTACTGAAGTATAACACATGGAGAAAGTTGTAATAAAACTTTTAAATTTCCTTCTGTAAAGATAGCTATTAAGTTTACTATGGAAACAGTTTTGAAATGACAAACTTATTCAAAATTATAGTTACCACCTTGAGTGCATATAGGAATTTGTATCTTGTGCACAGTGCATAAAATGGTATGCAAGATCATAGCTTTGAATGTCAGCAAACATATGTAACATTTCATAAGTTTACGATAGAGACAAAGGGAAGGATTCTACTAGCGCAAGAATTAAAGATAAATTGAAGGAAATGGTAGACACTAGGAAACAAGCAGATAGACTCTGTTTCTTTTGTCAGCAACCAGGTCATTTCAAGAAAATCTGTAGTAAATTTCAGGAATTTCTGGAAAAGAGTAAACAGAAAAATGAATAAAGACACACAGAATGGTGGTCTACACCCTAGCAAAAGAGGTGTAGGCCACCTGAAAAACAAGACTACTAAGAAACAAAGGGCACAAAATAATAAGAAATTTAGTACCAAAGTACAACCAGTGTGCAGTGTGAGACATTATGTTGAGGATAATTTGGGAAATAAATGGAGTTGCTTTGCCAATAAACATAGTAAGAAATGTAAGAAAAACGTGCATAAAAAAAAGAGAAAGTGTCGCAACATTTTCCTACTCACCAATCCATTTTTACATTTTCTTGTCACACAATTAGGTGCGTTTGAAATTAAAGGTCTTGTTGATACAGGTTTTTTTTTTTGCAGTTTTATTTCTATCTCTCTCTTTAAGGAATTAGACAAGGGTTTTTTTAAAACTACTCGACCAGTAAGCATTAAATGTGTCACTGCTTCAGACCAACCTTTACAGTGAGTATTGCTGCCATTGTAATAGTTAAAATTGACTTGTTTTCGTGGTTCCCCCCCCCTTTTTTTTTTTAGTATGTGACTTCATTGTCACTGATCTCTTTTTTGGATCAGATTTCATTGCAAAAACAGGTATGCTAATTGGCATACAAGCTAAGTTTATTAAATTAAAATTTAATAATAAAGTTAACATTCCATTAGTTAATTATAGTCAACCCAAGGAAAAAGGGCTAGTAGCCTATCTAAAATTATCAATATAATGATCATCTTGTATTGAGTTATCTCAATGAAGATAAACAAAAGGTTATCAGATAATTGTGTGCTGACTGCTCAGACGTATTGACCTCAAAATTGGGCCGTACTAATTTGAGTATAAAATCAAATTACCGGACCCCAAACCAGTAAAGTGTCATCCTTGACCAGGTTTTGGGAAATGTCAAGTTCAAATATGTTTTTAATTATTTAGATGATTTAGTTGTGTATTTGGAAAACTGTAATCAGCATGTCACTCATTTAAAGGAAGTCTTAGTAATAAGACTGCGCAAGGCAGGTCTCATTGTCAATTGTAAGAAAGGTAAAGTTTGCAGTCAAAGAAATTTCGTTCTCGGGCATTTAGTTTCTGAGAAAGGTGTCTCCATAGATCCAAACGGAATTAAATTGATCAGAAATTTCCCACCACCCAAAGACGCAAAAGGTATTTCACATATCATAGGTATGGTAAACTTCTATTCAAAATTTATCCCTAAATTTGCAGAACATGCCGCACCATTGAACTCTCAGAAACAAGGGAACAATTTAACTGGGGAAAGAACAACAGGCAGCATTTGACTTTTTAAAGCAAGCAATTACTAGTCCCCCAGTACTCAGAACAGCAGACTTTTCAAAGACCTTTATCCTGCAGACTGATGCCATGGGCAGAGGCAGCCCATTGCTTCCACTTCCCATACCCTAACCCATCAAGAGAGAAAAGCTTCATCTGTATATGAACTACAGTGTTTGGCCATTGTATTTGGAATAGATAAATTTAGGCAATTTTTGGAACACCACGAATTTCTTCTTGAAACCAACATTAACACACTCATGGTTATTAGATCATCCCAAGCAGTTAGGGAAATTAGGCTGCTGGATAATCAAAATTTCTTCACTTAAATTAAAAATTTAACACACCCGAGGAACACAAAATATTGTGGCGGATGCTTTGTCTTGTATGTTCAAGATCTACCCTAAGGAAACATCTTCCAGCCAGGATACTAACATTTGTAGTGCTTTGCTATCAGAATTCCCGTTAGCTTTTCAGGATATTGAGACCCATCAGAAGGCAGACCCTTCTATAAGTGAAATCATTGATCAAGTTCAAAAGAGTACTGCACCAAAACAGCGTAAAGTATGTATGGGTGTTTTCCATTCCAAATCTTGTTCATCCAACCAGTATAAAATTGTTTTACCTCAGAACTTCCGTGACATGGTGTTCCATTACTTTCATTCCTCACCATTAGGAGCCCACCTAGGAATTTACAAAACCATTAATGCAATCAGGCATACATTTATTTGGAAAGGTATGTACCAAGATATTTCAAGCAGAGTAAAAGTTTGTAAACTTTGTTCCTTAAGCATACCAGCACAAGACACTTGGGATTATTTTCCTCTAAGATTCCTGAACGTCCCTTACAGTAAGTTTTTGTATATTTTGTAGAACGTTTTCTTCGTTCAAAATATGGTAATACGATGCTATTGGTATTTATAGATGCCTTCACAAAATTCATGTGGTTAATTCCCTTACACAAGGCTACTTCAGATACCACAATAGCAGCTTTAAAGAATTGTGTATTCAAAATTTCAGGGGTTCCTTCTGCCCTTGTCTGATAATGGTCCACAGTTTAAGTTTGTCATTCAGGAACATGTGTTTCAGTCATGGCATCCAACATGTTACCACCAGACCATACTGTCCATAACCTTCCCATGCGGGAGGTTTAATAGGAATCTTCGCTCAGCTCTAATTGCTTTTCATGGGAACAGTCAGAATAATTGGGATCAGAATATTGAATGACTGCAGATGGCATTCAATTATGCACGCCATGAGGAACATAAGTCCACCCCCTTTGAACTCATATTCACCTACAAACTTAACACCCCACTCTCCAAACTCTGGTCGCTTGCCGACCTCCTACCTGATGATCCAAGCGATATTGGGGAGATTTCGAAAAGGGCTAAGGAGAATTTAAAATTTGCACACCGCAAGTCAAAGGAGAGAGATAAGGACCATAGAGTTAACCCATTTCAAGTGGGAGATTTTGATCTATACAAAGCGCACACCCTGAGTAAGGCTATAGACAAAAACTCGGTTACCAGTGGAAAGGTCCTTACCAGGTGCAAAGTTTCTTGACTCCTGTGACTGTGGCACTTAGTGAACCAGCGAATGGTAAATTTTTTAAAAGAGCCCATGTTTCACAACTCAAGAAGAGTGTTCCTAATCTCGTATAGCTTAGTGGTAGTTGGCCTAGTTAAAGGCATTTATTGTCAGCATGGTTCAGGTGGACTGATCACCTCCTGGATGGTATTCTTGCTTGGCACAATCGCAAATTTCAGAGGTTAACCTATATAAAAGTAAAAAGGACTAATTCCTCCTTTTTGAAAAGTAATATGGTGCCAGCTGTATTATGAGAAATCCATGGTGCTAATTATAAGATGCTGGTTATAAGTGGTTACTTATAAGTTAATTTGTGCATTTTTTTTTGTTGTAAGGATACATATGTTGTAAAAAGGTAAAAAGTCTTCATTAACATTAAAATACTATCTTGGTAGCAGGATGTTTCATTGTCTGTACAGTGTAATATACTTTGCTTGTGTTTCAAGGGTCATTGTGTGGTAATGTTTCATTGTAAGTATTATGATTGTACTCTATTGTTGTTGATTTTGTGGGATAGCATTGATAACTCTCAGTATTAACTTAGTTCAGTGTAGCATAGGCCAATTGCATGTAGGTACCATTCAGGTATAGATTCTGATATATCCATATGAGTTTTTTTTAAAGGAAGAAACCTAGCGTCCATTTTTAGGGTGTGGGGGAGACTGTGCCATTTTGGAAAGGCACTTCGAAAAAAAATTTCTTAGGGGCAATTTAAAATCTGGTTTGTTTGGCTTAAGTTAAAGTAGTAATTTAATCAGTTTCTATTTGGGTACTTTATTTTTATGGGTGTTAAATTACATAGTTTGGTCAGGGGCCTTCTAAAAATTATTTCACTATGACTCCACGGTTTCAGGCACTGAGTTGGCTGATATTTCAGTCCGACCTGAGGTTAGCTGCTTTCAGCCGGCTACGCGGTAGAAGCCCGCTGACGAGTGAGTTCCCAGCGCGAGATGCGATGGAAGAGCGACTTAAGACCACACGTTAGTGCTCCTTCGTGACCCTTGCACCATCTAGCGGCGCACTCGTAACTAAAGTGTAGCTCGTTTTCTTGGCTTCGAGCTATCAATCTTAGACGAATCCGTACAGCATCATGCGGTGCGCACTAACATTCTTCGCTCAGCTCTTGAAAGACCTTCGCGCTATTTCAATGCTCCCTCTTCCACCTACGTACTACAGAATGTAGTCAGCTGTTATGGTTTTCTAACTAGGTTGTGTGGTAATTGCAGCAATGTAGTTTAGCATTATAGTCAAAAGAAGTTATTTTTTAAATTTATTTGTGGTGTTGGTGATGGAATTACCGGGAGCCGGAGGGACTATGTTTGGCAACTAAATTTGTACTTCCCTCCAACTGGGTAAGTGTATTTTCAATGTTTGCTTTTTCGCTTCTCTCGGGGCTAGGATGTGCTAATAATTACATTTTTCTCTGTGCATTAATTTCTTGCAGGGGTGCATGTTATATGGCGTAACTTATATGAGACTGCTAACTTCGTCTTACACTAGTTTGGCCACCCTTGGCAGTGATGTTCAGTTCTGTTGCTGATCTGCTTTCCTTGCTGCATTTGGTAGCGACTGGATTTTCGGGTCACCAGCCAGCTTGACTGCTGCAGTGACAGTATTGGCGGACACTGGCGATCAACAGGCATACAGATATGCCCAAACATCCTTTAAAGTTTTAGGAACTTTATGGCTATCTAAAGAGATATTGTTTAAACAGTTCTTGTAAACTAGGATCTCTTAAAATTATAAATGTATCATAATTGTTTTTCAGTCAATTTGAATATTAGTTTTTATGGTTAATTCAAAAAAGTTAAAAATTTAGCACAAACGCATGTTGATGTGTGATGCAAGATAAGAAAATAATAATTGTTATACAAGAATGTTTTCTGTTAGCCAATACATAAATTATTCTTGTGAGGGGCCTCCTTTTTGTGCACAGTAAACTAACCTTTGTAGACTGAGATACGTCAGTACATAATAATTATGTTTGTTAAATATGACATGATATAGAGTTGTTCATTGTATCCAACCCAAAAAAAATACAATCACCATTGCCAATTCATTTGGTTTTATAATTTACTGAATTCCTTACAGTCAATCCACTTTATTATTTACAATAATTGACCTGTTTAATATTGTTCTAGCAATCTGTTTGCGTATTGTACTCAGACAAATACTCAGTACACATTATTATTAAAATTGATTTGTTGTTGAATATTTCACATTAGTTAAATAAAAGTAGAAAGGTAGCAGATTTATTCAAGGTTGTTCAAAAGTGGCAGTGTACAGTTCAACATTTTCTACAAAGTATTTTGGATCAGTAGTGTTTTGTGCTATGTCATGATGCCATCTTTCTTTTTCGCCATGATAAAGCAATCTCTAAAGCAGTTTTACTTTTACCTATTCTTACTGTGGCAATAAGTTTTTCTACCTCTTATTTGTTGTAAACACAATTGTTTCGGCTAGCTACATCACCATCAAGAAGGTTGTGTACAGTGAACATCTGGAGAGATGCTAGTCGTGGTGAGGGTGAAGTCAGTTCGGGGGAGAAGAGGGTTGAAAGAGGAGCAGAGGAGAGTGCATTTGCCAATAGGGCGGCATTCCTAAACGTTACTTTGTGGGTAAACTTTTCTTTTTGGATGTCACAAAACATTTTGAGTAAATGTTTTACTTGCTCTCGGCAGTGCCCCAAAACTGCTGAGTAATTACTCTGAGCGTCTTGCCCAAGTTAAACTTTTATGCACACTATTTCAGCAAATAACGAAGGGTAAACAAAAAATCGAAAGGCAATATGGACATTCTGTTAATACACACACATGGAAAAATTAAAAATGATTGATAAAGGTTATTTTTTCAGACATAATGTTTGATTGATTTATCACAGGTAAAGCTGTTTATGTATATAACTAATATATTGAAAAAGAAATAATTTGGAGAAATGGATACATATCTTTTGAAATTTACATTGGTTGTTTAATCAGCACACATTTGTAAACACAGAATGCTAGTTACATGATACTAGTTCCAAAACCACGTTTCCTTTAGCTTTCCTCAGCTGTTACTCTCTGTTACTTTACTTTACTCTTGGGGTAATGTTTTGGAATGCTGTCCTGGAAGAGAGTTTCTGCAAAGGTCTCCGCAAGCGGGATAATTTCATTCAGTGTGTATGGCTTCAGTAACTGCTGGAAAAAATACCCGTAAATGTGACGTTCCATAAGAAAGTAAGATACCATTATTGCCTACTTCATTGCTTATAGTCATGGCTTAAATTTATATAGGAAAATAGCAAACAAACTAAATTTTTGTAGCGAGCAGAAAGCATATGACGTAAAAATTAATAATAATAAATACTTCTTTTTAAAAAATTTAGGTTAAAAGGATTGCACATATTTAATATTTAACATTTCTGAACCTCTCTTTTCACATCTTTATAATTATTTTGGTCTCACTCCTTTAACTAACTCTCAAAATATCTATGTTGTATTTTTCTTTTACTTACAATTAAAATTATATCTATATAAATTTTCATTGCATTATCAATTGAACATGTTAAATCAAAAGTTATTTTGTGAAATAAATATATACCCTGTTCAATCAACTGAGTAAACATGTTGTGCTTAGCCATACAGTTATTTGTTTTTCCAACTAAATTGTTTATAAAAACAAAGTTTTGTTTTTTTTTTGTCGTGAGAAACTGTTATTACATATTATTCAGTTACAAATTGTATCATTTTTCAATTATTTTCATCTGTGTAGAAGCCAGATTATATTTATATTCATATATGTAGTCTTAATATTTTAATTTTTAAATGTTAATTACGTGCAGGTATTTATTAATTTATTATGTAGTACACAGGATAAATAAAACATTTATTATATGAAATTTAACAATTCAAAATGCTGCAGCTGTCAAAACATATGCTTAAACTTATGTTACAGCTAGACTACTAACAGATTTAGTGCAATCGGTTGTTGGGCGACTTTTGAAATTCATTTTCCTGCAGAGAATCAAACCCACGTCAATTGATTGTGATGATGTATTGTGTTGCGAGGTGTGGCTAGTAATTTAACAACAGAAAGGTGGTTTGAATCTTTATTTTTCTTTGGAATAGGCCTAGTGTTGAAATAATATACAGAGTTTATGTACTCGTTGACTAACAGATTCTCTAAACTTATCAGCCCACTGCGTGAAAACCATGCCACTTGCAAAACAAATTTCATATAAAATTACCTTACTTTCTCTATATTTCAAATGATTTCATCCCCTATCTATTTCATTTAAAAAAGAAACCTTTTTTGCTTCTACTTTTTATGTGGCACGTTTTAAGGAATTATGCGCAAACTTTTAGTATATATTTTTTCTTAAATGGTTTCAATTTATTTTTAAAACATTGCCGGTGTGTGTTGGTAAAAAAATACTTTGTCAACTTCCACAATATGAAACAATTCAGATAAAAGTTTTTGGAGAAACTCCATGATAGGTTTGGAGGAATTTTGTGCCCTTGGAATGCCATTTTCCTCGCACCGGTGTGGCTGTGAATCTTTACTCCCGGTTACACTGGCTCTAGTAACACCCACTATGAATGTTTGGCAACACTGGGGGTGTGTGGGCTCCGTGGCTGGGTCGACTTGCCTCTAATGGAGCATGGTATGCACTCTGCTGTGCGTTTCTCAACTAGAATCTTGCCTTGTCCATACATATCCTGAGTATTTGGCAAACTGTGTTGAATCTACTGCCGAGATGCTAATTATTAAAGCATACTATTGAGGAGTATACTTGGCATAATAAGCCTATGCCAAATTATTGCTATTTAAATGCCCTGTATCTTATAAAGAGTGTATTGTAAAGTGTACTTTGTATCTCGTCAGAGAACACGTCTGATAATAAAAATTCATAAACAATATTATAGTCAGTGAAAACATTACTTCCATTATACCTTTTGAAAGTATAACTATAGTGTGTTCTTATAACACATGAAGCAAAAAAAATCGAGTATAACTATCACGCGACAAGTGTTTTTAGGAAAGTGCTTTTGCAGATCTTGCAAAGGGTCATATTTAAATATTTGTTAATAATTATATGAGGGAGTGTGTTATATTATTTAGTTGCAAAAATTAAGTAAAGTTGTTCTTCTTTAGGCTGTAGCAGATGAAAGCCTTTCAACTTAATAAACAAATATTTTATCGCCAATAAAATACACTGAGATTTTTTGACTGTTTGTGACTCTGCATTAATGGAAGATTGTTTGCTGTTTATTTTGAACCTGAAATAAAAGTACGGAGGAAATAAATCAGACACTTGAATTCTTTATTTTATTTTTAATATGGCATTATTACCTTAGAGATAGGAAAGTAAAGATGTATGCGCAGCAGCAGTCTAGCTAGCCGAGTGCGTGTTGGCCGTCCTACTCTCCTGTTTCTTCACTTCTCAGTCATGCTACAAGTTGCGGCCTGTGACTTGCAAACCTTTCAACCAATAATATCAATTTTAAAAAATCTTTAAAAAAAAAAATTGTGAATCCGATGTAACAACGGTGCACTTCAAAATATGCATATTGTTTTTTGTTTGAACGTGATATCACAAAAAATATGCAAGTAGTGAAAGATCTTATTTTACATGTATACACCTATCCTACGGCTGAAGCTGGCTTGAGATTCAGTATGGCCATACGAGTGTATGCATACCTGTCTTCCACAAGTTCACTGTAGAAGTGACTTGACAGTCCTTTTTTAAATGGTGGATGCTGATTGAATAACTTCATACGTTCAACTAGCAAAGATTTCTGCGAAATATTGATAAAGCTTGTGTTAGGTTTAGACTAATGATTTAATTATCCATGTGTGCAAAAATCTACAGTATGATGCATGCTCTGAGAAAGTATTTACAGCACTGGAATTTTATAGATTCCATTAATTATTGAACTTAAATTTTTCTTTGCAGTATTTTATTTTTCTCTTCCTGGAACATTTTCCTAAGCAAAAAAAAATAATTTTTTTTATTACACCTCATCAAATTAGCCTTGCTTGGGTTCGAACTATGGTTTTATATATCTGAGAAATTCTATAAGAGTATATTCTTTTACTATTGGTGTGTAATACTGTACAGACATTATGTTGTGATGATAAAACGTACGTATTTATTTCTTGTTTGTGTCTATCTGCCAAGTTTAGTTTGAATTTAAGCATTTGTACTATGCCTTAAGCTTTTACTTGACCAAGCTAAAGCTCTTTGAGTGCATTGTCTTCACCAAGAGTCGTATTTGTAGATTATAAAACATGTATTGGAAATAAGTGTTTTGATTAATAAGATGGTCTTGACAGATACATTCTTAAGGTAAGCTTTGAGACTTGACTCTGAATACTACCCTACAAATTAACTGATTCTACATTCCAATGTTGAGCGGGACAACAAATGCATGCATTTGACTTTAATTTTGTTCATAGCCAGTCAACATTATTGGATGTATAAGTACCTGGCAACAAAATTGACAGGACGTGGGGGATATATAATTTTTATGTTACAAACCACCAGATGTAACATGTGAAAGGAAATTTTCAACATGGTAAGTTCGGAATATTATATTAATTCTACCACTCAGAGGTTTCTTTCTGACCAGACTCCCACTTTTCCTAATTACCCAGATAATACACAAGTGCAGGTAATCCCATTGACAAAATACTGACGTTATGTTTGGAAATAAGTAACAGCAATACAAAACTTGAAATAGTCAAAACATATGGCAAAACACACACATAATTTATGTGGGGGTGGGTGGATGTCCTTCCTGAATATGTACTTTGACTAACAAAAAAACTTGAAAGATTAAAAACATAATATAATACATTCAGAGTAATTTCCAGAGAAAAAATAAGTAAAATATGATTGGTAAACACTTTTGAAAGCCCTGTTTAATTCTCGGTAATTATTAATATCAGGGCTGTTTTGAATGAAACTACAGAGCTATGAAAACTGTGTATTTGGCTTTTGCAAGGCTTACCTTGTTAAAATTCCTGTGGTCTTTGTTATGTATCCCATGGAAATGGTACAAAATAATACATATTGTATAAGGCTCTCAGAGACTTTGTTGGCATATACTGCCTTTGTATGTTAGTTGTGTAGTGATGTGATGTTGAAAGACCAGTCAAAAGTCATTAAATTATAAGCGGAAATTGCTGATTGTTTCAGGCGTTTCATATAATTTACCGTTACTTGAGAATGAGAGTTTGTGGAGGGTTTATAATGCAGATCATATTTGTTGTTCACTGTGTTAAATCTAATTATTGTGCAAATTATGAGTGTTTTTGGTGTTAAGAAATAATCAAAATAGCAGGTGAAGTGTCCTATGTATGTGTTATCAGTAATTTATCATTAAGGAGGTTTATTCACTGCCTACATGGGTAATGTCAATGCTGTTTGGTTGATCAGTTTGATGGGCTGTAAATAGTAGCATGTTAGCGTGGATATTGCTATGCTAGCGTACTCTCAGCAGTTAGTTGTGTCAAATGCAGAAGACAACTTCATGAATCACAGATGGTGTGTATGCCTGTGTGCTACCGTATGTTGAATTCAGGATAATGAGGCCTGCAGAATTAAATCTGATTCCTAGACTATTTAATTGTTCTGTTAGTACTTATTGCACTCTTCTGACGTGTGGTAGTGCATCGGCATGTCCACCCCCCAGTGATTCATTCATCGTAAAGTTTAGTACTTCTTACGTTTACCGCATTAAAATGATTAAAGATTTAATTATTATCATTTATTCCTGTTTTTGTTATTTTTCCAACACGCAATAGTGCATTGGCACACATCCCCTCTGTGATTCACCTGTTGTGAGGTTAGGTTAAGTTAGGTCAAGTCTTCTTGTATCTGATACAATTTAGCAACCTCATTGACATATATTTGACATAATTTTCTTTTGTATTTACCCCACAATTTCCTTTTTTCTTTTTTATATCTCTCCCCACTATTGTGTTTGAAGTGTGTACTGAGAATTCATCGATGGCCCCACAATATTCAGGTTCGGCATGATTAGTAATTTTAATGTAGGTATAGATAATTTTTTGCAAGTTTTATTTGGTTTTCAAAAAAGCCATGATTCTGAACGATTACAGTAAAAGAAGTGTGATACCGATCAAAAGCAGTGAGTGGAAGCTTCCAGAAAATAAGTGATCTAATAACTTAATGTACCCAAATTGAAATTTTTGCTTACAGTTCATTAGCTATTTCTGTAGATTTTCTGGCATGCCAATGTATTGAGGAAATATATTTATGCAGATTATTAAAGGTTGTTCATAGCATAAATTAAGCACTTTTGAAATCAACCTTTTAAAAAATATTGCTGCTTTTAACTGCATATATGCTACAGTACTTTCTGGCATTCAGGCTCAGTTAAGTTGGTAGCAGATTACTACAAATAGTTCTACGACTCAGTGCTGTATTTAGAGTGTAATATTTAAATGTATGGCTACTGGTAGTAAGTGTTTTTTTGTTCTATACACATTAGAACACAATTTTGGATTATTATTACCATATATATATATATGTAATTATTAAAAATTCACATTTTAATTGTATAATGCTTGAATAGTGATATGGCTCTTGGCATGTTAATTTTACATATTGCAGAAGGATAGAAAGTGAGAAGACAAATAGGTCAATCCTCTGCAAGACTTTCAAAAGTGTTTAGGTAGCCATGAACAGCCTATAGTCATGAGAAAAGTTGCTTTCAAAAATCTTTCTGTGAATTTGCGCAGGCTGCATTTTATCTTGGGGTTATGTTGAAAGAACATCATACACCTGTGCCTATTTCCAAAACTTAGTGGCTTTTCTATGAAAGGTTTAGGTTTACTTGGGTAAACCAAAAACTTGTTTATCAAATCACAGGTATATCAGAAATATACTGTAGTTTGCTACATATGATGTGACGTTTGTTTCAGCTGTCTGTCGGCCAAGAGGAAGAGGAAGATGTGGAGGCCCTGCGCCTTGCAGCATTACGAACTCTACACACAAGGAAGATAGCCCCTTTGGCACAGTCTCAGGCTCCTGTTGTGCCACCTGCAGCTGCTTTCACTGTGCCGGCTATGTTTAGAGTTCCTCCACCACCTCCACAGAGAAGAGCGATGCCTACTAGAGGGCACATTCTGCATGCAAAAAGAAATTTAAATGTGAGTAACAAGATGTGTACAGATAACAACAGGCTGTTCACAGTATGTAAATTGAGCACTTTTAGAAAACCTGCTTAAGGTCTACTTGAGTGCACATTGTGTATTCTTCTACCATATGTAAAATTAACATTGCAGTGGGACTGATCTCTTTACTCATACATTGGTCAATTGAAACTGTGAAATTATTAAACATGTAAATATTTCACAAATATGCTAATTCTTATAGGCCCTACTTAAAATGCAGTAAAGAAATTGTTTTAGTATTGAGACAAATGTTTACCTAACACTTTTAATTCAACTTTATGACATGGAACTACTCTCTCTCGGGCGTTGCCACATCTACTGGACACATTTTAGTGACTGTTCCCATTAAAATACATGCAGGTACAGGCAGTGACATTTTTAATATGTTGATTTCAAAAGTGTTTAATTATCTGTGAACAGTCTATAAGTATGCCATTTACGCACTAAAATGTAATCATAAAAAATATTATTTTTATATAGTAATTTTAATGGATATTTAAATTTTGGATGACCTTTCATTTTTTCCTTCCTCCGAGTGACCATTTTGCCTTTTCCGTTAGCTGTTATGGTTTTAATCTTTGTATCTAATCTCATGTCTCCATTTATCAGTATTTTTTATAGTCCCTTCATGGTTACTTCCTACTTTTTTGATGCCCTTCTAAAGTTCTACTTCCAGGATATTCCTTGGCCAAATAGAAAAAAAGATTAATTAAGTCTTAGAAAATTACTCCAGATGGACAACACACCACATTTGTACGCACTTAGTCTAATAATATTTTCCATAAGAACTATTACTTACTAGGCATTACCAACATACCTACTTTCTCCCAGTTTTATTCATATTAATTACAAAAGAAGTATTATAATTTGTGGACATAATATAAACATGCAGTTGACTCTCAATCTACCGTTATTCAGGGAACTGCCAATAAATGTCTATACATGCGGGATTACAGTAGATGTGGTTTCTGACATGTACATTAATAAAATACATCTTCTAACCTTGTAAAACTTTGTTGAGTATAATAACAGCTGTATATTACGTGTGAATAAAGTTTACCTAATAAACACAATAAAATTGGGAATTTTAGAAAAACTGTTTCTGTAAATAATTCATTTAAAAAAATCACATAAACTCGTTTAAATGAAAATAATTTCTCAAAATACTGTATAGGCCTATAATTGATTGTAATATGATCTAAAACTTTCAAACCCTCAGAAATTTAAAATTATTTGACTCAGAATGCAAGTTAAATTTTGAATGCTCTGCATATCGAACGGGCAGTGTGTTGACTGCTGCTGAGGCCGGATGGAGGGGAGGCGGCGGGAGGATTACTGCTCCACGCCGCTATTTGTTGCGAGTGCAGATGATACCTTGCACATGTGACAATGTCTATCCTTTAAAGTAATTAATTATATTTTACTGCAATGAAAACTTGTAATTTTGGGACAAAAATAAATAAATAAGGTGACTATAATTAATTCCTTCACTGTCTAATAATTAATCATTCGAAATCACGTCCTCTTATTTTCAATGTTGTAAGTTACACTGCACTCTGCTCTGTATTTACCTACCCATTATTAGACATCAAAAGGTATAAAATAGGTTCCTATTTTTTTTTTCCAGTTTATTCAAAAGACACGTGTCTATTGAAATAAATTAATATCAATTTTCTGATTTTTCCGCAGAAGTTACTGAAGTTGAATTTTACACTTGTAATACAAGTTGATCAATGTGAAACTATTTTTGGTGACAAGGAGAGTTCAAGTATATGCTTCTGGGCATATAATTTTATTTGCAAAGGTGCTGCCTCTTGAGTTAAATAAACATTAAATTTTAATATCATGTTATTTTATGTCAGTTACAATAAAACACCAACCTTGCAGGAAAAAACCACCTGTAATCGCAACATATTTACAAATAATAATTCCTCTGTGTCGATGTGGTGGCATGTAACATGGTAATTGGGCTCACAGAAGAAAGCACCTCAATTTTCTTGTATCAATTCTGAAACTGCCCTCTCCTGTCGCCAGTTGAGGTTTTCTCTTGTTCTTGTCAGCAGTTCCCCCAGAGCATCTGGAAGAGGACATTCAATATGTTGTGGCAGTGAAGCTTTTGGAGCATTTGGAAGTACCTGTGAAACCTGCTTGCAAACCCCTATTGTGGCCCCCTCCTCAAGATGGATACCACGGTCAGATAATTGAATCATTCTAACAGGCAAGCTGTCCGATTTTGAAGATATCAAAGTCCTTGCTACAATGACACCACCTGGTAAAATGCCACCTTTCTGGGCTGGTTCGATTATTCCCAACCACATGACAAATTTTCCCTGGCATCTGCCGGGAATAACAACTTTGCTAGAAGCAGGAAGCACAGTAAACTGATTGCACACTACTGGGCAGCTCATTGGCTATCAACTTTGTATTACCTATACATAACACCCCCAGTCGAGCATTCCAGTTTACATAATACATCAAAACCCAAAATGCATTCGTCCTCTTGTGTCTGCTATGTTAAGTTTATAAGTTTACCGAGCTGTAAGAGTACCCTCATCTTGCCTTTGACTGGTGTGGTCTCGCCCATTACTGTAGTTAAGTAGTAATTGCGAAGAATTGGTATATTCCAGGTAGATTATCCACGGTGGCCTGTACTACCTACTAACTATTCCAGTGTTGAACGGAAGTTATCCTACATGAATCCAGGTGAAGGAGACCTGGTTCTGAACTAGAAAAGGCGATTTGGCTAGGTAGTTAATAGTTAACTGGCCCCAACTAATCTGACCTGTTGTCCAGAAGGGATGGTTGATGACCACTACCATAGGTGGTAGTGGTGGGTGGTTGCCGCTACCAGCAGGTAAGGCGAGCGTGAGGTGTCCTGAAGGGACAGTTGACGACTACCAGAGGGGTAGTTGGCACAATTACCCTTACCAGCAGGTAAGGCAAGAGGGTTGACTACGTCTTTGGGAGTTGTTGGTGAAGAGTTACTAGAAGGTCCGGAAAGCGTTCTTGCAGCCGCGGTAAAACTTTTGGTGGATTATGAGGACCTAGTGACTTCTTCTGGTACAGCTCAGCATGGTGGAGGAAGCATAAACAAACTGATGAGTAGGTTCCTTCTGACACAGTTCAGCGTGGTGGAAGGAACAGAGCATACTGGTGTCTGCTGGCAATTCACGGACTTATGTATATATTCCTTGTCCGCGGGCCCATTTTCGTGTTTTAGGGAGTAGCAAGCGCTGCCCCTCGAGCTGTCTGTTAGCATTGTCTGCTGCTTTGTTTTCTGCTGATGCTGCACCCGTCTGCTCTTAATACTGGTGGTGCCATCCCTTGGCATGCCGTAGAACTACATGACCTTGGGCTGTGGGCTCAACCGCTTGGCCGATAATACAATTTTACTTCGGGGAGGTTGATGTGACGTCTGATTTAATGTGCGGAGTGAACAGTAAAAGCTGGATGGACGTGTCTTTGCTCCAAATTGCAAGGGCTTATCATGCAGGCACGTGACCAACCTCTATTACAGTCCTAACCCTGCCTTAGTGAAATGAAGGTGCATTTAGCGTGTAGTAGAATCAGGCAAAGTGTCATTCATTAATACATACCTAATTTAAGGCCGTTTTTTAATATTCACTTTTAACCTCTTGAAAAAGCAGAATGGTGCATATCTACAGTATGGATAGAGGTGTACTTGTAAAAATAAGCCTCTAAGACTTTTTTCCTTCTCATAGGAAATTTGTTTCAAATATCGGCTTTTGAACCAAAATATGCTAAAGTTCTGGAACTTAAGGTTAGATGTGTTTAAAAATAGATTAAATGTTATTGAAGTATGTATAAGAAAGCTGATTATTTAGATACAAATGGGTTTTTATTTCAAGTTTCTAGCTGTTATGCATTCTGACAACATTCTGAAAATATTGCTTCCCCAATTCTGAAAAATGGCTGACATTTTATAAAGGAAGACAGAAGAAAATCTGTACAAACCAACGCAATAGAAATTATGAAAATGGTATGCAACCAATGTAATTAAAAGTAGCTGACCTGTTCATCCTTGTTCGCATGATTTTTTTTTTTAAGTTATTAAAATACAGCACACCATAGTTTCATTAAGGTTTTATGTTTAAAATACTATTATTTCTTCTTTCAGGTTTAATGGAGTTATTAAATTACACCCTGCTGTCGCTTCGCACGTGTTTTGTTTCAGCATGATATTTAGGACTTTGAATTGATCTAGCCACTTTTTGTTATTGGGTTCTCTAGCCACAGAGCTACTGCGGCCCCACTATTGGGTGCTCTAGCCCCTGACCAGCTGCGGCCCCACTATTGGGTTCTCTAGTCACTGAGCTACTGCAGCCCCCTTATTGGGTGCTCTAGCCACTGAGCTACTGTGGCCCCACTGTTGGGTGCTCTAGCCCCTGAGCTACTATGGCCCCACTATTGGGTGATCTAGCCCCTTGCCAGCTGTGGCCCCACTATTGGGTTCTCTACCCCTGAGCTTCTGCGGCCCCCCTATTGGGTGCTCTAGCCACTGAACTACTGCGGCCCACTTGATATATATCTATCCACTGGGTCACTGCGGCCTCACTTGATATATATCTATCCACTGGGTCACTGCGGCCTCACTTGGAATAACTCTAGCCACTGGACCACTACGGCTTTTTGGAAGGAAAGGTTTATAGCCCAAAGACACAAAAGAAAAGAAAAATGACGGAAATGTTTTCTTAATGATGTTTTTTATGCAGTAATCCTAAGAAAAGCTTAATCCTGCACCTATTTACATTCCTAATCATCATTTTTTGTGGAACCATTTGAGATATCTCGAAACAAAGACTAAGTTGGTCCTGGGGTTATTATCTATATACTGTGTTAATTTGATGTCAATGCGTTTAGGGATTTATATGTTATATTTTGGTATAAAAAGTTAACAGTTATAAGTGAGTGACAGCATGGTTGAAATGAGGTTCGTGATAACCTTGAATTTCATTCAGTATAACCGGGTCTATTGTCTGTTACAGAAATGCAAAATGTAACATTCAGTATTCCTTTAAGGAAAAGGAAAAATTCAATTTTTACCATACTATCACTAGAAGCAAGATTATATGGTGAATAGAAATAAAAGCGAAATAGCACAGAAATTCAAGTTATTACACCGCTAACACAGAAATTCAAGTTATTACACCGCTAACACAGAAATTCAAGTTATTACACCGCTAACACAGAAATTCAAGTTAATACACCACAAAACACAAAATGAAATGAAATATTGCCAGATAAAAAACAATTTTATCATTAAAAAAAACCTAATTTTAACAATTTTTATCTAGATTTATGAGCTATGTACTAATAAAATTAATGAAAATTTTCAACTCAAATATTTTTAAATCATTAGAGGATGGCGAAAGAATATATATATATATATATATATATATAAAATTATTTTTTGGGTTGTTAACATGTAGTATGAGTGACTCACATGCTATGTAGTGTGGCTGAAATTATATTCTATTAAACAAGGCTGGCAAAATTGAAAAAGTAAAAAACTTATAACAATAATGTGGTTTCAATGAAAGGTTTTTTTTTCTTTTAATTAATATGCAGGATAGTTTTGTGTAGTAGCCAAATGAAAATTCACATTCTCTGGCAAATTCGACATTTGTGCCATAAAAAAATTAACCGTAAAATGTGAATTTTTTTTTAGTTTAAAACAGAAATACTCACTCTTGGTAGTTGTATAAATGTTAAGTATTAAAAGTGTTTACGTGAATATATGTGTGAAAGTTACACTAATGTTAACTATACTCAGAATACATAGAAATAAAAGCGATTACATTGAAATATTACATTTGAAAAATCAATCTGAGCTAAAATACTTTTCTGATAATCACTTATTGTAGTAACCCGAAATCATCGCGATTGAATTTGGCAAGTATGTATTGATGCACACCCAGTAAATTTTTTTTTAATGATAAAGATGAAATCTTCAATTTTTAATCACTAAATTTTCATTTAATTAACACCATAAAATCTTGGCTCTAACTATCAACATAATCAGTAAACGCAAGAAAACATTGTAAACATACAAGAACCATATAATTATTAAAACTTGACACATTTGCTCTGAACATATAGGAAATGCAAATAATATCTATTACTACATTTTGGATGTATCCGTATGGAATGGTGCTGTCCTTGAAAATGGAAATGTATGTTTTATGGTATTTTCCACCTGGAGTACAATTGCAAATTAGACAAAATTGTGGCAAATTGAAGTAGGTGATTTAAAAATGTTTGTTCAGGAATCCACAAATACGTAAATTACTTATACATACTTGTACTAAATCTCAAAATCTTTAAGCAGTAATACAAAGTTACGTTGACTTAGCTCAGGGTATTTAAGAACTTAGAAGTTTCTGGGTGTTACCTAACAAAAAAATTTCATTATTATTGTTTCACAGTTTCAACTTGGGATGTCAATTATTGGTACACACACAAAAAAATTACGGGCTCAAATTTTATAATTACCTGCAGGACCTTGGTAAAAGAATAGAACCAATTCACCTGAAAGCTGCCTAATTCTGACAGGCCTTAAATGGAATTCAACCGACATGTAGGTCAGGCTGAAATCTTCTTTTCTTGTTCGTATGAATTTAAGTTTACATTTCCTGCACATTGAGGTCTCATCTTTCATAGGAAATATTTTGAAATTAAGAGCACAACTAGATTTCATCATGTTAATAAGCTATTGAGGAATCTGTGAAACCACATTTGATACCTTTTCGCCCTCTTAGGGTTTTAATTTAAAAAAAAAATCCTTTCTTAGTTGGTGCCTGCTTCCTGAGCGGAAGGCATCCCCAAATTTCCGTACTTTTGCATCCAACGGTTTGAGCTGTTCATGGGGAGTGAGTGAGTCAAGTCAGTCGGTTGGATACTTCATTTTACAAAGAGAGATTTTTACTTGACATTAAAGTAGTTTTTTATGTGTTGAGTATTACAACCTATTACAACAGAATAAATGTTTATGTAATTCATACTCCAGTATAAATTTTCCCAGTATAGTACCTTGAGTAATGCCATTTTTTTGTATGTATGCATTTACTTTTCAACTTTTAATTTTTATTTTCCAGGGTGTTCGACCTAAGATGGGCGGCTTGTTCCAGAGACATAGAATAAACTCCAATCTGATTTCCATTGTGCCGATCAATAATGACCCTAGTCCTTGTCCTATTCTTGTGAGTAATGAAGTACCAAGGTTGGTGTTACCTCAAGATAGATACTACAAGACACCAGATGTGGAAGAAACAAAATCAAAAACTTCAGGTCAGTCTTAGCATGAATGTTATGATCACACTAATATTTATTTCATGATGACTCCGTCATACCTTATGTATTTGATTTTGTAAAGTTTACTTGTCTAGTTTTAGTAATGTAGCTGTATTTGGTAACATATTCAGCCCTTAGCTTATTGGCAGCATACTTGGTGGAGGTGTCCAGGTGATAGGAATTACTGCAGATGTGCCAGTAGTAGCTAGAGATCAGTCTTCATGGAATGATCGGGAAGCCTTGCACCTTCATTGTCATATCTGTCTATTTATAGTCTGTCTATATTAGTTAAGAAAGCAGTTACTACAATTACCAAGTGTGTTTGGTTTTACAAAGTGTGCTTGGTCATTCATGCATTAGTGTGTCTGACTTGCGTTCGGGAGGTTGTGGGGTTTATCTCTGCCTGCTCTACTAGGGGTGGGTGAAGCTTCGAAAATTTAAATTTGAATATAATATTTTTAATATTTGGCTTCGTATTGAAAATTAAATTTTTTACTTCAAACTTTGAAACAAAAAAGTGCTTTTGGGCAACTTAAATGATTTATTATTATTGTGCCGTAAAGCAAAAGAAGACAGCATGGGTTTAATAACATCAAAGTATTTATTTGACGTATGCCACACACATGGCTAGTGAATCATGAAAACATAACCTCAGCTCAACAGAATGCCCATGCCCACAAATTAGTCCAAACTGCATTTTGGTGTAAAATACTTATCGGTATCAAATTTGACTCACAAGATAGCAAAATGGAATGGTCAAAAAATAAAAACTTTTATATTTTTTGAAATAATTAATTTCCCAAACTCCATTCGTTACTACAGATTTTCATCTGTAACATACGTTTATCTCCCTCATGTTGAACAGTGCCTTAATGTATTATGGTGTGACAAATAGATTAAACTGCAAGTTTTACTAACTTAACTGCTGTGAAATTGTACCCATTGCAATTCAAATGTCGGTAATGTAATTTTACAAAACAAGAATTTGTTAGTAACTATACTTGTCCATTTAATATAAGCGGTAGTAAAATCTGACAGGCAATGTGACCAACGTACACACTATGTAAACAGTAAATGCTCTTGTTTGTAATGTATTGCATCAGCTAATGAATTGCTGCGGGATGGACAGTATATGCTCTTGTTTGTAATGTATTGCATCAGCTAATGAATTGCTGCGGGATGGATGTTAAGTTGGATATTTTCATGATGGCTTTGGAAGTAAATAGTACTCAGAACTAAAAGTTGTAATTTAATATTTTAATTATACTTAACATTTATGGTTCTTTGGCTTTTAGTGGATGGACTTTAAAAACATGTTTAGCAATCATTTCAGAGCATGTCAGCATGTACAAACAATAAACATTTCCGGTAGATGTGGGACAAACCCAGGTTGTGGAACCAAGCTGAACTAGAACTTAACCTAGAATATTTTTATTGAACCGGACCTTTAAATTTGTCCACGAACCGAACTCAAACTGAACAATGCTATAGTTCATATAACTCAAACTGAACTTGAACCAAACTTTAAAAAGCAGTATCCTCGCATATACGCCTTCATAATTCAGCCCTTAATTGTTCAAGTATATAAAAAAAAAAAAAAAAAATAAAATAAAATAAATGTAGAATGACCTTAAGAATAACAGTGGATTAGGGTTGCTAAACAGTAATCAGTGTGTGCGCACACTCATATCTGCAAATTAAGTACTTAACATCGATTACAGTAGACCCGTGGATCATTTTAGTAGTGCTGCCCACTCATGTAATTAGTTTTGTTATTTGACCTCTTGTCTTGGCTACGAAGTGTGAAGTGGAAACAACATATACGTACGTATACATACAACCGTCATAGTTCAGCCCCTAATTATTCAAGTATAAATTATAAACTAATGTAACCACGTTCACAATGTCATGTCTAATTATTTAAACCTGTAGGCCTAAAATAAATAGTAACACACACGTATATATTGACGCATGACTAAAATGGTGCTAGATAGAGTGCCATTACAGATTCACGACTTCGTCCCATCCGAGATGGTTGTTTTAGTGGTCAAGTCTATTCCCGGTACTGGAGGCAGGACACTGGGAACTTCACGACATTGACAGAGGCTCAACGTGCTCACCAGGAGAAGAGTGTACCAGTTTAAATTTGACACTGCTGGAGACACGACCCAATCACAGTAGGTCACTGCCTACATGTGCGCCCTTAGTTTGAAAGTTTTGCACCCCAGGAATCAAGCGAAGAGGTGAGATAAGTCATCCACTGGTCCATGCACATCATGTCACAAGTTCCACCCCTAGGAGGCTGGACCAAGCCCCCTGCACCCCTCGAAACATCCAAGATCGACAGAGATCACTATAAAAGTAGAGGTAGCCCACGCCTGAGCAGTTGCTCGGGGTGGCTCGCCAGAGTCACTAGTTCACTCCTGAACAGGCTGTGAAGGGCAGAGTTGAATACCGTGGCGGAAACTTAGCCTAGTAATGTCTCGTGCACCGTGCCACCATTGACGACGACAACTCTCTCTGAGAGGCCAGCTTCCCTTGAGACGTCTGCAGCAGCACCTCTAGTTGTTATCGACCTACCCTCTCCTTGACCCTGCTTAGTCCAGGTAACCTCTCTAGTTGTCATTGACCTACCCTCGCAACCCTGCTTAGTCCAGGCTTATCCCCATTCAGGCCCTTGCCTGGCTTCTCTGCCACGCAAGTAGAGAAAACCAGTTATAGATTGAGGTCCCTTCTGGACATTCCCAGAATATGTTCTGATAGGTTTCAAGGCTAGTTAATTTGTTCATTAATTATATTTTATTAAATCTAATTAAAATCACCAGCCACTACAATATGTAAAGTAAATGTAACAGTTTGCCTTCGCCTGATCAATATTGACTTGAAAATGTTCTAACTTCCGCAAGTTAACTTAGTATATTTATTGAGTTATACGGTACAGTAATTTTCTTATGATAGAAACCGTTGAGTTTGTTGTATTATCATTGCGTTACTGTATAGTTCAAATGGTCATATTTAAAACCACCATGTTTTTGAAATAGTTTTTATTTTCACTCGCTTGTGTTAGTATCCATGAACCCTGGTGTGTTGTGTTGCAGAAGCCACAGTAATTACAAGGAAAACGGAGTGGTATTCAGAGTTTGGCCTAGGCATCACCCAGGGTGTTACCCCACGGAGTCACTTCACGTGTTGCACAGGTTAATCTTTGGGGGAGCCCTTCATTAGGGACGCACTGCACCTTGGTATTGCAGCTGCTCAGATGCGCTGTTGTCTAACCCTTCGGACAAGTGAATTGGCCAGATGTGGTTGGTTGACTAGACACACTGGGACTGGTTGTGTATCAGGACATACACTGTAGGATTGTTCTTTATATCCGACTTCACCCCACGTACATTATTTTGGTGTTGAGTGGCTTACTTTTATTTTGTTGGACGCAGTAGTTCTAGGATGACTGGCCTTCTGCCGAAGAATTTTAAGTCAGGAGTTCAGAACCATCTTAAATGGGAACTGCGTCAAATAGAAACTGAAATCAACTTGGAGAGTAGTATTGTCATTGAATCTCAAGAAGGCATGGCATTGTTTGATTTGCCGACCCACACAGTAGGTCAACTTCCCTTTGAGTATTTTATTATATTACATAGTCTATAGGTGATAGGCTTAGAGGCATCAATTCTTCCCTTTGAATATACTGCTATCCTTCATCGACCCACATACACCACTTTCAGCAGCTACAGCACTGCACAGCCACAACCAGAGTTTGGCCGCTGTAGCAGCACTGACTGAGAAGAGGAGAGCTCCACAGTCTGCTGCCTCTGAAGTAATGCGCTGGCAGACTGTGCTGCCTATTGTTGAAAACTTTGTTCCTTTACCTAAACCAAATCGCCCTACTATTTATGCTGGCACCTTACCAAGGCGAGTGTAATTTTTACCCCAGGACATGTTCTATTTGAAACGCACATTAAAGAAGTTGAAGGCCACCCAAACCACTCTCACACACACTGTGTATGAGAGTACACTCACATTCAAGGTATTCATCGGGGTCAGTGTCTCCAAGTCATCAACATCTCATACACCACAGGTTAACACTTCTCTGAGTCTCTTACCCCAGGGTGGGTCGAACCCCTGTTAGTGCTAGCCCAGATCTTGTGTGCATGATTCTTTAGGCGACTCCGTAGATGAGTATTGGATTGAGTGTACAACCTTGTTGTATTTGCATCTGAGGGTTAAACCTTAACTCCACCGACACTCATGATTAGGTGTTGCGCCAACAGTTTAGATATAGGATGGGTCTGAATCCTGTACCGGGTGGGTGAGTGTTGGCGCTTGAGTTCTCGTTCGAACTCCAGCCTTCTACATTTTGTCAAGGGCTGTGCTTCAAAGTTTGGCATACTTCAATATACCATAGTCTCTTCTTGGTGCCGAAAGGTGGGGGGGGGGGTTAACTTCATTGTTGTCAGCCAGAGAAGGGTGTAACCTTACCGCTGATAACGTGGAGCTTAAGTGGCCATTAGCTCAGACTTGGTCACTTTGAACGAGTCGCTTAGGTATTGTTTTGTTAATCAGCCATTTGTTCTAGGATCCTACTATATGGGAGACATTACCAGGGTGACCCGGGGGAGAGAAACTCCTCACAGTCAAACCCCCCCTCCCTCTTTTTTTGTACATGTGTTATGTGTAGTAACCACATGGATAGTTGGGACCAAGTGCAGTTTGGTTAAGCCAACCAACCTCCCCCCACACGTATTTAGCTGCCTCTAAATAAGCTTGTAATTTCCTGAGGACTTCAGGGAGTACTGTTAAACACCCTGTGGCACCTAACGGAGCACACTATGTCCATCTCGGGAGAGAGCAACCCAGAGGTCACCACAGCTATGGCTGCCGGACATAGGATACGGAACCAGCCAGCGGAATGCCAGGTCGAAACCTTTCCAGATACTGGAAGGTTTCGCCTTCACTGTACTGAGTGCAGAAACAAATTTCATTATACCTGTCTCTGGTATGAAGATACGTACCAAGCAGTAGAAGGTCTGGAATATTGCTGTGCGCAATGTCAGGACCAACTGCCAGTACATTGTAACTGTCTTGATTGTGAAAGTCGAGGCACTTTCGTGACACGCTGTGCAATGTGTCGACTTAGTTTGTACTTAAGGTTCATTTGTTGGCCAGATGAGCCTCTTATGAGACCAGGTCTTGTACACATTGCCAGGTGTGCCAACGTGGTTTGACATACCGACCCTGTAATCCTAACTCTATGCATAGCCCCTAGTTGGTTAGCTTTGGCTCTGGAGGCCCGCTTTCGGAATTCAGCGGCCGTCCTCATGAGGATCTAGCCGAATTCTTGCGTGAGTGTGAGCAAGAATTCCGGGACAAAAATACCCTGCCGAAATTATGGGACAAGTTTGGTGAATTTATAACAGATTGGGAATAGTTCAGTTATCAGTTCACTACCTTATTCACTGGGGAGGAAGTGGTCGTTCAGCCAATCGCTGACTTCCACTCCAGGACATACAGAGGACAGGAAGAAGTAGAAATATTTATTAGGAGAAAAATACAGGTGCCCAAGCACCTGTATCCTAATGAATCCTAAGTGTGTTGCGTGCGTGACATTACACACTCCCTTATCTCCTTATCTACGTAACTTCCTCCTCGTCCCGGGGTCAGAGACCATAGAGGAGTTAATTGAGCGGGCGGAGGAAGTCGAAAGAAATCACAGTGAGCAGGTCCTACTAGATGAGCGAACACATGTCGTCAAGGCAGTAGCCTCGCCCCCTCCTTCCCCTCCCTGACGGCAGGACACCAACCACTCGCCCCCTCCGTGCAACGCTCATCTCCCCTCATGGCAGGACCGTAAAGACAGGCATTCCAGGGGGAATTACCTGGCCTGACCGGAGGAAGGAAGTAGCACACACACGGGCAGCTGCCATGCCAGGTTGGACCCGGCTGACTCGGGCAACTTTGTATTTGCTGGCCTTTTGACACTCAGTCAACGAGGCTACATAGGAAAGTGTGACTCACGGACTCAACCTTACCAACCCTACCCTGTATAAGGGGAAGTTACTCTCACCATGATAGTGGATGAGAGTTATTCGAGACAATTTCTGGGTCATACCCAACCTTGGGGTACCTGTCATTGTAGGACAGTCCTGGTTGCGAACACATGTTGCGTTCAACTGTGTCCTCGACTGTGGGTAGCTCAGATTTCTCAGTGGGAAGACAGGAGTTTGACACACTACTGGAAGGGCAATCCAGTTCGGGTTACCCCTTCCCACACCCCAATCAGCCTTCTCCATGTCCGGGTAGAACCACCCCCACAGTTTGAAAATCAAAAACCGCCGGTAGAAACATCATGTCCTCTCACACTTCCACTGGAGCCTCCGTATCGCAAGTGTAATTGCAGTCAGGCCCGACGCCATCTGACCCTACTACGACAGCAAGCCGTCTCCATCCCCTTCCCCGGAATCTGAGCCTCCCAAACTTAGGGAACCCGGACTTCTGATGGGCAGCATACAGGAGAATTCTCCCCTTGCCCCTAAGGAGGGTAACCCCCTGCGACTGACATGTCAGAGTGGCATGTCCGCTCGGACATAGCCCTCGAGACCTCGGCCCTTCCAGGTGTGTTTTGGAACACCTGATGCTCCCCCATCGTCATATAAAAGCCCTCAGAACAATGGGGTCCTGTCAGAGGGTTGCATGGGCAAATTGACAGGCAGGAAATTATGTATATACAGAAGATCCATCCGGACCTGATCCCCTAACCTCATCGCCCCAGAAAAGGAGAGTGTTTGACTGATTGCTGAGGAGGTGAATCTTAGCTCTATATCCAGGTGGAGAATAAGATGAACCTCGGTTCCATTCCTCCTAGCTTATAGATATAGCGCAACATGCATACCGAGCATTATAACCGTGGTCGAAAGCCTCACTTCACTCTCTAGGGCAGCAATTGCACACAATTTCGTGCCCTTAATTCCAGTGTCGACGATCCATGGATCTGGAGTGATCCTGGATGGCTATGATGTTCCACAAGTTGTAGAATCCAGTGTCTCGCTTTTGGAAACTTGTGCCCAGGTATCGTAGAACAAGGAAGCAGATGTTTCCCAGATGCCAAGGAGAGGGCATCACTCATACCAGGAAGCAATAAGGGATGGAGCCCGCCACATCAGCGATTCTCCATGCAGCAGAAGATGCTAGGAGACTACACCAGCAGACAACTCGAGGGGTGGATCTTACCACCTCCTCCTCTCACCCCTTGCCACCTCCTGTCCAGGGGTCAATTAGCTTATAAGGCCCTGCGAGACCAGCGCGAAGTTGAGTCTGTGTTTCCTCCACCGCTCTGAACAGGGATGGAGGAAGCCACCTGCAGTTTGTGCTCTATAGTACACCTTGCTGATTTCACCGCTCTCTTCAGGGCCGGATGAAGCCTACTATTGCAATCTACACCACTAGTAGCCTTTTCCTACGCCTGTGGCAACGCTTTCTAGACCTTTTGGAAGACTCAACACCGCCAGCTCCTGAAGACATCTGCAACTCCCTCCTTATCTCCCTCTGGTGATGGTCGTCGACGGTGCCTTCAGGACGACCGCACGTCCTGCCTTACCAGACAGTAACAGCAATTTTTACCACTACCCTTCTAGTGGCAGCCATTAACTGTCCCTTCAGGACAAACAGGCAGATAGTTAGGGAAAGTTATAGTTTACTACCTAGCAGATTATCCCCTTCACATCTGTACATAGGTTGAAAATTCCATTTCAATTCAAGATTAGTTTTAGGAGGTAGTATGGGCCATGATCTTAAACTAATTCTGAGTATTGATTTCAGGGGGGAACTGGTAATCTCACGTAGAAACCAGTCCACTAAAGTGAAGACAGAGGATCACGATAACCAAAGCAGTAGTACACACACCAATGGGTGTGTGTACTACTGCTTTGGTAGGTCTTCAGTAGGTGACTAGCCATCCAGGCCGACCTATACTCCGCCACCGCTCTCTACAGGGCGGGAAGGGAGTAAGGGTTTGTTCTGGGGGACTGACCCCTGTGGATACCACACCCAAGTGTCTTTGAAGTACAGCTGGAGGGAACCCACCACTCTGTCCACTACTCTCTACAGGGCCGGACGGAAGGTTGTGCGGTTGCGGCCTTGGCTGTACATGAAGTTAAGGGACCTACATTGTCTGCTTCACTTCCGTGAGGCTGGTAGGTTCTATCTTCTCCCATGCCACACACCTGGAAGGGTGGTGCTTAGCGGATGTTTAGAAGGGCAACTTATGCCTCTAAAATTAACTTTAGTTACAAACCAACTTCACTGCCTGCCCTTTGCAATAAATCCCTACGCTGCAGATTTCATACTGCCCGCCCCTTGAAGAAGCCTCACCTCACTCTTTCCATCCATCAAGACAGCAGGTTCACCGCACCCCCGATGGAGGCTATCCGCAGAGGAGAGAGAGAGAGAGAGGAACCACCTTTGGGTATGGCCAACCCTTGGTTTGGGAGCCAGCATACAGTCAACCACCAGTCTACATCAGATGCCAGCAAAGTCAGCTGTACACCACATCCCATTGGGACTCCCAACAGTCACCCGCCTTTGCAGCAACTGGGGCAGCAACCGCCAAGGAGCATAATCCAACAAGGTAAACTCGTTGCGAAAGGCCAGCCCATCCACCGGGCCGTGATAGTAGTACCTAATTTTGTTCCACTCAGACAGGCAACAAGACCTGTACTATATACCGACCGTGCAATGGCCAAGCATTGACGGCTTAAAAAATCCTTGTGGTACTGGCATCATGAATAAAACCATAATATTGACGATGACCTCTTAACTTCAAATGCGTAACAATTTGGAAAAGTTTCACTGTCATCCAAAGAATTGGTTCCTTCAAACATGAGTGAGTGTGTCGGCAATAACATTGTGTCCCTCTGATGTGTTGAACTTTAAACTTCAGGGATGAGATTCACATTACCCAGCAGCCTATCTTACCAGACTTCCGTGGGTGAGCTAAGAGCCATGACGACATTTGATTATTGTCTCTAGAAGGAATTTGGCATGCTCAAGATATTGACAGAACTTTTCAATCCCAAATACCACAGCCAGACATTCTAGTTTGTAGATGGTCGACGACTTTCTCTCCTGGGCAGTTAGCGTACGTGATGCAAAAGCAATAGGCGGTCGCACACTATCAACTTCCTGTGCTAGAAATGCTCCTATTGGCTTGAGGTATCTCATGTTTCAAGGTTTTGAATGCATTTTGCTGTTCAGGACACCCTTGACATCCCGGAACCGGGAAAAATTTTGAATTGCTTTTGCTCTTCCAGAGTCAATAACTATGCATTGCGAGGGAATCTTTTGGCCAAGGAAAGAAATTTCTGGGACAGCCAATTTAACTTTGACGGGTTCACAGTCAAAACATGCCTTTTCTAGTCTAGACAGTACTTCTTTCAAATGCTCAAGGTGTTATTTAAAACTGTTGGAATAAACAACTAGGTGATCTAAATAATTGTAAACAAATTGGAATTTTACGTCATGGAATATCCTATCCAGTAATCGTGTGCGAACTTGTGCCACTGTGGCCAAATCAAAAGTCAAACAGGGGAATTGGTAGAGGTTCCATGGAACGCAATAACTGGTGATGGGTTTGGACTCATTAGTTAATGGTGTTTGGTGGTAGGATGCATTCAAATTGATAGTTGTGAATATTTTTGCTTTACTATACCAATGAAAGGCAGAATGTGTGTCCGGCAAGGGCACTGATTCCATTTCTATTTTTTTATTCAGTTAATGATAATCTATCACCATACGCTGCTTACCATTAAGTTTTGGGACAAGAAACACCGGGAAGGCATACTGTGTGGTAGACTTCTCAATGTCACCTTTGTTCAGTAAGTCTTGGACTTGAAATTTTAACATCCGGGAGGCACTAAACAATATAGCCGACACTTAATGGTCACTTTATCCAGCAATTTTATTCATACTCCAAAAGCTTAGTCAGTCCCAGTTCTGAAGTAAGGACTTAAGGGAAACTGCCACAAATATGCTGAATATCAGCTTGTTCCCTTAGGGACAAATTCCCTAATAGGTTAGCAGGTTGCTCGTCCTTAAATCCTGTATTAACATCGGTGGCAGAACTATTAATACCAGGCTTACTACCAATAAGTGGTATTTTCTGGTGAGGAGCAAACTTAAAGAAAATATGATCGTCTTGAATATCCAAATTGAGACCTAACTTCTCATAAAGTCTGTCACTAAAATGCAATCTAGACTCAAATTACTGGTATCTGCTGCAAGACATTTAACCATCCAAGGAAACTGGGCAATCTTAATTTTTACTGTGGCACAAGAAGATATAGGTAACTGATCATTAGAGGCAGTGTAACATTTAAAATGGTTCTCCTCTACTGATTTTATCTATTTCAAGCTCTGGAGTTTTTTATTACCTGAATTTATACTACATGCATGAAGCACTAGAATAAACAAGTGTGTTTGTTGAAAGAGGACCCAAAACTACTTCAACACAAGAAGTGTTACGTCGTTGAAGTGCCACAACATTGAGAAAGTGGATGCGACAAACTGTGATATGATCTGAATCTCTAGGATACTCAACTGGAACAAATAAGCGCTGAAATAAATGACCAAGCTCCGCAGATTGTTGTATGTGAGCATTGTACAGTGCATCCTAGTAATAGGGCCCAAAATGAGGATTACCACTCACTTGTTCTCCTCACAGTCCATGTTTTTTAATTGCTAACATTTGGAGGCAATATGTCCTACCATCTTATGAATATTATATATGGGCCTCTTACGTGGCTGGCTGTCAGGGGGCGTTACTTCTTTGGAACTAGTTTCTTTAGAATCTTGGTTATTGTCAGACTGACCCTTATGATCTGATTGATTCCCCATGTACAGAATGAGTGTTAGTTTTGTCAGGTTGATGTTTATGGTATTTGTGTGGTTCAAAAAATGGAGGAAGCATTTCACGTGTTATGAGAGTGTATAATACACATTTGACCTAAACCATCAAAATTATCTGGTTTCTCAAAGAACACTGAAAGAGTGCGCTCATGGGGGACAGGCCCCTCCATGATATTCTCTACAATATCCTTTTCTGGAAAGTTCTGTCTCAAAACAAGGGCAGCTTCCTTTACGCTACTGATATAAAGTGACAGTGGTTCATCAGGTTTTTGTAATCTATTATACTGTTTTAAACGCAATTAAGTTAAAAGACGAAATGGAACAATGAAATGCAAGATATCTTTGTGATAATGATCAAAAGTTATGGACCAGGCTACGTCAAGTTGAGTTCTCTCGCTTAATGACACCTGAGTAAAGGGGTAAATGACCTTTAAGTGAGGTTCGGAAATAGTGTTACTCTGGTGCAGTGTGACAATCACAAAAATAAATATAATGGAATGTGTGGTGCACCACTGGTTATTTTACGTAAACATGTCAGTATGAATATTTATACTAATGCATGCACAGTTTTACATTTTATTTTTAACTTCATAATTCACATCAGTGAATAAAAGGCTAGGGCGAAATGTCCAGAATAGAAATGTTAAAAAATAATATTTAGGAAATCGTGGCTTTTCTGAATTTGAAGAGCTGCTAGCAGATTAGCAGACACTGCGAAACATCATTGCTGTAAAGCCAATCAATAGCCATGGTGAAACACCGTTGCCATGAGACTGGGCTGGATATCAGCAAGGCATTTCGAGCAGCAAGAGGCCGGAATATAGAGCCATGTAGGAAAGGTGGACAACACTACAAAGAAAAATTATAAACCACTACAAACAGGAGAAAAGAAACATGCAATTCACTAATGAAATAAAATAAGTAAAATACACTCACCACATGGCCTCCAAGACATAATTTCTCAAAAATAGGATTATGTAAAAATTATGTGACTTCACTTAATACGTTACTTGGAAGAGAAAAGAATGGAGGTCACGTCTACACTAAAGAAGTTTGCACGACTGGACAATTTGGCCTGCATGGCAGATTAAATACACTCAAACGGCCATGCGGTGGTTCTTAATTACATTGGAGATTAATAGTAACAACATATTTAAATTTATTTTTTCACATTATATAAATTACGTTAACGTTAATGCTGAGCCTACCTCTCAATTAAATGATTAATTAACAAGTTAGAATGCTGACTCCTCTTCTTATGGTAACATAATTTAAAAGTCTCCTGGTTCAGCAAACTGGCATCAGGTTCAATTGCCAAGCTGGGTTGAGGATCTGCCCACATTGGGGGAGTTAAATTTAGGCCCTTTTGACTGGGTGACCCTAGTAGGAGGGAAGTCGAACCTCAGAGCAAGTTCAATGAAATACGTCTCCTTTCCGGAGGCTTTGACCTTGCTTACAGTGAAGGTTACCAAAATGCATAATGCCAGCAGTCACTGGGAGAGAAACAAAAGAATTAAGGGTTAAGTACTCTGGTCTTAAATTGGGTCGGATTTTTGTCGGCTTGCTGGTTGGAACAAAATCTGGGAACACACTAATTTATGTTGATTAATTACCTAGGGTGGTATGCGGATAGTGATGACATTCCCTGTTGCCATACCTACCGGACACATAGCAACGGGATCTCGTGCTTACAGGGTATAATAAGGGGCGGCTGGTTTTGACACAGGTATATTGGGAGGTAGGTCATTGAAATAATCAACCTTATACCTAGGCCAATCGATGCCAAGAATGGACTCACCGCCTTGCCTGATAGCTTCTAACTCTGGATGCTTGTCACCATCTAACTTTATACAAAGGTCGAATAATGTTACAATGTTAGCACTAGTGGGTAATTTTTCGTTATTGGCAGGAGAAGTTTCCACCGGAATTAGTTCTTCTAGCTCTCTCTGAATGGCCCGTTGGGCTAGTCTCCTAATTTTGCTTAACCGGTCTGTGGTTGTGTAGGGCATTTCAACTGAAGGCTGTAATTGGTCTCTCGTGCACACTTCCAGAACACCGGGCAGTATCCAGTCTCCCTTAAATCCACCCTTAATACTGGCTGGGCCCAAAACAGTGGATAATGAAATGAGCTGTGGTCCTGGGAGTGATTCCCGCTGGAGGCAGGATGACCTGAGCGCACCGATATTCCGGCCTTATTCAGGCTGGGAATAATCCAAGGACATCCGCCTCGCTTATACCTTGCAGTAGGAGTTACAAATGGGGGGTGGGGGAATGCGTACCTCACTCCTCATTTAATGATGGAAGCTATCATTAAATGCAGGAGAAGGTAACCTACGCAAAGTTCATGATTTTTGAACAAAGCAAATTATTGCGAGTACTTCATAATCCTACGTGACTTGAGGGGGGAAAAGCATTCCAGAAGGGACATCGGTGCAACTTGCTACCATGGAGTTGATGGAAAATGATTTCCAGGCAGGAGACAGGTGGGGGTCGTGGATACCTCTTGCTGTCCGAGGTCAGCAGTGGCAGCATCTTCAGGGTGCTAATGATGGCGGTGATGCAGACTTATTTGGAGACCGTAACTCATTGTGAGTAGTCTAGTGGTTGAACTCCTTCAGACAATCTCCGGTCTCTGCAGACTGGGACAGATGGGAGTTGAACCGCTTACCCCGGAGACTTAACTTCTGCGGTGACCTAGTGATCAGATCCATGGGTCATATAAGCTCAAGTCTTTGCAGACTGTGAGATCAGGGTGGCTGCCACATACCCTTCTGTTGCCCTCGGCTTTATTCAAGACTAAAGACACAGCGACACTCTTGAAACTGGGATTTGGCACTTCATTATATATACCAAATTTTCAGTCTTGTTGCCTGTCGGAGGTGAGCGGGGGTGGCTATAGTTGTCTCGTGTAAGGTTTCCAGATTTTGACAGATTTTTTGAAAGTATTACCTTGTAAACAAACTAAATACATATCCTTCTGTCACCATGTGCTTTCCATGTGACTTGTGAAAATATGTCAGCATCATGTGAATTTTTGCTTGACATTTCAAACATGCCAAATATAGGCCTAATTGAGGAAAATATGTGATTACACAGATCTTTTTTTAAATTTCCGATGGTAACAGCTACATTGTGTTATCAAAATACTATCAATAAAGTATATTCATATTCTTACAATTAATTAAACAGATATTATAAATTACTATCAAATCAATAATCACAAACACAAAAAATATATATTTTAAATCAATAAATTTCATTGGACTTGCAAGTTTGCAACTCTCACAACAGAAAAATTTTTGAGGCAAGATAGAAAGACATTAATGTTGGTTACAATTAACACTGTAATCAAAATTAAATCACATATGTTAAACAATTTAACGGAGAATACAAAAACTTACCTGGCCCGAAGTATGATCAAAATTGCCTTCTTTGTTCGCCACTTGAAAAAGTTAAGGAATTCATTAAAAAAAGAATGAGAATATCACATAGTTAACTGATGAGAGCATCATAAAAAAAATCGGTAATTCACAACTGAGCAGTAAAATGAACTACAAGAAAGCTCTGCTGCAGTTCTGTGTAAAGGCACTGTTCACCATTAGGCCTACCTTAAAAAAATTACATTTAGGCAGTGAACAAACACAATAAGTGTTAAACCTGTCAAATCATACACAGAAATAGTTATTTAGAACTGTAAAAATCTTCTACAGTCAATAATAATGGAACCTATTTGTAGTAATTACAATAAAATAAGCATGTACAAAAAACATTCCTCACAAATGATGAAGACTGGTATGCCTGTGATCATTAAGTAATGAAAACTGGTGTCAATTACATCAAACACATGGCCGTATGTACTATTACGTGGATATTTAATTTACATGCCCATCACCCACCAAAAAAATTTTCAATACAATGTGTTGTCCTATACGATTAGTATTTATTACCATAGCTAAAAAATTTACCACAGAAGAAAATGTACTTTACGTAGTCTTTCTGGATAAACGAATATTATATGTCTCAGTTTTAACGTAATTAGGCCTAAATAATTAGTATTTAATTACAACTGCATTCATGGTTTTGGTCTACACACACAGGCGAGCAATGTAACCTCAATGTTTTGGTGAAGTCAATAAGTACTATTTGTTGTTTATTGACCAAACAAAAATAAATTCAACTGTAACATTAACATATTCTAAGAAATTAAATGAGTGCTGAACATTTAAATGTTGTCTGCTAAAAACCATAAACAAACTTAACATGTTTACCTTAATTATAAAAGAACTAACAAACGTTTGCCTAAGATATTTATATTTCCCCATCAAAATACACCACACTTCAAATATTCATGTACATAATTTATAGCTATTTTCTTTGCGACGGGTTTTGATGAAATTCCAAGCAATCAGCCGGTTGTTTCTATTTTTTTAATACCACTGGACGGCTTTCGACGTCTCCCATTAGTACCATGTCTTCGACTCCTTTGGTAAAACGTACAATGTCTTGCTGTCATTGGCGATTGCATGAAGGATTTTTAAGTCGCTGCATTTTAAATAACTATTCACACAAAATTCATTAATTCGATTTAGAACTTCTTAACTGATACACCAACACACAAAAATCGCATCTCACAATAACAACAATGGTGTCCAGCCATTGGTTGGTGAAGATAAACAGCAGTTTTTTTTCATTATTTCTGTTATGCAATTTAACAAATTTGAAACTATAAACACGTTTTAATAACCTTATACAGAATACTACAACGTAATATTATTTACGTTTATTCTGAAATGCTTACTTGTTTTTTTATTTGTACTGTGCACTATTTTCTTTTTCGCTTATGCAAGAAAGAATACATGTTATTCAGGGATACCACCATTGCCTCACATGGCGGTCAGCTGACATTTGTTATTTCAGATACGACGCTACTGTATTACACTTTAAATATGTTGGCAGCAGTAGCTGTCAAATTCTGGAAATCTTAAATGAGACAGACTGTAGCCTCTCTTCACAGGGGTATAGTTGATACTGGTTTGATGGCCCCACCACCCTTTTTTTTATCTCCTCCGTTGAAGGTTGTTGACATATCTATCGCCTCGTCATGAGGCTGTGGTTACCTTGTAGTCTGGGTGCTGCCATCCTGCAGCAACATGTGGAACTTGCTTCTCTGTGGGCAGGGTGTCGACAGCTTGTCAAACAGTAAAATCCAGCATTGAGGAATGGGCGACGGCATGACGGCTTTGGGTGAACAGTACCATATTTATACACCCACGTGTTTGCAGTCACTTGTTATTGGACCCTGTAGGCTTGTGGTTATTTTACTGCTGCGTGTATGACTTGTCCATATGAGTGTCGGTACTTGATGATGGGGCAAATTCATAAAGTAGTACGCAGTAATGCACCATGCGTCAATGTTAGGTAGAACAGATTATTTTACCACAAGTAATGTTTCATAGCAAGACAAAATTTTAACACAGATGCTAATGTGTTGTATATCATGGCCCAAAACACTTAAATAATTTATAGGAGAGAGTTGCCGAAAAGGATGTTTACAAAACGTTAACAGTAAATCGTTAGTTACAAGTAACAGAATGTTTTATGTTTTTAGATAGCAATAATTTACGGTTTATTAAAATTATTAACAATTGACAGAAGAATAAGACAAATGACAGGGTTTTGTCATAATAGTAGTTGAAAGCAAATTAATATGGAATTCTGAAAGCTTATATAAATGTGTGTATGTTATTTAGTATGTAAGCAATTTTAAACTTAGATTTTATAATTAATACCTCGACATGTACGTCACTCGTTTTGAAATAGTAGGGGCATAAAAATGTTTTATACTGCATGTGGATAATTTCTTTAGTGTTAGAAATATGTCAAAACAGTTTAATTTGTATGAGTTGATATATCAAACAGTAAGTACTAACTTCCACTATTTCCTTCAAGGTAAGTAATTTGCAGCAAAATTAGATTCTACATTAAATGTGTGGATGCAGTTTCATGAAATAAATTGTCATAGGCTAGATATTGTATTTTTTGTAATGTTGTGAAGTTATGTTTAATGCAGTGAAGACATTTCAATTTTATTAGCAAAAAGTGATTTTTTCCATAAGATAAGTGGTAAACCTTTAGAAACATTAGTGTTATATGCTTTAAAAACTGCATTTCTGGACGAATTTTCACGAAACTTGCATCAAGTGACAAATATTACTATGGAAATGTGATGTAAAAATTTGGATCAAATCTGTTTAGCCATTTAGTTTGACAGTTGTTTTCGTTACTCTTAATATCTTGTATTGGAATACTGATGTGTGAAGTATTTATGCAATATAATTCTACTTGTAAATTATGTTCAACATAATTATTAGGTCATTTAACGAATGATTGAGGCATGCTGTCTTTTGTAGGAAGGAATAAGTACACCGTTTTATCTAAAAGCATGCCTTTTTTAAAGGGTGAGCATTTCAGCAGTAATATTTACTAAAGGTGAATGTTCGAAACGTCTTTGCATATTTTTTATAACAGGAAAAAGAATAATGTTTAAATCTTCTGTTATTATGTTGACAACCTTAATTAAACATATTTTCTTATGTCCTCGGAAGTGTCGGCCACACTTAAAAGGCATTAATTTATGTTGAAACAGAAAAATAACAGTGAACATGAGTAAATATTTACAAACAAATAGGCCTGAAATTAACTGTGTGTTTGTAGTGTCGTTTATAATATTTACAGTTTGTTGTTTATTTAATGAGTATACAGTATTGGTTGAAAATAGAAAATCAATTGGGCTTTCAAAAGTGCTCCTGTTACCATGAACAGCATTTAATAGTGTGCAACTTAAAGCAAAAATAACTCCCAAATTAATAATTGTATACATATACAAACACTACATGTAAGCAAATGGCCAGTTTTGCGACAATGACGTTATGAATGCAGAAAATAGTTGTCATAAAACCTCTGTGGCTAAACCAAATTGATCCCAATTTTTACAGCACACTCCATGGTAATATAAATACTATAAAATTTCCTAGTACAAATGGTGAAGTTTCTAGGCAGTGTGGTCATTATGTTACAAGTATATTTGGAATATAACTTGTTTTACTAATAAAACAGAGAATTTTTGCTAATTTAGTTTTATTGACTCTTAACTTAAATTCTGGTGAAGTACAGTTTGTTAGCATTATTTTTGGTGTTATTTTGTTTTTTAATACCATTCAACATATATTCTTGTCTCTAATAACAATGCACTTTGTATACCACTTTAGTTGATCTTGGAGTTCGTAATAATTTTATTTTTATTTACTTTTTGTATGCATTTGTGTACATTAGTGTCAGCCCAGTAGTTTGCTTTGGTTGTTTGCTGGTTTTAAAAATAATTTACAGTTTGAGTTAATCATTTAGGGAAGTTATGATTTTAATGGTTATTTTGTACATATTTGGAACCTACATAATTTTATATTTTTCCTTGTGTACTGCTGAAAATGCAGTTTTTTTACAGCATTTTTGTTGCACAGCATATGCTTGATATAGTAGTTTTTACTGTTGGTAATTTAACTGCTTTTATATGACTGATTGGCAGACAAGTCTTTGTTAATGATGAATGCAATAATGTGTGCGGCTAAAATATTTATGTTTTTTGTTTTGTATTTTCCAGTGCCTACCAAGTTCAGTCGTTATGAAGATTCAGACTCTGATTCCTCTGCTGAAAGTGATGAAGAAAGTGACAGTAGTAGGTCCAGAAAGCGAAGGAGGAAAGAATTGGACTCTGGAGGAGGAATTAAAGAAGAGCAAAAGGATGAAAATTTTGTGTCTACAAGTGATGAACTGCAAACTTCTGACACTAAACTCTCGCCCGCTAATAAACTTTCAGCAAGTGAAGAAGCGTATGTTAAACCAATTGAATGTGTGGCTGCTCCATTGAATAGTGGTGGTGCTACTGTTGCTGCTTCTCATGAAGTGAAAGCTGTGGATGAACAAGAAGATAGTTTAGAAACGTTAATGCAGCAGTTGAATGAAGCAATTGGTGATGGACCACATAGTGGAAAGGCGGCATTGGTAGATAACAGGCAAAGTAACCATGTTGTTGCAACTACTACTATGGTAGTACCACCTTCACCTACTGTTAGAACACATTTCCTTGTGAAATGCAAGGAATCTACTACTGCAAATATTCCACGTGCTTTGGACAGTTGCAATAGAATGGTAGACACAGTGTCTTTTCCCAAACAGGGAGTTATTTCCAGTAGGAGTGAAAAGGTATCTCAAATTACACATTCTTGTGGCTTGAATTTGTCTGTCTCTGTGAACAATATTTCACCATTGGAAAATAGTTGTCAATACACTTCACATTCTAGAGCATATCAGGGTAGTTCTCCAAATCTAAAGCTGCAATTCTCACCAGAGAGACCAAGGTCACCACAGTATTCTAGACAATGGTCACCCAATAGGGAAACGTCTCCAAGGCATGTAAGATTGCTCTCAAAATCTCCTTCAAGGGATGTGTCTCCTCTTTCAAGCTCAAGATGTCTAGAATCCAAATCTATGAGGACTTTATCACCGAAATTTAGACAGGGTTCACCAGTGAGATCTCTTTCTCCAGTTACCAGGAGACACTCGCCCAGTTCACAACAATTTCATTCCCCTACTCCAGAACTGAGAAGGGCTGCTTCTCCGAGACGTTCTTTATCTCCAAGGGCAATGAAATCTCCTCGTAGATATTCGCCACTCAGACAACGCTCAGTGTCACCACGCAGATATGGTTCTCCTGTTAGACATTCTAGATCTCCACGCAGGCAGCATTCTGTCTCTCCTCCCAGGCATTCTTCTAGGTCTCCACGCAGACATCTTTCTCCATCACCAATCAGGATGCGAAGATCATCATCTCCGAACAGGAAGCGGACACCATCTCCACGCAGGCGGCACCAAGTATCTCCACAGTCTCCTCACAGACAGTTGTCTCCTGTACGTAGAGTGTATTCTCCAGTTCGTGGACAGCGATCTCCTCCACAGAGACAGCATGTACTTGCCCGTAGACAGCGTTCGTCTTCACCCTGTAGTAGTTCCTTGTCTCCCGGCAGACTACATTCCCCTTCGTCTTCTCGACAGCGCTTCCTTTCCCCACGCAGACAACGTTCACCATCACCTGTCAGATCGTTCTCTCCATCATTATGCAAGAAAAGGTCAGTTTCCCCTCTGCGCAGGCATTCTCCTTCTCCACGCAGGCTGCGTTCTCCTGTGCATCAACGTAATTCACATTCTCCTTCCCTGCGCAGACTTAATTCACGTTCTCCTTTATTGCGCATGCATAATTCTCATTCTCCTTCACCCCGTCGCCATAGTTCACGCTCTCCTCCCCGTCGACCCATTTCTCGTTCCCCTTCTTCCCGTCGGCCCATTTCTCGTTCCCCTTCTCCCCGTCGACCCATTTCTCCTGCTCCCCGTCGACCCATTTCTCGTTCCCCTTCTCCCCGTCGACCCATTTCTTGTTCTCTTTCTCCCCGTCGACCCATTTCTCGTTCCCCTTCTCCCCGTCGACCCATTTCTCGTTCTCCTTCTCCCCGTCGACCCATTTCTCGTTCCCCTTCTGCCCGTAGACCCATTTCTCGTTCCCCTTCTCTCCGTCGACCCATTTCTCGTTCTCTTTCTCCCCGTCGACCCATTTCTCGTTCTGCTTCTCCCCGTCGGCAACTTTCTCGTTCTCCATCTCCTCGTCGGCAGCTTTCTCGTTCTCCTTCTCCTCGTCTGCAACTTTCTCCTTTTCTATCACACGTCCTTTCCCCGCCATGTAGACATCCTCCATCACCACGGAGACGGCGATCTCCTTCACCACGCAGGACATGTTTGTCTCTTTCTAGACAGTGTTCACCTTCTCCCTTCAAAGAAAGATCTGGGTCTCAGTCACCGTGTAGAGACTGTGCTCGATCTCCTTGCAGGAAACATTCTCCTTTCCCACGCAAACGCTCTGCTTCTCCTAATCGCCAGCATTCTCCATTATTACGTAAACAGCAGTCGCCAGTGTTGCATAGAAAACAGTCTTCACCATTACTAAGGCAGGTTTCTCCTTCCGCTTCATACAGAAAACATCTGAAATCTCCACAAAGAACACGATCTCCTATTTTGTCCAAAAACCGTGAATTTGGTGTGCATCAGCAATCATCTCAATCCAACACATCCTCGTCTGGCCAGAACAAGCTTTCTCCTTCACTTCAGCGACGGAATCCTTCACCTCCTCCACGTGTGGCTTCACCAATTTCCAGAAGCCAATCTTCTAAGAGGTGGTCTTCAAAATCCCCATCATTAAGCCCTGATAGACAAAAGTTAGTTTTTGAAAACAGATCTCCAGGTGGACCTAAAAAGTTCTCGCCAACAAGAAGGATGTCTCGTTCACCTATTCAGAATGTAAGTAAGGTGTCACCAGTTAGGGAACCAATTTCTGAGAAGAGCAAGTCTCCTCATATGAGAAAGTGTTCTTCATCCCCTAACACCAAGGCACAAAATGATTCACCTCACATAAAACTTAGAAAGCACTCGAGATCTCCCATCCACTCAAGATCTCCCATCAGAGATAGAAAAAAATCAAGGAGACCAGTCAGGTCTAAGGATAACAGGCAGTATAAAGTACAAAAACCAAAATCTGGTGAGAGAGAAAAGACTTCTAGGAGATGTTCTGTGTCTTCTGATTCAAAAAGTTCTGATCATTCCTCAAGTCTCAGTTTAAGTCCTTCTCCTGAAAGAAATGATGTGCCCACATCACCAATAAGAGTAAAGTATCAGGGTGTTAACCATAGATCAGTTATAAACAAAGGTCTAGCCAGAAACAGAATTGGTACTGTAAAAGATTTGGGAAACAAAACTCGTAGGAAAGATAGAGAAGGTTTTGACTTGAACAAGAAGCTCACTAAAAGAAGAACTGCTTCTAGAAGCCCGTCATCAAAGACATCGGACACAAATTATGAAAATAAACCTTATCAGTCAAAGCATTCGTCTGGGTCTCGAAGGCACCGTGTAACAGGTACAAAACTAAAGCCTGAAGTTGAAGTTGATCCAGTTGTAGAGGCAAGGAAGAGAAAGTTTGAATCTACATGTGCAATAGATCCAAACAAGAAAAAGATAAGACTAAAGAATAAGACGGAAGAGAAAGAGAACGTACGAGAGTCCGTAAAAGAAGATGCAAATAAAATTAAAATTTCATCGCCTAAATCAAGTACAAAGTGTGTTGGTGTCTCTCATCCTAGTCAAGAAAACATCAATCCTACTAGGAAAACAGAGAAAAGTGACTGGGATGATATTGAAGAGATGGATGATACTATCCAAGAGTTGGAGAAAGCTGTCAACTTATGGTCAAGTGACGAGAGCGACTTCGAGTGTCGCAATATGTGTGTTGTGTCTAAGGTAAGTTTCATCATATTTTGAGACTTTGGATTTATTAATCAGCTAACATTTTTTTTAAAATTCAGTTTTAATGACTGGATTATCCCATTTTGAGTTCCAACATTTGAAAGTTAAAAGAAACCTAAAACAAGAACAGTATGTTTCAGTCTTTTAGATATTTTATGATGGTTCACCACACAAGCACATCAGGATACAAACTCCTGTTGAACATTATTTACTGTTCATTTGTTTGTAAAAATTTGTCTGCAAACAAATATATTCCGAAATGTGGGTCATGTTAAAGTGTGTGTGGAGAGTCACTATATTATAGGGTCTATGCATTTGCCCACATCCTTCAGCAGATGTCGTAGAGAAGTTGAGGCTCTTTGAAAAAATGTATAGAAAAAATTCTGTGATCACTATTCTTTCCAAAAAATATAATTGTGTAACAAAACTTAGTTATGGATGTAACTTAAATTCCTCAAAAATGTGCTTTTCTTTATACTATATTAGGTATATGACTTTCAGATAGTATATTTGTGCAGTTTTGTAATTATTTATTTTAGCCCTAACTTAGGAATGTGGTAGATTAATTTGTGTTAACCAGCTATATATTTTATGAGGTTTAATAAAATATTAGAATTGTTAACTCAAAATAGTGATGGGGCTGCAGTGTTTGAGTGGTTAGCCTGCTTACCTCCCACCATTGCGAACCGGAAATATTTGCTTGTGAGAATCGTCAGGATGATGCCGCTGATCAGGAGGTTTTCTCGGAGATCTCCAGTTTCCTCTCACCCTTTCATTCCGGTGCTGCTCCATTCTTACTTTATTTAACCCTCATCGGCTCCCAGGACCACGTTGTTAAGAGCCACCCAAAAATCTCAACTCAAATAAATTATGGTAATTTTTCAGTGATAATTGTCATTGTCATTATTTTAAGTTTATTTGAATTGTAATTTTTTGTTTGCATTTTGTTTTAACTTGAAACTTACACATTTAAGGTTTTATGAACTGTAACAAAAGCCACGCATCTGACCACACCCACCGCCATCTTGTACTAATGCCTCGCCACTCCTAGCGGCCACCAGGAGAACTGAAGTCGTGGTGCTCTATAAGCACCAAGTTCAAAAACCACACATGTTGAACGTCTCATGTAAACACTATCTTCTTCACTATTCGGACTCAAGACCTCACAACACTTGAAACAGACTATAGTCCATTTCTGATTGGAAGCGACTTATGAAAATCAACCGTTGAAAAAGTTCTCTAGGCATACCATGTTAACTTGTTTTTTCAATAACATGTATTCCACAAATATATAACACTGTGGTTAACTTTAGACTACTGTATTATTGAATAAATGAAAGTTTACCTTCATTTCTATAAATTGTAATATTTATTTCTTTTCAAATATGAATTAACAACAGCGAGAGCAGCAACGTGTTGGAAACGACCTGTGAGAAATAGTTCACAGTAAAAAATATTACTTTAACCTAGTTTTTTAGAATACTATTTGTAAATTGAATGGTGCCTTTTGAAATATTTATATATTTAGGTAGCCCCGATGGCAACATATATAATTTTTACAGTATTAAATAACAGCGGAAAATATTGTGAGTAGGCTGTAATGGTGCGGTGTTGTTTTATCGGGTGAGAAAGCATCTGAAAAACTGTGGGCGAGGCTTGTTGCTTTCTCTCTCTTTCTTCATCTCTTTCAAACTCCGGAAATTTCACTTCACTAGTAAGTAAAAAAATTATACATGTTTTCAGTTGCATCATGTTTCATACTTATTACAGCAAAATAATGATTTTTTAATTTGTAATTTATGACTGAAAACAGATTTTAATGTTTGAGTTCTTAATTTAATATATTTACATATGATAGTAGGGGAGTTACCAAGTGAAGTTGGCAGACATGGCGTGTTGCTTTTTGCCAAATGATGCGTAAATTATTCTTACTCCGAAAAATACTTCAAATTACCACACCACGTTTGTAGACGTTGTGTTTTTTAAACCTACCTAGGCAAGTTACGATGTTGTGATGAATCTGTGTTTCCACGGCAGTAATAAATATACTGTGACGTGTGTTTCGTTAATCATTGCATTTGTGAAATGGCGTGCCTTTGTGCATCGTGGTCGATACGCTGGCCCTGTGTGTCTGTGATTCCAAATATTTGATTAACACTATTTATATGTTTTAACTGTGAACTGTTTTTATGATGAAGTTAATTATTTACATCCACGTTTGTTTATTTATCACAACGTTGCACCTTTGCCCTAAGGGGTTTGAAACACAGTCGTGTAACATAATTTGCCACAATCCCAGAAGAAAATATGAGCAGAATAAAAGTTACCGTAGGCTTATTTGTGTGCATGTTCGCCGCTATCTTTTAAAGTTTGTATGACAAAAATGAGAAACATGAGTTGCGTGCTTGAATTCATTGTGCCTTTTTCATTTGACTGGTTGTTCCATCTTTTTAATATTTATTCCAACTGAGGCCATCCTTTTATAGAATTGACCCAACACATATCATTGACAAAATGATAATTAGTACAGCCCTTTACCTCACAGTTGTAACAGTGTTAATCACAGTCGCGGAAAAATTCTAATGTTCATTACATGTATTTAGCTATGTTGTGGAAAACAAACATGTTAATGTAAAATAACCGTAAGAACTGTTGTCAATTCAGGCATTTTTAAAACTTCGTAAAGCTGATCTAAATACATTCCTAAACTGTGAATATTCGTATGGAATGGTTTTTAGATGGCAGAATTTTTTGAAAAGCTGTAAACAGTAAACAACACATTTGACAGGTATAAAAGTAGAAGTCACATTTCAATGTTTATTTTTAGGTGTATCGAAAGTAATCAAACATATGTACACACACAATGGAATGTAAACATTGATTTTGACAGATGCTGCATGGCAGTCACATGGTAATGTTTGTTTACATTTGTTGGAAGGATATGAAATCGGGCTGCAAGTAGATATTTAGCAGGGCTCCGAGAAAGTTGCTTCCAATGGGGAATGGACTATAATTACAATTATTTACAGTCTCAACATCCCACCCACCAAAATGCACATTTTATGGTTTATTCAGATTATAGCAGGCACAACTTGTCCACAGGGTGCTTGAGGACTCGCTGGTGAGTCTTCACCTCCACCACTCTGACAATGTAGTCTGGATCTGGGAAAGTCTTCAGTACTTGCCCTAGTTTCCAACAAAGAGGGGGTAAGTGTTCATCTTTGACTATCGCCAATGTGCCAATAGTGAAGTTCTCTTGGACACCACAGCCCTTGGGTCGTTGCTGGAGATGGAGGTATTCTTGATGCCACCGCCTCCAAAAGGATTGGTGTATTTGTTGGATAATTTTCCAACGCGAGTGTGTTGAGTGAGATCAATCTGGCTCAGACAGTATACCTGGGGGTCCCAACACCAGAAAGTGGCTTGGAGTCAATGCCGTCAGGCAGTTAGGATAGGTGCACAGTGGCCGATAGTTGAGGGTTGCCCTCATCTGTGTCATAACAGTGTACAGTTCTTCATATATAACTATTTGCAAACCCACACACTTTATGAGCAAAGATTTGGCAGACTTGACCCCAGCCTCCCACAATCCTCCAAAATGAGGGGCTGAAGCGGGGTCAAAATGCCATGTCACTTGGTGTTCAGTCAGCGCCTGTGCCAACACATCCTGCATGCCCTTGTCAATCATTAATGTCCTCAATTCCGCCATGTATCAATTGGCACCTACAAAGTTGGTACCAACTATAGATGCCGGAACATCGACCACGATGAGAGAAAAAACGACGGAATGCCACCAGAAAGGCCTCAGTGGTGAGATCAGATGCAAGTTCATAATGAATTGCCTTGGTGGCAAAACAAATAAATAAGCACATATATGTATCAAGGACTCATGCCTTCCTCAACCGTGATAATGTACTCTTGAAGGGTCCTGCATAATCGACACCCACCTTGAGAAATTGCTTTGGCTGCTGAACAGTCAGCTGGGAGATACCCCATGGGTGGCTCCAATGAGGTAGGACGTACATATAAGCAAGGCACACACTGCATAAGTCTTATGTCGAAAGAAGTTGCGATCCGATTTTACGGGAACTTTCCATATCTTACGATTTTTCTTTTGGCCAGATTCCAAACATCATGCAATAGTGGCGGCTGTCCTCTTGTCTGTTGGTCTCTGTGAACGTGTCACTTATGTCATATTTTCAAGATAATTCAAGGTGTGGCCTCTTAACCGGGAAATCGGGAAATATGGAGAAAAGCCATGAATTTTCTGGAGTGCCGGGATAACCTTGAAAATGCTAGGAATTTTTCTGAGTCGGGAACGTGCACGTGTTAGAGATTTTTTCATGCACATGCAGCAGCTGTTAAGATTCACTCTTATGTAGTCTTATTTTGTCTAGTTTTAAATTAAATAAAATTATTAGGTGTTTGTTATGTACCTATTGTTGCTTTATTATGGTGGCACTGTTGTCAGTAACTGTCAAAAGTTCACTTCGGAAAAAAAAGAAAATTGGTTGCTTTGAAGTGTGTCTGGGCGCAGCACATTGATCAATATCTTATCCAGCATGCATCCGGTCATATGACAACCAAACGCGGCACATGCTGACTGCGGCTAGACAAATGCCAATGTTGTTTGTGTTTATAAACAACAATTATGTTTCAGAGTTTGAAAGTCATTAACATTGTCTCTTCACATGAGTAACTTTTTTTAAATAGTGAAAAATATTTTAAGTTCATACCACAGTATTTGTGGGTTTTTTTTTTTAATTATGTGGCACGAAAAAGCCATTGATGTGAAGCGTATTCTATTTGTGGTCATAAAGAGTTACATGTTTAACATATTTTAACGTAACACCTACTATGATTTACAGGGATAGTAGCGAAGTTATGTAAACTTAGCTGGTATGTTTGGACATCAACTGCACATATTTATTTTGTGGTCTGGAAGTTGAGCATTTCATGGGTGTTGATATCCTGATTTTTAAATTTTGCTGCGGTGAAATATGGGAGTGAGCTTTCATTCAGGTGATATAAAACAAAGTAAAAATGTTTTTGTAAGTAAATTTGTCACATCTTATTTCTATGTTAGGTATGGCTAAGGCAGCACCTTTCTCCATTGTGTATTTGTAAACTGTCTGCCTTGATGTTTCACCGGTTTGCTTATCTAGCAAAAATAATCATATAATTATGTGTTATTACCGCTTCCTGTATTTTAGGTGTCATAGGTATCTGTTAGCAGTGGTAATACAATGAACTAAATTAAAAATATCGGTAAACACTCGCACAAAGTTGTACTGTTATATTCATGCACCCATGTAGTAACAAAACAACAGTGTGCGATTTTGCGTGCCAACACGTTAAATAACATGGTGTGGAGCTTGTGAGTTGTTGATAAGTTAGGGTCTTTTAGGAGTATTCGAAGTGTGAAGAAACTTTTTTTAATGATTTGCCTAAAATTCGTTGCCTTTAGTTTGTCTTCATAGTCTGGTGTACATGCATAACAGCTGTAAGATGTGTGAAAAATATAAAACAATACGTCCAAGTATTTAGGTCTGCATATTCTGAGCAGTTTCCATTCATTCTGAAATCAGAGAAAGGTGAAAGGTATGTGTTTTGTAGTGCGTGTCGCTGTAACATAACTATTTGTCATGGTGGAAAAAGTGACATTACAAATCATGTTAAAAGTGTGGGTTTTTGTTTGGAAATTTTTTTGAACAATTACCAGAATTTTTATGCTCACATGCTTGATTTCTTAACTCACGTAATGTGCGGACAGTGTTGGAATATTTGGTAAGGAGCTGAATTTTTCTCTAAAAGAAGGGTAATATGTGTGTCAGGCTATATGTAATATTATTGTGTTCTCAGTTGATACATGAAGCTCAGAAGTATGTATTCTTGCATCTAGAAATAATAATTATGTTGATTTATCATCAAAATGTACATAAATAATTTCGCATTTTCATAACAATACTGGTAACAGCCGATGAACTAGGAAAAATGTATATAAAATGCAGTGACCCGATCACTCACTATTTTAAGCATTCTTCAATCGTCTTGATTTCAAACTTTACAAGTTGGCAGGTCTGCAAATCAGGCAAATGTCCGCTCACCCTAACAATTCCAGAAGGATCCATAAAGGGAGACAACTTGGATAGTGGGTCCCTGTATGGCTGCCTTACCTGTAGTGCCCCTATATCTGCGACAAAGGCTTCGGATTGTGCAATTTTTATCCATGCCATCAAAGCAGCATTCAGTTCCTCAGAGCAAGGAGGACCAACAATAGGTTTCTTTACATGCAGACATCGCAGACAGTAGGCAGTGATAAGTTTTATCTTACTCAGAGACGGAAATCTGTGCAACAGTGAAGTGTCAGCAATAATTCCAATAGCATGGAGTGTGACAACCCGTTCTACGAGCGCTTCGTCAGTGTGACTCCTTGTTGGGTAATTCTGAGGCCAGTGTTCTGGTGACTCATGCAGCCATGGTGGGTCTGTCCACTACAATGGATGTGCATTCAGCTCACTGGGAAAGATACCTCAAAGTGCAGTCAGCTGGATTGTTTTCTGATGGTTCATGATTCCAGTGTTTTGGAATAAGATCCTGGATTTGACTGACCCGATTAGCAACAAATGTTTTCCAGCCCTGTGGAGAGCCATTGATCCAGTGAAGAACGGTCATTGAATCAGTCCAGGCAAAGGTTCGGGAGATGTGACCATGGGAACTGAGGTTATCTTGTATTTTGCGCATTGTACGGGCAAGCAGTAGAGCCCCACATAGCTCTAGACGAGGTAGATACACTTGCTTGGTGGGAGTCACCTTCAACTTGCCAATAATTAAATTAACAGTTACTGGACCATCCGGTAAGGTGATTCGCAGGTAGACAACAGCTGTGTATTCACGTTCCGAACTATCAGATAACCAATGCATCTGAAGATCTACATTCTGCAGGTTTACACACACCAGGCTAGGAATAGCAATGCTTGCCACACCTGTAAGCTCCTTCTGAAAGTGTTTCCAAGTGAATAGTATGTCTGCTGGGGATGGTTCATCCATCCCAGTCAATATTGCGGATCCACAGATGTTGTATGAGGTATTTTGCCAGCAGAACAATGGGTGACAACCACCCAAGAGGATCGAACATCCGGTCTAAGTCTGATAATATACCATTTGGTAAAGATGGTATAAGTTGGCTGAACCTTGTATGAAAAGGTGTCGATTTTAGCCTGCCACTGGAGGTCTAATATTTTTACTGTTGGAAGACCACAATTGCTGTCAAGCAATAGTGCCTCATTACCTTGGACCATGTCTGCAGGGATCCAGGAGAGTAAAGACTGGTCATTATTGGCAAATTTCCGCAATTGAAATCCGCGCACCCTTAAAAGATCAATTAAGTCCTTCTGTAATGACAAGGCTGCTTGTGTTGTCGGTGCATCTGACACAAGGTCATCTACATAAAAATCTGTTGATAGCAATGAAGCAGCATGAGGAAATTGCTCCCTCTCGTCAGCAGCCAGTTGGTGCAGTGTTCGAATGGCGAGAATCGGTGAGGATGAAACGCCGTAGGTTACAGTATTGAGTCGATAGTCATCCACTGGATCTTGGTCTGAAGGTCTCCACAAAATGCATTGGCAATCTTGAAACTCTTCGTGAACTTGAATCTTACGATACATTTGCGTTATATATGCTGTGAAGGTAACGGTATGACTACGGAAGCGGAGGAGAATGTCCATGATGTCCCCTTGTAGCAGTGGACCAGTGAGCAATGATTCATTTAGGGACACTCCGATAGTATCTCTTACTGAGGCGTCAAATACTACATGCAATTTTCTGGTACTGCTATCTGGCTTCAGGACGCCATGGTGTCGAATATAAAATGCAGGTCTCTTAAGCTGCGAGGCAGGTATTGGGGACATGTGATCCTGTGCTAAGTAATCCATCATGAACAATGTGTAAGAAGCCCCCAGGCTAGGATCACGATTTAGCTTACGTTCAAGGTTATGGAACCAATGAAGGGCTTGCACTTTTGTTTCTCTGAAGTGAGGCTGGGGCTTCTTGAAGGGTAGGGCCACACTGTACCGACCTGTTTCATTCCTTCGGCAAGTTGCAGCAAAAACTTGCTCGTATCGTAGGTTATCTGAGGTAGGCCTTGCAGGCACTGCACCTTCCTCAATCTCCCACAATTGTTGGACTGCTTCGTCTAATGTAGGTGAGCATGTATGAAGTGAAACACAGTGTTCATCGACAGTGCAAAGACTGTGTAGACTGCCACTGGCAGATCTCCACCTTGGCTTACAGTACCACCCTTCAACACACAGGGGAAGAGATCTGCACCTATCAATAAATCAACAGTCCCAGGATTGGCATAATGTAGGCCAGCGAGATTAAGCTGGGAAAGGTGGACCCATGAATTTGTTTCAATTTGTGCAGTGGGCAGTAAACTAGTGATTTCTGACAAGACAAATGCAGTGAGTGCAAGTAGAGGGCAATCTTGGCCAACTAGCGTTAACAGGCAATCTGTTACTCCTTTCGCAGTGTACACAGGCACTTGAGAGACACCGTACACTGGCAATGATGTTCTTCTGCACCTTAATCCATGCCTTCTCATACAATCCTCAGTAATAAAACTTGACTGACTAGCCGAATCGAGTAGAGCACATATACTGTCTGTGAGTTACCATTACCACTTGGAATCTCCACCAGGGCAGTAGACAGGAGTACTGTTGATGGGATGTCTCTTCTGTCAGGATCTTGAGATATCAGGGCGTGAGAACCAGGCGCTGTTGATTCCTTACTGCAGTTTGTAGCTGAAGCTTCAGCAATGTTTAGTAATGTGTGATGTCGGGAACTACAGGTATGATAATTTCTATTTGACCGACATGCACTGGACTGGTGGGAACCACGTAAACAATTAAAACAAAGCTGCATAGACTTAGCCAGTTTATGCAATTTTTGGGGAGATGCCTCTAAGAATTGGGGACATTGGTCACACTGTTCACAGCAAATGTCTGTGACTGGAATGGCGAAGTAGGGTTTTTTTGTGGCGGCATAGATGGCTGTGACTTAGGTTGTGATGCAGTGGCTAGCTGCAATTCAGAGGCCCGGCGGTGCCCTTCTAGAAATGTTAAAAACTCTTCACCTTTGGCCGCTCAGCTATCTTGTCTTTTATACGAAGTTCCCATTGGTTGCGCATAACGGGGTTCAACTTGGTCCCAATGATATGGAGAAGCAATGGGTCCCACTTGTCTACATTAACATCTACTACACGCAGTGCAGAAATATGTTCATCTAAACTGACAGTAACTCACTTATTGATGCTGGAGAATCCGGTGATATTGTGGGAGCATGCTTGAATGAATCTATGTGTAGAGACACAGTAAGTCTTGTTATTATATTGTTTGTTCAATAATTCCCAGGCCACTTCATAATTCTTTTCAGTAAGTGGCAATGCTTGGATTACAGACAGTGCACATGCGGGCGGGGATGATTTTAGATACGACAATCGCTCCTCATTAGTGAGATTGGGATTGTCCGCTACCAAGGCACTAAATAGGTTGGAAAAACTTGCCAATCGGTATGATTACTGCTGAAGTGCTGCAGTTCAATGGTGGGGTGACAAGGGGATGAAGTGGCTGAGCAAGAACTGTATGCAGGCTTGGCAGACTTGTTACTAGGTTCTAAGGAATCACAATAATTTAATAGAATAAGTCATCAAAACTATCTAATCTTTCTGAGTCTTGTTCTTTCTTGTTAGTTCGTAGGCCAGATGATCGTCTTCAAATCCTGAGCGTATCAAGGCTAAATCGCTGCAGGTAGCAGAAAACACCTGTCTTGTGGTCGCATCTGTGGAAACCTTTTTGGCAAGTTCGGCGGCACACCGTAACCTATTTTCCACGCGTTTCATGCATCACTCTAATGCTGCTGCCTTGTCAGCCATGGTGACACAAATTTTTGAATCACAGAACTTCAATCCACAGCTAAAACCAATAGCACAGTGTGATTAATGCGCCCATAGACCCGGTCACCAAGCACTCAGTCATGATTAATATTACTGGCCTCAGTAAATTGTAACAACAGAATGCACCAGCTCCCACTACTGGAACCTCTAGTTTATGATAAACATCTATTGTACTGCAGAATTTCGATCACACGTCCATTGCTGTGTGTCTGTGAACAAAGTCGGTGCAGGCGAGACAAAGCGGTTAGAGCAACACGGCAATAACAACATGAACAAACCACACCAAATCAAGATACTCGTGTAAACACAGCAAAAGATGATTGAAATTACACAGCTCTTAATCCGACCCCGGAGGACCAAATGTTTCAACTTGAAACTTACACATTTAAGGTTTTATGAACTGTAACGAACGCCACACGTCTGACCATGCCCGCTGCCATCTTGTACTGATGTGTCGCCGCTCCTAGCGGCCACCAGAACTGAAGCCATGGTGCTCTGTAGGTGCCAAGTTCAAAAACAAAACGTGTTGAAATATAAACACTATACTCCTCTTCAGTATTCGGTCTCAAGCTCTCACAACATTTTAAACAGGCAATTTACAATTATTTACAGTCACAACCCATTTTAACTTTTGTTTCTGAATCTCTTGAATAAAAATTTTTCATTTTGTTTGTATCCCACGTACCACAACAGGACATGATTGTGCTTTGGTGACATTTAGATAGGTCTACTTGATGGGCATTTCAAACGTAGTGGATGTTGCAGCTGAAAATCTCTGGCTCTATCCTGTTGTTTTATAAGTAATTAACCCACCAAGGAAAAGTTCAAAATATTTGGTGGCTCTGATATGAAGAAAGAGGCTGTAAGACCGGCAGTTTACACTAAGTATTTTCGTGAGAATTTTTTGATACCTGAGATGATATGATTATGTTGCAATGATGGGTATAATGATGGTCTCTTATGTCCTGATGCCACCACTTCTGATCATCCTGAGGGGCCACTAGGAGTCGGCAGACTGTTTGAGTAGACAGTTTATTAATTCTACTACAGTTTACAAGTACTTTTTACTAAATTTGTACAAGTTTTCACCATGACCCAGAGGTTCGGATTTTTCAACACTACTGATTGATGCAACCAACTTTAGTCAGAATGTAATCAAAAACATACAAATCTGAACTAAATTATTAATATGCTTAAAAATTCTTTAAGGGAACATTTTAAAGTAATTCTGAACTTTTGAAGAACTTTTTTTTATTTGTGGAATTTATCTTACGTGCATACATTGAGATAAATTTGAACATCACATAAACATAATTTTGGTATTATAATAACTTAAATTTTTTTTACTAAATTATGTCCATTAATTCAAACTAAAGTACAGGAATTCATATTTATTATTATTATTATTCTCTTATTACTGTAGTTTTACTTTCTATTACTTTATTTGGGGTACCCCGCCTACATACACTTGAAAAATCATGCTATCCACACATTTTGTAACTAAATTTATAAAACAGCCATGTAGAATGTAAATTTTGCTTGAAATTCAATTAACATGCAAAATATTACAAAGCCTTTATGCATTCTTCCAGATTCTAATTATTCATGCAATCATGCTTAAATGGTTTTGGGTAAAGTCGGTTATCTGATTTTGTAGGCTGAGCACAAAATGCCAAAGATGAGCTGGCCAGGCGTGGTTCACTGCCACAAAAGGCAATACTCTGGTACATGGCGGGGCTCCTCTACTAAGGCAGGCACATTGTATAGTAGGGAATCTCAAGGGTCTCCCCTGAACTCTATTGCGCGAAGCAGGTCAAGAAAGCGAAACTCCACCGTAAACAGCTGTGAATATTTGCAGAACCAATTAAATAAGTAGTTCACACAATGGTAGAATTAACTAGAAGAATCTGAAAGGTTTATCTTGCACATTTCAACCATGATCAGCAGAGGTCTGGGTTTACCAGAGAGTTTTGGAAAATTTTCCTAATTCATAATGGATCAAGGATTTGAGGCCCACAAGTCTACAGCTACACTTTTCATACACATATCTTGAAATTCTATATTCTATATGAGATGTAAATTTTTCAACTAAGCAAGTCATAAGTCGGTCATGGTTTACGATATTTAATTAAACACACAAAACATAAAGTGATGCATGATGCATCCTGCGCTTAGAGGAAGTGCACTCCACATGAAGACTTCGCCCCATCTTCAATTGCTTTCTCCGATGGGCAAGTCTCCTCCAAATGAAACCGGTAATGGAGGCAGGATATGTGGTCCACCTAGAGTTGACAGAGCCTCCATGCTACCGTTAAGCACGTGCTCTTTGCTTTTACAGTTCGCCTAAACTCTACAAGAATCTATCACGTCAACGCCCCTCCCCAAAGAAGCTACCAGTTCCAGTTGCTGCTCTTGCTAGAAGAACAGCACACAATTCAAATTTTGTGCCGCTGTAGGGAAGTGAACCGCCCGGCAAAAAGTCTCAGTCTCCATGAGCGCATGAGGGCAAGATAAGTTATCGCCTCACCCCAAGCACCACTCCAGTTGAAGGATCCAGGGACCCATGTGTGACACCATAAGCTCCACCCCAGACTGAGAGGCGGGTTAATTCCCCGGCACCCCTCTGAGTGCTACAGAACTGGGAAATGCAGTATAAAAGGAATCCCAGCACAGGCCTTAGGAGTGATTGCTGCACCTTCTGGCGAAGGCCGATGGTAATAGCATAGGGAAGTCTCCTTCACACGTGCCGGTAACCACGGAAGGCCCAGTCGCCGTCAACAACACCAACCAGCTCTGGAGTACCGCCACCTTCCAGAAGGCCTCAACCTCTTCGGCCTCCGTTAACAGCTCCAGAAGTCGTCAATGGTTACCAGAGGTTCCAGCAACGTCGTACTTCGTCACTTGCTCAATACCTTCCTTCCCATTACCGTTCAGGTATTGTAGGTAATGGCAACGTTTGTTCCCTCTGTACTTCCCTTAAGGCCTTAGCCCGGCCACATCTTCACCAGTTAATGTTTCCATACTTAGCTTTTAATGAAAACCCCTTTTGTCCCATTAGGAAAATATTGCTTTCACTGAAAGTTACATTCTTTTATTACATAAGGTAATGCCCATTACTTGAACATACACCATACAGCAAATACATACAACTTATGAGGCCAACCAAGGTCTGCCAAGGTAACACAGTGAATTGCACTGGCCTAGCTCGGGGGAGCCCAGCGCACTAGGAACTTCTCTTCCAACATGGAATCAGGTATTCAGCTGGCCGGAGAATGCCCTAGTCAGTGGGAAGAACTGTTGATTTACGTGACCTGGGGTGGAAGAACTCACCTAAGAGCCACTGACTGTCAGCGTGTTTATTCCTTGCCTTATAGTTCCATCCAATAGCTGGAAAACGGCTGGATCTGGCACTATAGGGTAGATCTCACTTCATAAAGCAGTGCTCTTAGAAGTATAGAATAGGGTCACGATCCATACCTGGCTTCGCCTTACGCTTTTATATTTCGAATATCATACTACTTTGCCCTTATGTTGTACACACACACAGAATTGGACAAAAGGGGAGGTTGAAACAGGCATTGAAATTACTGGAGTCTGAGATATCTAATATACCCAATCCTTCTAGAGCAGCCGACAGTATGTTTGGTACATCAATTGGTAATAAAATTTGATATTGCTATCCTGGACTCGATCCCACCCTCCTTCCAGAATCCTACACATCTATACCCCCACACATACCCCAAGGACCTATGAGCAGTGTGTGCACTCCTCCACCGCAACCAGAGTTGGCCGCCCCAACGAGCCAGTTTGAGAAGAGGAGCAGTTCGCCGCCTCGTGCATAGCAGGTAGAGCATCGGAACACTTCACTGCTTGTCTCTCTGGTCTTCATCCCTACACACAAGCCAACCAGACCTACTCTTTATTACGGCGTCCTGCTGAAGTAGGAGTCATTCCTTGGGTATGTTCACAGTGACACTGGCGTCACATTATTTGAAGGCCACCACCATCACTAAAACACGTTCTGGATATCAGATTGTCATAAGGGTTAGAATCCTCAAACCACAGACGAATCACTTCTCATGCAAGGTTCCCAAGTAAGGTTTCTGTATTCTCAACGTGGGAGAACCGACCTGAAATAGAGCTAGCTAAGGGGCTTGTGTGGGACTCTCGTACAGGGTGCCTTCATGTGTTGTATTCATTTTGACACTCCTCATTCATTGGGCACCTAGGTTTCAACCTTCATGTACTGGACACTCTGGATTTAGCATTGTGGCGAACCCTTTTCATACATTTGATATCTCATCACTGTACGAGGTGGCTTAAAAAGCTTCAAAAGAATATGTGAATGGTAGACTTTGAATAATAATTTTATAATTCCTGAAAGGCAATGTGCTTGAAACATCACTATAACTCTCATATTGAAAAATAATTCCTAGAATCTAAACGATATCTTGACACGTGTTGCTTACTGATCCAAACTGCAACTACATCAATTCATGTGTGCATAATTTCCTCAGCGCACGGAACGGGGTCCGAAAAAATGTAATTTCAAGGAGAACACTTACAGGTTATTCCCTTGTGGCGGGAAATAATACAGACATGCCAGAGTTATACTATTCATCACCGTGGTCAGTAGACTATGCCACACCACCCCTTTAAGAAGACGTCAAGTATGAGTGCGCCAGTGGCTGAGTTGACGCTGCCACCCCCGAAGGGGGCACGTAGTTTAAGGGTGTACCGAGGGATATCCCCACCTGTGATCCAACCAGCAATGGAGACCATGCAGACAACCCTTGGCTCTGCCCACAGTGTAATGGTTCCTATTGTGCTCCACAATACACTATACATGTAGTTTGGGGCTCTAGCTATTACGTTAATATTAACTGGTAGGCAAGTCATAAAAGGCACTGATTTAATCCGTGTTGTAACACAACATACAATATTCCAATTAATACTGTGACTTTAATTGACGCAGGGCTAGCATTTACGCCTTCTTGACTCAAGCTAATGAGTCCTCACCTGAATCTTGAGGCCGGAGGCTGAATCTGGCTCGTTCGGATCACTATGTGTGACACACCCAAGGCAGCGAGCTCCTCGGTGCCCGACGTGGAGTCTTTTGACGCAATCCCTGGCATCCTGGATTTGTTTGAGTCTAAGGTCGGTTTCATACTGCAACGTACATGACAATTTGTTAAGGCCCTCTTCATTCTGCCACAACAGTCAAGTTGCTGTCACACCCCCCACCACGCCACCCAGGCAAAGGGCCGGCCAGCGGTATATGTACCTGTGCCCGGCCGAGGATTGCCAGTTGTACATCTGCTCTTCTTGGAGCCACAAAAACCCCAGAAGCTTGCTCCACCGCCTCATGCGCTGGAGCTCTCTGAATGCTCTTCGTCGTCTAAACAACTCAGGAGCTCTTTAACACCATCGCCAGCATCTACCAGACCTTCCAGAGGATCTCCCTTGGCCATCCCTGAAGAAGTCATAAACCCTTCCCAGCCGATTGCCCTTGGCAACAGCTCCCCCATGGACCCTTCAGGAAGTGGGTCCTCTAAGTCCCTTCAGGACACGAGACAGAGTAGATAGGGAAAGTTAATAGCTACCTAGTTGAAACTGCCACCCCTGGTCTAAAACCAGGTCTCTTTCACCTGGAATTGCGTAGCTTATATTTCCAGTCCGCTCAAGGTAGTTAGGAGGTAGTATGGGCCACCATGTTTATTCCTCCCCAGAATAAAACACGTTTCTCACCTACTTTGATTATAATTTCCCGAGGTGACTAGAACCCTAGTAGATGCCACACCCACCAGAGTGGAGCAGGAAAACCTGGTTTTACTCCAACCAATTTTACCATATAGTGTAGCACTGCAGGCTCCCCCTCTGGGACTCGTATGTCAAAATCACACTCAACGCTCGGTGGCCACCCTGACCTTACACCAAAAGGGGTGGTAAGGAACTGCAGAAGAGAAATGACACTGCGTCTTACAAAATTACCTGGGGCTGCACCCCATCCAGTAAGACATTCTGCCAAGATAATGCTTGGGACCAAGCTCAAGTTGCCCACAAATTGGTGCGGCCTCATCCACCAGCTCCCTGCCCCTCTCTTTTTGCAGCACTCACGAAGACACTGGGACCCTGCATCCAGTGGTCGCCACCTTTTGTCAAGGAGAAGACTTACCACTGGGCCTGTCCTACCCCTAGAACCGCGGATGACGCAGCACCAGTCCGTCTCGGACCAGCAGTAGCCGTACCTGGGGAGCTGCCGGCACCTTCAGCACTGCCAGAAACCACTAACAGCCTACTCATCTAGCACCAGAATCGAGCTGATTGAGTAATGGCACAGGTAAATAGGTGACCGCTGGTCACACCACCTAGCACGTAGCCAAGCCAGGACTCAACTCTGAGGCCACACGACCCACACTTTACACTGGTCAGGCCCATACTGGTACATAAGCTGAAGTAACCAGTCTTACCCTTGTGCGATGGACCTGCACAATAAAAACTAGCTCTTGTCGAGGCGTAGTATCAGCCAGCACCAGATAGGTCACGCATCAACCTTTATAAGGCCTGGTAGGTAATATGCTCGAAAAGTCACAAATACATAGTCAAAAATGTTTCCTAGACTAATACATTTATAATTCCAGGTAGGCTACACTACACTACACACCGGGATTATTAATTTTTAGCAAATAAAATGACTTTACACAACACAGTACAATGCCATTGTGCAAAAAATATAGTTAGTCTTCATGCTCACTCTCGCTGTTGGTTGTATCCATGTCAATAGAACTGCTGCTGCTCATATTACAAGATTCTGGTTTACTTGGATTTGATGGATTCTTTTGCAGTGACAGCAAAAAGATTCTGAAAAACTGAAACCAGCTTGGCAGTGCATTAGTTAGTTAACCTGTTCCTATTTTTTGGTTTTATTTGTGCTGAAAGCCTTCCAGTTCCATTCACACGAGGCAGCTGTTTGTGGAATGCTAAGAATCCTTATAGCAACTTTAGATAACAGTTGAGTTGTGCAATATCGCTTCCACCATGTAACTGGAGAGGTATTCTCTGCTGCCTGCCAAATGATGTTATTGACTCCACAACGTATGTTTGGCACGGGATTCTGCCAAGTCTGCCATCACAGCTACTTCATCAATGTTTGAGATGTTTTTGTGACGTCCATGATTGTATCAGATGCCGTAAGTAATTCATCTTCTAACAATTAAGGGGCACAAAATAGTATTGAAAATTGCATAGTACACAAATAAATGCAGTCGTACTCAACCACACCAAAGGTAGTTTATATTTCTGTAGTAATCGGTTTTTAATGGCCCGATTCTTAGATTTTAGATTCTCGATTCCAAGATTCCTTAAGAATTGAGAGTATTTTGGAATTAAAACTTTTTCCCCCTAAATTTGATTTAAAAACATTACGTAAATATTATTTACTGTCTGACTAAAAATTTGAGCATAACTGAACATTCATTTTTTGAGGATTTATTAAAATAATAATCTTGAAAAATCTTTTACTTCCTACTGTGAACAACCTGTATTTTAATTTCAAAAATAAATATACTTACATTTGATTCCTGATGCAAATTACTTCTCCCAGAAATAGTTGCTCTAACAGTTTTTTGTATTAGCTCCCGGTACAAGGATTATATCCTCGGCAATTTTTGCATGTTGTCATGTGTCTCTTCATTTTTGTTGCATTATTTGCACAAGTTTGTCCACAATATTGATATTTTCCTATTATCTTCTTTGTGTTTTTCTCACAGACTTTAATATAATGGTGCCACACACTAGTTTTTTTTTTCACATTATGCATTACTATCACATTTTACATTTACTTAACCTGATAAACGTTGCGTATACCGGTACTTCAAAACTTGGGGCTCACTCACGGTAACGTTTGAGCTGTAACTCACAACTACACAGCATACCTGTTTACATAGTAAAGTAAATCCCCTGTATATGGGAAATGTCTCTATCAATTTCTCATTGTTTAGCAATATGATGCCCTTATATGGAGGCACTGAGGTGGGAATACCCCTTATAATTTTCTCACTGGTCTCTTTTGCAAGGTGAACCCCAGCCTGTTGTAAAGACAGGAAATTGCCCTTGAATTTGTATTTTCATTTCATTTACCCTTATTTGGTTGAAGTGTCAGTTAACCAAATACTATAGTAAAGTGAATCCCTGTGTTCACTTGATCATCCCAAATAATTGTTATAAAATACTGTCATTTTCAAATTAGAAAATTTTGTGGAAAATTTTCAGATTCAGAAAATTTTCCAGCCCACATCTCTGATGATCAGAGATAAAAATGCACAATTGCGATGAATCACACTAGTATAAAACCACAAAACTTGCTCTTTTTGTGCCAAGTTGAACTACATAATGAAAATTAACAAGTTGCAAAGAGGCTGTGTTTTCTTTCATTACTGACTTAATCATAATAATCATTGTAAACTTTTGTTTTATTCTGACAGAAAATTCTACATTGCCAAAGAAAATATTAGCTTAGTCATATGATAAGTTAAAACACAAGTGTCGCACTATTAAAATTTGTTATACAATAAAGTTACAGTACAAATCTCAGTTATGCATTTTCTAGGTAACCGAGTTACATAGATTGGATCTTTTACCTGCCAATTCACTGATAAAAGAACTTGACGTCCTGCTTGCAAACAAACCAAATGGCACCAATTACAATGACATCCTACATCATTTTGGAATTTGCCCCACTCAAACTACTGATCTTTTATGCAATTTATTCAGAGGTGTGGCCTTTTCCACAAAATTTTGAGTAAATTTGCCAAAAACATTTTACTGTGCCAATAAACCGAGTAATCCCTTGCAATCCCCAGGAGGTGGAAAATTTCTAAAAGTTTTAGTCATTCAGGATTAACAGAGATTCCTTTGGAATAAATTTTATGGCCTAAAAATGAAATCTCCTGAATGGCAAATTTAACTTTCTGTGGGTTTACTGTCAACCCAGCCTTCTCCAGGCATGACAAAACAGGTTGAAGATGTTGTGTTCTTTTAAAGTTTCTAAGTAAACTACTAAGTCATCAAGGTAATTTATATATGTACTTAAATTTGACATGATTAAAAATCCTATCCAATAAACAGGCAAGTACCTGTGCACATGTGGCCAGACCACCAAAGAGGACACGTGTAACTTAAAAAAAATTCAATTACACACAGAAGCTAGTTGTGGGTTTAGATTGTTCAGGGAAAAGGTATTTGATGATATGCAGAATTAAGGCAGATAGTTGTGAAAAACTTAGCTTGGCCAAACCAAAGAAATACAGAATACGAATCGGGAAGAGATGTCGACTTGATTTCAATATTTCTGATCTTTCGATAATCGACTACCATGCAGAATTTTCCATTTGGTGGTTTTCATTTGTGACTAAAAAGTCAGGACTGGCACATTGAGAAGTAGACTGCTCGGTCACTCATTTATCTAATAAATCTTGTACTTCTCTTCTTAAAATTTCCATTTTGGGTGGAGCCAAACGATAAGGGTGACTTTTAACAAATTCTTTGTCCACTAACTTAATTTGGTACTCCAACAGATCAGTAAGTCCCATTTCAGATGTGAGCACTCAGGGAAATTGCCCACACACTTTCTTAATTGCCAAACTTTGTTCATCTCTTAGGTGCCCAAAAGGGTCAGTAGGTTGTTTAGTTGTAATTTCAGCACTTAATTCAGAATCAATACAACTTGTTTGTTCTCCTTCAACAAAAGGAATTTTGTTTTTTAGCCCAATTTTAAAAAATTATGCTCTAGCATGAATTTCTAAAATGATGCCCATATGAGTCATGAAATCAGCACCAAGAATTAAATCTGAACTTAGGTTCTCAGCAACCAGACATTTGCATATCCAAGTAAAATGAACTATTAGTTAAACACAAAACATTGGTAGTGCATGGAAACTTGTGACCTTCATCTGAGAACTTACGAAAGTGTGAATAGCCAAAAACGGAGAGGCTGTAACTCTATAGGTGATCATCTTCAACCTGTATTCTTTGATCTTTGAGGAGAGTTTGAAAAGACAGATTATGTGCTTGTAATATTGATGGCATGGATCAATCAAGATTTGCCTGTACGTATATATATTGTATGTTTGCAGTAAATGCAATTATATGCAAAAGAAAAGAAATTATTAAGTCACTAATATGACACTGAAGTTTTTGTGCTGACAACACCTCATTCAGTGAATGTCCTGACAGTATATTAGCAGAGACATCAAAGATCACGCTCAGCTTAGTGGTTGTGCTGTCTGGTTTCAGAACATATTGGGGAGGAATATAGTATGATGAACTCATGTTGGCGTCTGCTTCTTGTATCTCTTCAATAGGGCCTTTTACAGGATAACCGGTTGACGCCGGCTAACAGCCAGCCGCGTTAAGACCATGACTGCGCTTACCATGCACGTGACATGTGTGCAAAGAGGCTCCAATTTGAACTTTCCTATAACGGAATATTATTTACAGTGTAAAATGTGTCTTCTTAATTTTTCAGGGTCTAAAATGTCCTAAAGTGTTTGAAAATGTATGTTTGTCAATATTGCAAAAATGTTTCGTTATGAATTCAAAGTGCGTACTGCACGGAGATTAAAAACAGTAATATTCCGGCATGAACACAGTCATAAAGCGACACTAAAATGATGCAGAAAATTCATAATAAAATCTAAAATGTTAAACAATATTTAAATTATTGTGTGCCACTTTATTGGGAGGGAGGTTAGATTTTGGCTTTGTTTGTAACCCGCGGTGTATCAGAACCGAAAGTCTTGTGTCTTAATAGCTTTTGATAGATCCACGACCTTATTGCAAAACTGGCTTCTTGATGGGACATTCAAACAAGGCAGATGTTCCTGTGATCACTGGGTTCTTGTATCAGAAAATCCCCAGTACCGTACTAAGATTTTGTGATTAGGTAGCCGACCAGGAGCATGAATTTGTTAGGCACCCACAATGTATATAGAAGAGATTGCAGGGCTGGCCATAACATTAATTATTTTGGTGTGAAATATGAAGCTTTGAAGATGCAGAGAGCAGCCATTTTGTTGGTAGTATGATGCTGTTCCATTTTTTGTGTTGCCATCCTGTGTCGCAGCGGGAGGGTCGTAGGTACCAGTAATTTTTTTATTTGAAAAACTAATTGACTTTAATACATACTATTTGAAATAATTTTTTTTTGTATTTTCGTGAATGTTTTACCCAGGGGTCTTGAGACGTGCTCTTTTAATGGAAGCTAGTTGGCACTATTACTATTACATAGATATTTAAGTTTTGGAAAATATGAAAATAACATTCCTTAGGAAATAATTTTGATAAAGTTTTTGAGATTTTAAAGAATAGTTTAACTTGTGGAAACATTTGAGCTTGTGTTTTAAATCAAGGCACCTACTGATATCGAAATATTGGAATATACTGGGTTGGTTTAATATTTTAACACTGGAATTTTTTAATGGTTATCTTCATTCTATCAAAACTACCCAATTGCGTCGGCATAAGGTTCCATTTTCAATGCACATCAGTTGTATTGGTTTATTGGTAATGTATTTTGAATGGTACATGGTCATAGAACACTTTAATCGTCCAAGTAAATTTTTGTTAACAAATTGTGGTCACAGCAGGATGCACTGTTTAACACAACAATAGTCGAGACACACATCATACTGGAAATATATTGCAATTATACTGGAATTTTAATTTTTTTTATGTAAATAACATTAAAATTATTTGAATGGGTTATTTTTTGTATTTAGTTTCATTCTTATTTTTATTTGTGCATTTTGTGACCTTTTGAAAGTATCCTGTTTTGTGTTTTTCAAGTATTGTTTTTCGTTCTTTGTAAATATTAACATATCTTGCTAAAAACGTACGCAAGAAATTTGTCCCATGTTCTTCTAAAGTTTCGTGGTGCTCAACTACTAAATTAAATATATTAAATTTTCTACTCAAAAATAATTGTACACCAGTCATGGTCGTTCATATACTTACTAGATTTAACACATCCCAGAACATTCTTACATTGTCTTCCAAGGACATTATTGAAGAACAGAGGCATGTGGTAACAAGCGAGGTTGAAGGTGCTCCAGCAGCCTCCACCTTCCTCATCATTAGCCACTCAATATTACAGTTCAATGCAACTGGTTAACCTGGACTTACATATAGTTGAACTCCAATCTATACAGACATAAACTTTTCTGTTTCTATCAACATATCAATGGAGCATGGTGTCCTAATCTGAGGGTCAGCCAATTTCAAGTTGGACATAGATTTTCCCCATGAACTGACTGGATGTGACACGTAGCGGCACCCTTCACTTCAGAAACAGAAACATCAGGCAGACCTCGCACAGATCATAAGCACCTGGATCTCAACACCCTTAACCATTTAAGAGATGGTAATAAAATTAACCGAACTGCCAGAGTCCAACAGCGCTTGACATGTCTTAATGTTCTCAGTGGCATCCTTCTCTCCATTGTTGGCAGTTTCCAACAAAACAAATGAGGCAGATGCAGTACTTGTTAAAGGTGTGATTACTCATGTCTGTAGCTTGTTGCGAACCGGAGTCATTGTTGAGAGGAGTTCTCGAAGTGAAGAAGTGTGTGATGCCACATGTCACAGTTTTTACAATTTGTTTGAAATGGGCACTCCTTAGCCGTGTGAGGAGGCCTGTTGCTATCTCTATTCTACCGTCCTGTTCGTTTCTCACCTTTTTGGATCAAGTGATGGCTGCCCATTGTGTTTGGTACTGCCTGGGACTGATCTCGTTGGGCAGTCAATCAATATTAATGTATCTTGTGTAAAGTTTTGTACAGAATTATTTATAAGAGTGTAGTTCATGGATGTAGAGATATGGGCACCTTTTCACTTGTATACTTGTTATCATCAACTTGTTAATTATATTAATCAGAGAGTATGAAAAAAAAACTTTATCTTCAGAATTATCACCTTAAATCATTATGCTTACTAGGATCATAATGGCAGAAACTTGTACTAGTAATTATTTAATAGTGCAACCTTAAGATACGCTCTACCGACAGGAAGCACATGTAAAAATCAAGTTTATATTTTTTTATAAACAGACAATTCTAACACTACACAGGACAACATGTCACAACTACTCTTCAATCCTACAATAAAAAAAAAAAATCAAAGAAGGAAGAACTACTATCTGTTGTCAGAAAATGAATATGATGATAATTAGAATGTGATTACTTTTAGAAATCAAATTTAGGATGTTCCCTAAATATTCCATGATAGCAAATGAATGTTAAGCTCAATCAAATGGTCCATGAAACTGCACTCCTACATGTGCCATTGGCCAGCAACTCAGTCTTACAAAACAACGAAAACTCTCAATTGTGTGACTTCAGCTTCACATCAAATAATGGTCAGGACTTCTGAGACTAAGCCACTTTGATGAATCACTGGCTGGAGAAGTTTGAAACAAAAGTTCATTATGAAAATTTGGTACATATTTAACTTTAAAGGTAATTATACGCCTTACTTGATGTAATGCAGACACAAAGTCATGAAGATCTGATTGCAATCAAAATCAAATGTCCACCAAACCATGAGTTATGAAACTTTGACAGCAACATCGGTCCAACATGTAGATGTAGCCATCATCAGGGGTGGACGATACTCTCCAGGACTGCAGGACATTATCTTCATCCACAAATAATTTGGTTCTGCAGGACACAAGTTGCAACTACATACTTATTTCAACAAACTTTTTTTATAACAGTCTCCATTTAGTGCTCTCTCAATTCATGTTCACACCAAACATTCCAAGCAAAAACAAAAACTCTGCCTGGTTACCTTCACGATATCTTCACTTCTTCAAAAATAAATATTGTTCTTCATGTAATATAAATTGCACAGATTAACAGTATTCTTATAACAATTTAACAAAATACTTTACATGGAAATTTTAGAAATACACTCGATGATGATTTAGTTTAACATGTGAACCATTTTATGATCAAATGAATATTAAGCCAATTGATAAGTGAGAACCAACTGTAAGGGAACTCCTTACACTTGTCACTCCAATTCTGCGAGAGAGGTCTTCTGAAGGGAGCATGAGGGTCCCACCCTGCCCTTATGAAGTAATTACCCAGGGATGATGGGTGTAACCTGGCTTGTGCCCTTGCTCTGTGGGATAAGCAGCCACCTCATGCACTGCCTTTGATGCTTCAAGTATGCCCACTGCAAATCCTTGGACTCCTCTCTGCTGGCTGACTGGAGGCAGGCTTGATGAAGCGCAGTTCTTATACCTATTACAGTGGGTGCAATGAACTAGTCTATTTATTGAATCATTGTTCCTGGCAACCTCACCCAAGATCTGGGGAATGTCTACCTCCTATCCTTAAGACTTGATGATGAATACACATGAGTGTTACAGCTACCTGCTAATACCAGCTGGATCACATAGCAGCAATTGTGCTTGCTGTATTTGCCAGCGTATAAGACAATGATTTTTACTCATTTTGGGACTTTAAAAATTACCATTTGTCTTACATGAAAATACAAAAATATTTAGCAACCCAAAAATTGTGTGAAAATTAATTTGGAAGTTGTTGAGTAGTATGGTATAATTATTTCAGGGAGTGTGTTTATTGGATTTGAAGATAACATATTTCCACAGTTTCATATGAGAACTTCAACAAATTTGTATTTATTCTATGTTACGAAATGACAGCTTGAGTAGGTTGATAATAGACAATGCCATCCGCCATGTTGAAAACTTCATCATGCAATTACTAATTTTTCTTTATAATGGTATTATTTAACTATTAATTTAAAAAAAATGTTTAATAGAAAGAATCATCTTGAAAATAAATGTAATGGTTGATTTTTTAATAAGCTTGATGATGAATCAACATATTTATTTGTATTTTTACTGTTTACAAAAAAAACCTAATGTCTGCCATCCATGACATGGTTCTGCTATGAAAAATTACCATTGAAAGGGGACAATTACATGGAGAAATTTAACTGCACAATTACGGTGTCAGTTGCTACAAGGCAGCATACAGACGTGATCTTGCATGCAGTGCCAAGCTCTTCAGCTACAGAGTGATGTTACAAAGTCTGTGCCAGGCCAGCAGCAGCTGGCGACATTGCCAGATTGTGTACACAAAAGTTTGTGTGTCCATATTATAACACTTCCTAAAAAATTTAAAATAAAAGTATTTCAGTTACATAAATGTTTATCTTCCTGGATAAGGAAAGATCATATTTTTGGTCAGGAATGATCTTAAATGACCCAATCAACATTTTTTTTTTTTGTTTTCAAATTTTAATGACTTTAAGAGGGGTCTTGATAGTGTAGTGGTTAGACCACTCGCCTCCCACATATGCGAATTGGGTTTTATTCCTGGTGGGGTGGCTCCCAGACTTTCGTATGTGGGAATTGTGCCTGATGATGCTATTAGTCGGTAGGTTCTCTCTGGGATCTCCATTCTACCTCCCCCCCTCCCCCCCAATCTTGTATTCCAGTGCTGCTCCATATTCACGTCGCTTCGCCCTTATCAGCACTCAAGACCTCGGTGTTAAGAGCTGCTAAAATCTCTCCATTTAATCACTTTGAAACCATGACTGAGTTTTGTTCGCTGCAAATTTGTAACACACTGGATGGTCCGAGATAGACTGGCCTCAACCCTGATACTTAACCGGTTATTGTCTAAGATTAAGTTTAGTCAAACAGTGTTTTAGATGATCAGTTTTAAAACATATCTTTATGTCAATATGATTTAATATTGTAATTATGAGGTTCTCTTATCACTCTGATCCATATTTATATTATTTGGTTAAAACATAATAGTTCTTTACTTGGAGAATTTTGTGACCTCTTTGATGTTTTTAATATGAATGGCAGCTGCTTAGTGGAATTCAAATAGGGCTTAATTATACAGCTGTTATAATTTATTTTCTGCTGTGCCACTATAAAGATTAGGATAGATTTTTGTAAACTGAAATGGTAAGTAATTTATTAGGAAGCACTGGGCAATATTTTGAAGAGGTTCCCTTGGCTTCATTGTATTAATTTTTTGAGTGAAAAATTTCAAGAAGATAGGCACCATTACCAGAATCATCATGATGGGTAACATCTAAACTACACTGAGATTGCTCATTTTTTCAGGCATGTGCTCAGGTCTGAATAAATTCATAAATTCATGGGGAAAGAATTAAACCTTGTTCACACACGCGCCTTACCAGAGTATGCTGCTCCACTTTAAAGGCCAATCATGGGAGAGCTTTCAGGGTGTAAGTCGAATCAATCCCTTGCCAATCAGATGGTAATCACAACTGGCTGGCTGGCTATTGCAAACACACGTGCTGCTGCTGCCGCCGCTGCCCCTGGCATGCTCTCTTACCTGGGTTAGTTACATATGACCAACAGCTTCCTGGCACAGTCTGTGCTCGCCATGCCCCCTTGGCACCAATGCACGATGGGCAGGGGGATGTATAATTATTACAGTATACTTTTGTGGGCCTAGCCTGTAATATGCTGTAAAAATTAATGTGAAGCTTGTACTATTTTGCATTGTCAATGCACTCATTGCGGTATTTAGGTGAGAACTGTGGACACTTATATAATGATTTGAGGATTGTTACGTGACACAAAGAGCTGAACCTCAATGGCTTGGCCTAGAAATAACTTTGCAGCCAGTAAACCAGACAACTTCCTGTATGATTGGCTGTTCACAGTGTGTATTGCCTGGGGTCCTTGTCCTCCCCATTCTCTTCTAAGGCTCATGTTTAACTTCCTCTCCAGTAGATGGAGTAGCAGAGGATACTGTGTATATACAGATTCCTAATACCTTCTGTGCTGCAACATTCTTTTGGCTATTGGGGCCACGGTGGATGAGCAGTTGTACTGCTCGCCTCCCACCAAGGCGAACCGGGTTCACTCCCTGGCTTATTCATTCCGGATTTTCGCAAGTGGGAATTGTGCTGGACGATACCACTGGTCGGTGGGTTTTCCTGTTTCCCTCGCACCTTCATTCCAGCGCTGTTCCTTACTCCTCATTTCATCCTTATCAGCTCTCAAGACCTCGATGTTACGAGCCACCTAAATCTCTTGTCTCACTCACTCATTCATTCTTTTTGTTAGGTGGCAACAACTGCACCAGTATGCACGAATTCCTGGTAACTGAAAGTACACTGATCAATGCTTCAATATGGTGATTAACAATTAATTGTTTGTTCTTGTACCACCTTTGAATGAGCTTCAACACATCCTAAAATTTTCCTCTGAGAGGTAAGAATGGGGTTATATACAAGGGTGTGCTTGAGAATACTGTCATTGAATATAACAGCTGCTCCATGTTTATCAGCTGTGGGTTTTGCTGCCAGTGCCTCAAAAAGAGTAGCAAAGGTTTACCAACCCTTGATGTCCCCACTAAAACTTGGTAATTTGATGGTGGGTAATGGCACTCTAGGAACGTGTGACAAACTGCTGATGTTTAATTGCTAGTGCCTGCAGACTCTGCCCAAAGCATCAGTGGTTGCCATGACTTTGTAATATGTGTAATCAAAAGCATCAAAATGCCTGCTGTGTTCATTCTTCTTCATTTTAGCCGGCAATCTCTTAGGCTCTATAAGTAATGAGGCAATGATTGTCTTCAAAAGTAGTCTAACTGGATCGAGCCTTTTCTGTTAGTTGCAGCCAGTTGCAATTTATTCTCTATCCCCACACACTAGCCCCAGCTGTAGCACACTGACAGCTGCCGATGCCATGGTAACTTTGTAGTGCCTGACGACACATTCATCTTTCACTCATGCCTGCAAAAAAATCTTTCCTGTGAATGAAATTAAGAAAAAACCTTACCCATCTCACCCAAAATTTTACTTACTAAACAAAGTTCACCCAGACAATTACATCTTACAATTTGTCTGCACTCTCCCAAATTATTTTACACTCTGATAATGATGAATAATGATTGTGACAGCACTTGTAATTTTCAACAGCGCAACATTCTAGCAGGGACCATTTTACTAACTGATCAGAATATCCTATGTGGTAATGTTGGACACATCAGTACCATGCTGCTCCACAATATCATAACCTTCCATATTATGTCCTTGCACTGATCTGGTCCCCAGAGAACCAAATATGTTCTGTAGCGGAACTTGGTTTTATCAACAAACTGTCAATTTCTATATGCACAAACGAGTGATGCCCCAGAATCCACCATCTTAAGTTTCACCACTGAACTTCACAAAGGATTTAGTTCAAAGTTTAATCTACACAGCTAGATCGGTGATCATGCACAATGGCCTTAACCATCCTAATGTTTAGTCCCAGCCTATTCCTATTTACATTAGGTAATTGAACACATCTATTGTTATGAATATATTTATTACACATAGCTCTGAGCCTTAACGTACATACTAAGTATATATAACGTGATTGTCATCCTTGCACAGGAATCCTGAAACTTTGATTTGATATTTAAAACCGAAACATTCATAGAGCAACTGGCTGAAAACCATATTTTGGCATGTGGATGGGGAACTATGTCATGAAAATACAGTATGTTTTCAACTGTGAATCAAAATTTGTGGGAATACTGTAGAGATCCCTAATGTTAATACTTCATGTGTAGGGTGATACAGTGAATACTCCAGACACAGATGCTGATAGCAGCAAAAAGGCAGAAGAAGTTGCAAGAGAGAAAAATGATGATTATACTCAAGACTTGGAGAGGTTGGAGATACGTGACAGAAGCAAAGTGAGAAAAGGTGAGTGGTTTTTCAGTACTTATTGAAATATTGAAATTGTATTTCAATGCCATTAATTGACTGCTGAAGAAGCAGGAGTGCTAGTGGAATTGTGTTTGAAGAGTAGAGATTTTTTCTGCTCAGTCCTCAATTGTTGGTATTAATGTAGAAATGTACTGCAAGGATTTTTCCTTAATAGGTTTGTCATCCAACACAGATGTTACAATAAATTATTTGCTATCTACACAGAATTTAATGAGTAATTTTGATTTATTAAAATATTGTAATTATTTTAAATTATGTAATTATTTTTATTTAACTATTGCTAAACCTAACATAAACATTCAAATGTGTCATATGCTTTTATACCTGTCAAATTCGTTGTTTACTGTTTGCAATTTTTCAAATAATTGTGTCATATTCCAAAAACCATCCCGTACAAATATTCACAGTTTAGGACTATAACATGATTTAGGTTAACTTTGACGGTTTAAAAATGCCTGAATTGACAATAGTTTTTATGGTTATTTTACATTGTTAACATTTTTTTTTTTTTTCACGATGTAGCACATTACATGTAATGCAGGTTAATATTTTGCAGTGACTGTGTTTAACACTGTTACAACTGCGGGGTAAAGAACTGTAGTATTTAACCTTGCGTTATTGATATGTGTTGGGTTATTTCTTTAAAAGGGCGGCCTCAGTTGGAATAAATATGAAAACGAAGGAACAACCAGTCCAACGAAAAGGACACATTAAATTCAAGCATGCAACTCATGTCACACATTTTTTGTCATACAAACACAAAAGATAGAGGTGAACATGCACACAAATGAGCCTACCGTAATTTTTATTCTGCTCATCTTTCTATGTAGTGCTACTTACTGTTTATTTGGTTTATTGAAATTAATTGGGCTGGGCTTAGTATTTTGTTGGGATTGTGGAAAATCACGTTACACGACTGTGTTTCAAACATCTAGGGCAAAGTTACAATGTTGTGATAATTAAATGGATGTGGATGTAAATAATTAACTTTGTCATAAAAAACAGTTTACAGTTAAAACGTATAAATATAAAATATTTGAAACACATATACACACACAAGGTCAGTGTAACGACCACCACGCAGCAACGCCATGCCATTTCAGCAGTGGTTAACGAAACACGCAAGAGTTTTTATTACTGCCATGGAACACAGATTTATCACATTGTAACTTGCCTTGGTAGGTTTAAAAACACGTCTACAAACATGATGTAATTTGAAGTATTTTTCGGAGTAGGTATAATTTACGCTTAGTTTGGCAAAAGCAATACACCATGTCATGGCTCACCACGTCTGCCAACTTCAGATTGTGACCGTCTCGCCATCATATCTAAATATATTAAAATAAGTATTCTGTAATAAGTATGAAATATGGTAAAATTTTAAACATGTATATTTTGTCTGCTACATAACGATACAATGTGAAACTTCCTGGGGGGGGGGGGGGGGGGAGAAAAAGTTAGTGTAAGCGACAAGCCTCGCCCAGCCGTCAGTTGCTTCCTCAGTCATTAAAACAAACACTGTGTCACTAGGGCCTACGCACAATATTTTGCGCTGTTATTTTAAACTGTAACAATAAAATATGTTGTCATTGGGGCTAAATAAATATTTCAATATTTCAATAGGCAATGTTTAATTTAAAAACAGCATACCAAAAAACTAGGTTAAAACAATATTTATCTGTGAACTATTTCTTACTAGCCGTTGCCAACACATCGCTGCTTTCGCTGTTGTTAATACATATTTAATACAAAATAAATATTACAAGTTATAAACGACAGTAAGGTAAAGTTTCATTTATTCAATAATACAGTACTCGAAAGTTAATCACAGTGTGGAATACAGGTTATTGAAATAACAGGCCGACATATTACGCATAGGTTGATTTTTCAAAGTTTTGTTTTCAAAAGTCTGTTCCAGTCATGAATGGACTATAGTGGTTGTGGCTCTACCTTTCTATTCACCGAAGTGTCTAGAACAGATGGGTGTCGAATAGTGTGTGTGTGTGTGTGTGTGCGCACGTAATGTGCGTGTGTGTGGGCGCGTGCACCCACGCGTGTGTGATGTACAGTTTCCTGAAGGGAATCTGCAGTCCTACTCTATGGTTCGTACTTCTGCAACAACACCTGGTCTCGGTTGATGTAGAATAATATATTTTGTAGTGATTGTAGAAAATACCCAGATCAGAATAAACCACCTTGAGATGCGACTCGCCTAGCGTCGAGCAAGTAACCCAGGACAGGGACAGTCACGCAGCCAGCACTGTCACGCGTCATTGTGAAATATGTTGTCAGGAGTGAACCTTCCTTGGGTTATTTAGAAATTCATGAGATTTAAGAGTCTTAATCGTTAAGTAAATAAATGGGAAAGCAGCATGTCTCAACTTCGTAACCATTTGTGATATTGAGGAGAAACAAAGAGCAGACTTTAAATAGAAATAAACTCTTATTAAAATCAATTCAGCTGTTTTAAGCCTGTTCGGGACAAACATACAGACAGACAGACAGGCAAAAGTTTAAAAACAGTTATTTATGCTTTAACTTCGTATAAATAGCATATTATGCTTGTATGTTATCAATTTTGAAAGAACAGACACACACTTCAATTTTATTTATTAGTATAAGTGTTGTGAATGTTATCTCCCCCCCAACATTTATTTTTAAGTTTTGAATTGTTTCTTTTTCATTAGACTGAACTTCACAATTGATTTTCTTCTTTATGCAAGTATTACCCATTAACTTTTCACTTAATATGTTCTATATATATAAGGTGGTTTAGTTAACATCAACCCTATTTTCATTTTACATTTGAGTCTTTGGAGCTTCATGGCTGGAGTTGGTGGCTATTGCACTTCCCAAATCCAGTATTATGTTTGGCACCCTCCTTGTTTTTTTTTCTCAACATATCTTGTCGCTGTATTTTTTCTTCAGGTATTTGCTGAAGTGGCAAATAAACTGGTATGTAGAAGGTACCAAGGCAGTTCAAGGGAAACCTGAACAAAGGGGCGATGCAGAATTGGTAGAGAATGTGGGTGGAAGATTGGTGTAAAGGCAATGAGCTAGATGGCGGCTAATAGTGAAGCTCACTTGGCCATGGGTTGGTGAATTCAGTTATAGGTGATGTTTTGTGCTAAAGCAGTTACCACATGCTTGCAGAGGAGACAAGAGGTAACCGCTGGGATCACAGAGACCAGAAACACGGCAGCAGGAGCGGAGGGGATGTACAGGCACGTCTGTCGCCTGAACCTGATGACAGGAAGGTCAGCAGTGAGCAGGACCTGCGTGCAGAACTGAGTAGACGTCGAGCTGAGAGGCTCACCAAGGTGAGCTTGTGGTGCAATTTTCTGTATATTTTTTATTGTGCGTTTTTTGGATTCATTGTAATTTTTGGTTACATACTCTTTCCTGACTATGGAAACTCATTTCATAGTGTAGTTGATATGTCATTAGTGTTATTTTCACTCTTTTCAGGAATATTGCTTACACCTTTTCTTTAGACATTTGTACTTATTTTATTTTAATTTCCCATATTTACCTGAATGTAAAAGTTTTATTCAAATTTTTACTTTTAAAAATGGAGGGTAATAATTTTGCTAATGGTGGAATAGTTCCACGTTTTTACAGATTCTGATTCCTGATTCAATCCCAATACTTGTTTCAATTTTGGATTTTGGACACAATTTGATTCTCAGTACAGTAATAACAGCAGTTACAAATGTATTTTTAAAATATTGTTAGTTGGCACAGCAAAGCTAGTAGGGGCATAAAAATAATACTTTTTTGAACAAGTTGATACTGCGTGACAAATATGTAATTATAGAGTCCATTCAAGGTTGCTTATAACTTTTCTGAAGCTCTATTAAAGTTCTACGTTGAGGCCTAATGCTAAGATTGTGTGCACTCATTGTAATATTATCTTGTATAATAACTATTTCTTACAAGGCGTTAGCAAGACATATTTTCTCCCCATTTTTATAATATTAATTATAAATGTGAAATAATTTCCAGATATGAGTAAAATTTCAATCTAACTAAAGATAAGATTGCAAATAAGCCACTAGGCTATTAATGTGTGTGCGTGTGCGTGCACGCGCGCATGCATGCGTGCGTTTATTTTTTCACAGTCTAGTACTTGTCGATAGGCACACACACGAAGTAGGATGAGACAATTTTTTCACGTGATCGTGTAACCACATGAAAAAACTGTTTCACCCTACTTTGTGTGTGTGCCTATTGACAAGTACTAGACTGTGAGTACCTGGATTCCTGTCTTTTATATATTTAACTAAAGATAAGGTATTTTTATGTTAACACATGTATAAAATGCCTGTAATATGTGATGTATTGAAGCGTTTTAAGCCATCCTGTACAATGATAGGACATCAATTTTCCGTAGAAGGATCAGACACAATGCCAACCCTAACATGGGTAATGTTTTAATATAAATATATGTTTAAATATAACATTTTCAATTATTATTTTTAAGAGTTGCACGAGATTTCTCTTTCAAGTTCAAGGTGAAACGCCACAGAAAATCAGACAGTTTTACAGAACGAAACTTAGAACGAGAATATTTTCACTTCCCTATTTGGTTAATGTAAATTCCATCTGGTTTTAATGCCTGTGGTTTTTGAAAATGGGGTCATTATAATAAACACTTCACTCTCATTTTTGTGTTGTGAATCCTAATGTTTACGGCCCAAATTCGATAAACCGCTTTGACGCCGGCTAACAAGCCAGCGGCGCTAGAGTCCATGATGGCGCTCACTTGTCACATGTTTTGCACGTGCGCAAAGAGGCCAATAATTCTGAACTTTCCTATAATTGTTAACTTCAGGGTAAAATGTGTTATATTGTCTTTACAGTGTTTAATATGTCAAGTGTTTGTACTAATTTGAATTGTTTGGTTATAAATATTCAAAGTGCCTGCAGCACCGAGTTTAAGAACACTTAATATTCCGGCATGAATGCCATCACAAAGAGACATTAAAATAATATTGAAATTGAGAAATGTAAAACAAAATTTAATATAATTTATTCCATTTTATTTTCAATATAAAATATTTCACTTGGCGTGCATAGCACTTCCACTTATATGAACCCCGTAGGCGAGCATGGTAGGTCCGTGCGACGCTTGTATCTGGGCAGTCAGTTGAGGAGAGTTGGCGAGGTAAGACACTGTCACGTACGCACTACAACTTTTGTTCACTGATTTAGGTTTCCATAGTCAATGTAGTTTACTGGTTAATCTTTGCTTGCGTACATTTTTGTCAGAAATTTTCCCCAGCATTATGCTTCCGCTTTACTAATTCTTATGCCCTTGTGGCATTTTTAACTTAATCGAGGAGAAGGAGGAGAAAGAAGTCTGAGAGGTCACGCAACCCGCACATTTTGAATCGGGCGCCATCTGCGTATGTTTATGGCGTTTCATTGTAACTTCTGCATAATTGCTACACACAATTTTAAGAGCTTTATTTTTATGTATGTATTTGAGGGTAATTTTCGTGTTTGAATATTTTACGGCAACATCACGTATAACCATGTGGCCAACCGAAGCCAAGTCTTTGTATACGCCATCATTGCGTTTTAAGAGCTTATTTATGTAACATCATATGTGCAATCATTTATTTCAGGGTTCTATGTCAGTTTTATTCAGGATTCAATGTATTTTTCACATGAATTAATGCTTTTTGTACTTGACCACACGGTCACAGTAATGTTTGATTTCGCCACCATCAGGCATGTTACAAGCCTGTAACAACGCTAATCATAAAGAGAATCACTTGTTTAACACAAATTATATTTTATCTGAAATTTGCAATATGCAATTTCACCTGCACTACGTGGTTTGCTACAAACTTCATCCAGCACCATCCGCGCCACCTAAGCTTGTTTTCACACACGTGTGTGTTTATTGTGAATATTCATCTCGTGTCCCATTTTATTTCATGTATCATTCATCATTCAAGGGTCTATGTAATTGTGCAATTAGTGTACGGTGCAATTATTCCCGTCCTAGCCGGCTCTGGGTATAGGCCATCACCACACTATCCACGTGCTGGAGGGTGAGCCCCGACGAGTTTGCGTTAGTGATGCCGAGTAATCACACGTGTTAATGTGTATTAAGGGTTTTCATTTGTAATTCATCATGTCCTGTCTTCAGGGAAAAACTGTCAGTCCATCCTAGTGGCTTTCTGTCCTCTTCCCTTGTGAAGGCTGTTGTGCTTTCACACACAACAGTGAGATCATCTATTTAGGCGTGCGTTAGATTAATTACGGGCTGGGGAGCACCTAAGCGGAATTGGCTAGTCATGACGGGGATGATCATTTTGTTGCCATGTTGATGTGTATGAACAATATCAATAAAAACAAGTCTACATTGAACTCAATTCTTTTATTCAGTAGTGACAGTGTCCTAGCCACATATGTTTATCAGTTATTTATTTCAGTGATGTTTATTAAAAGTTTAGTATTGCCAATGTGTTTGTAAGTATGCACGGGTGAGACGGACTCACAGAACCCACAGCATCCCTAAGAACCCTGAGTCTCAACAGTGCGGTGATTGGGAAGCACCGGTGGTGCCCAAATTACCAGTAAGTATTTGTGTCATTGTTCGTCTCGTGTCTCACCCGACGGCATTCGTTTCAATATGTAGTTGGAATCGGGAAGTCGACACAATTGATGTATCGAAGTAACACCGCCGAAGTGATATCGCCAAGCATCTATTCCTACAGTACATCGCTATGTTTCGGAAATAAATTGATCTCTGTGACTTTCTAAAATAAACTTATATTGATTACAATTTGTCCTTTTTCACTTTTCGTTGCATAATTAATGTAACCTCGTTGGTAGTATACAAATGTTATAAATAGAAAAATTACAGAATACTTATTTAAAAAAGTAATCAAATTTTCCATCACCATTAATTGCTGGCCGCAAATTTATGCGGCAAAGGCACACAGTATGCTCCATAGATTCGTGTATCTATGGTATTATGAAATAGTTTTTTTTTTCGGTTATGTTTTTCATGTAAACATGTTTTTAAAATTATCCAGGTTATATGAGGACAAATTGTAGTTGGCGCAGTTTTATTATTTTTTTTGACGAAGTAAAATATTAGTTGAAGTTGTGTTTATTTTATTGGTGGGGCATAGAACTTTAGCGTGTCACATTTATCATCTTTCGCGAGACGAGGTTGTTTTGCATTTCTTACGAGAAGGGAGCAATTATAACTGCTTTTTTTTAATGATGCAGTGGAAAATTTTGCTCATATGGAAATAACATTCAAATTACTATAATTCAAAATTAGTAACGTCACCGAAAGAACAAAATGTGATAAATATGACGCTTTCATTCGTACCGGTGCAGGAATTACACAATAAACAATTTCATTAAAGTTGAAAATCGTTTGGATTTTTTATGTACTACACTAAAATCAGTAAAACTAGTATGTATTCCAGTCAGTAATGTAGACACTGAAAGAGTTTTTCAGTTTCTGGGAATATAATGACTGACAAAAGAACAAACCAAAAGCCAAGGAATGTGGTAGTAATTAATGACAATGCTTGCATTTTCCGATTAAGTGTATGCTACTTTATTTTTGTGAAGCCAAAGTTTGTTGCAATATGAAATATGTGTGAGTGCTTGCATTTTTTACCAAATATATACAATTTTCTTTTTGTGCTGTTACCAAACCATTTTTTCCTCAGCTAAATTTTTGTTGAAATGAATAAAACGTTGACGAAAGATTCACCGATGTGGGCCAAAAAATTCAAAAATTTTCATCACAAGCATATTTTGAACCCCAGTATATGTTTCACCTGGAACATCCTATATTGAGTAACAAAGCAAGGAGAGGAGAGCATTCTATTTTCCTGCATTTATTTACTTAGTTTCACACATTTGCTATGTGTAAAGTGTTACAAATTTTTTTTACCACTTTATTAATAATTTTGAAGTTTTTACACCGCTTCAAGTTTTTTGCACCAATTTTTAACACCGCTTCAACCAGTTTTTTGCACCGATATTTGTAGTTTTTATTTACCATTTTTCAGGGTCCCTACCCATTGAATATTAATGACTTACTTGTTAGCTTTTAGCAACCCCTACCTCTCTTGTGTATGTATACCTGTAAGTAAAGCCACAAATTAACTTCTCATTGAAATTTGCACATAAATATTTTCCTTCTTTAATTGTGTATGTGAAGTAACTGCAAATACAAGTAACACTGAGCGGTATTCAGAATTTGGCTAAGGTAATACTCAGGGTATTGTAGTGGCTAATCTTCGTGGCAGCCCTTTACTAAGAACTCAATACACCTTGGTATTGCGGCTACTCAGGTGCTATGTTGTATAATCCTTTGGGCTTGAGAATTGGCGAGATGTGGTTAAGCGACATGACACGCCGAGACTAGTCATATGGCAGGATGTACACTGTAGGGCCACTTCTCATACCCGGCTTCACGTCACATGCATTCTTTGTGTGGCATATAAATTTTTGATGCGGAATTAATATTAATTAAGTCGGCCTCATGCGGAAGAATTACAAGTCAGGTATTAAGAACCATCTTAAGTGGGAACTGCATCAGTTAGAATCTGAGATCAATGTCCATATTAGTGTTGTTAATGAATTACAAGAAGGCAACTATTTATTTGGTTTACTAACTCAGACAATGGGACAAGTCCCATTTGAGTATTTCATAATTTGCATAGCGGAAGAGCTATATTATGCATAGAGCCATCAGTACTCTCCCCAGAATACACCGCTATTACTCCTCGACCTTCATACATCACATTCAACAGCCAGAGCACCACTCAGCCGCAACACGAGTTGGCCGCTGTTCTGCAGCCGGCCGCTGCAGCAGCACCTATGGAGCAGAGGAGAGGTCCAAAGCCTGCAGATTCTGAGGTGACCTGTCGACGTGGTGTACTTCCCACTGTTGAAACTTTTGTTCTACTACGTAAACCTACCCAACCCCCAATCTATGCTGGTACCTTGCTTAAAAGTGTTTAATACTACTCAGCATTTTGTATGGGAAACTCACATTTAAGAAATTGAAGGCCACCCAGACCACTTCTACACACACTGTGTACAAGAGTACACTTAAATTCAAGGTAATCATCGGGGTCAGTATCCTCAAGTCATAGACACCTCACACGCAACAAGTAAACCCTCCTCATTGTCTCTCACCCCAACGTGGGCAGAACCCTTTCTTGTGCTAGCCCGTGTCTTGTGTGCATTTCCTTAGGTGACTTTGTAGATGTGTTTAGTTAAGTGTATTTTCCTTTGTATTGGCATCGGAGGTTTGAACCTCAGCTCACTGACCATTGCTGGTCCGGTGCTGCACCAACATTCTAGGTACAGTGTGTGACCAAACCCTGTACTGGGTAGTAGGGTGTTTTGGGGACTTAATGCTTCATCACTTTGCGCTCTCCTCAGTGCTTCAATGTTAGAAGTTGAAACCATGCAAATTAACTGATTAAAGTTAACAGTTAAAGAACAACAAAATCTTACAGTTAAAATTAAGTCAAATTTTTTTTAAATGTTTATTTAGAACATTAAAAAAATCACTACAATCCCAGAAAAATATTACCACAACTTGGTTGCTGGATGTCGAATCTGATAGGCCTACTTATCAAAATTATGAATTAACAATCTTCTGCAAAACTATCTGAAATAAACTCTTATAGCACAACTTCACATGAAACCAGACCAGTGCTGCAACTACAAAAAAATTGAATAGTGCATGTCACACGAGGACCATCAACTGTGCAACTGTGATTTCTGCATAGTGAGAGATTGTAGCTATAGCAAATATGGTAAAAAGACAATATAGGAAAATGAGTCATTTTAACATTGTCAACATGCGAGACACGCTACAACAGTGCTCTTAGCGGCTTGTGCTGATGAATACCCGGAAAATTCAAATTTACGTGGCTCAACATGCACAATTTAATTAGTTGTCGTCTCGAAGTATTAAAACTTTTGTTTGGCGGAATGTAATATAATAGTTGCTTATTCATATTAGTATGCTGTATTTAAAAAAGTACTTAAAGCATAAATATTATCACTTGAAACAAGGACGATCAGTTGTAACACAATGATGTTACTGGGCACAGACTTAGATGTTGCAAGTTACAAAGGACAAATGTTAATCAAATTTAAGTAAGGCAGTGGAATGCTAAACAGTAGTTCATTTGTCAGACACATAACTGACTTAGTCAATAAATTCTTGAGAATGGAGCTGTCACCAAACTTAAATTTCTGCAAAAAATATCAGGAATGAACATAACGAAACATTTTTTTGGACGGCAAAATCTCCACAACTTATCTGTGGTTTATTAACGATAGATTAATTAAAAATAGCTCTACTACAGTTACTTATTTAACATTGTGGCTTTTATTAGCTCTATAAGCAGTAATATCTTATAGATATTAAGATTAATCTTGCAACATAAGTTGCCGAAATATTAACTTAATGCTTTTTGAAGCTATTATCCTTAAATTAGCAACAAAATAAATTGCTCACAAATTTATATTCCTAACAGATATGGTTTGTGTTCTGCTTTCTTCTTTCGTAGAAGGTATATTTTGGTTGGAAATACATTTTCAAGAGAGAAACATTTTGGGGTAATTTTTTTACGTGATTAAAATGTATATTTAAATATTGTTTATGTTTTAATTTCCTGAATTTACCACCAAGTTCAATAAACACATATCTAGCACCTTGAATTTTATTTCAAAGTGCGTATTTGTGTCTACAGGCGGTGACCCACCCGTTGGTCCGTCGAAAGTTTGATATATATTTGATGGATAGGAAAACATTACCGTGTGATTCGTCGAAGATCACGTGACTGCCTGACAGGTGCGATGGATGGTTGAGAGTCCACCTTTACACATATAAATCAGTTTTTTTCCTGCAGTTATGCCACAACTACACTGCCTCAAGTGAAACACAGGCAGCTATGGTTAACCCACTGGCAGCCATGCTTCAACCATAAGTAATAAACATTTGAAACCTCAGTCACTTCTTCATAATCCGATTGAACCAGTTATGAAATTTTGGGGGCTTAACCAAAAATTATAAACAAAGGACTATTCTGTAGCTTGGCAATATTTGGTGCCTATTCATCAACAAAACATAAAGGATCTTTGTGTGGTACAGAGCAACTCGAGATTCTATTTTTTTTTATTGAATTGGACATAGTCTAATTTGTAATTTTACTGAAGGCACAGTTGAGTACAGAAGGGGCAAGAGTATCACCTCCTCCCCCCCCCCCCCCAGTTCATTTACAAATGCTGGTTTGATAGATGCTAAGTGATCACTTCATCATTTAGCAAGTTTTTATAAATTATGGTAAACTGCTCACCTCACGCATTAAAAAATGTTTTATTTCTATGTATTTATGTAAAAATAAATGGCAACACCCAAACATACCACATGTAGTGAGACTGTATTCAAAGTTACCATTTAGTACAACATTATTTTAATATGTAGTAGCGTTCAATTCAGAAGCTATTAATTCAAGTGTTCAGAAGTGGTTGCCATTTAGTAATTTAGAATTTTAATAAGTTTCGTTCCATGGTAAAATATCAAATACGTCAGTATTTTATTTGACTAATTCAAACATCACACATGGTGTGTTCATATAGTACATACATGCATTGGAACCCAATTTCCTACTGAAGACATCCATTTTCTTGGCTAGTGTAGATAATCCATGGAGGAAGCAGCAACATTGACTGCAAAATTCTTACAGCTTTCAACAATACAATAGTACTCCTATACCAAATATGAAAATGTAGCATTGCCTCTGATTTCATGCCACTTAAGTGACATTTGAGAGATTATCGATGAGATAACCATCCCCTCCCCTCCCCCAATTTTTAAAAACTTTTACTAATTCAATTTATGCAGTACAACTGGCGCTAGGATGAAAATGCAATGGGTCAAAATATTTGATAGTACATACTAACATATGTACTCAAGCTATTAAGCCAATTTACTCCACTTAAGTTTTGCATGAATTAAGCACATTAAATTTTGTAATTCACTTTCAATAACAAAGCTTATTTCCATCATGAACAAGTCACTTCTAATAACTAACCTGAATACATGCTTTTTACAATAAATTTTACCACAGTTTTTCATATGCTTTATGGCAAGAAGACTGGAAAATATGTTGCAGAATTCAAAAGCAGCCGAAGTGAAAATAACTTACCTTGGTCATAGTTTTAACATACTTTCTGTTCAGATGTAAGGACACTTGTTACTGTAATGCAATTTGCAAGTACTTTTTTCAATACTGCGATCACAGCAAACAAAACTGTGTAAATAGGCTAACAGGGCAAAAGAAATGGTGCATATCACCATCATTCCCTTACCTGCATTGCAGAATGTGGCAAAAAAATTCATTCAAAAGCACCTCATTTATGTTAATACCATAGGTATATACACAAAGTTAAATTATTGGGTACTTCAGGGAGTAAATAAGAGGAAGTGAAATAGAAAAAAAATTGTTTATTATTTTGTAAAAATGTATAATAAATAGACCTACCACTGAAATGTAACGATGACTCTCAAGAGTGAAATATTATTGTTTTAAAGTTTTGTACGCAGTTGTGTGAACAATTGTGAGTAGAATAATGAGGTGGGGGGAATGTTGCTACTACTTTTGATTGGTTTCTACAGTAACCCTCACTCGACAGCTGGTTCGCACTCTGCAATATATACACTGACTTACCAACTGTAGACAACCTGGTGACATCTCCACTACTGCAATTTAAGTGGTGTGTGGTGTCAGTACTTGGTGTTTAGCACACACAATGAACTTTGATACACTAGCTGGAGAAGAATTATTCTCACCACCAAAAGTTGTACTCGGCATCTCTCCACTCATTCAAATGAAAATTACTTGCAAACAAGAATGTAAAGAAATTATGAGATTTGCACAGTATAACAATAATGATATGCAGACCTTTGGGAGTGTAAAGGGTAAGAGACTATCTTGAAAGGAAACTATTACAGTTCTCATTCCGTTGTTTATTTAATAATTCTTAGAAAATATTTGGTAGTTGGTTCAAACATAACCCAAATAATGTACAAATCAATATTCAAATGCATAGTTTCCCAAATGTAAACAACAATATTCAAAAGTATGAAAATGCAATATAAATTACCAATGTAAACACTGTGACTTGGCACACCACACATTTTTTGGACAATAAACTTATACAATGGTCAGCAAGGTACAGCACTGCTTAGTACACACACATCATATGTTCAACAACAAATTTTATAAATTTGGCCCCAGGCTCCAGCCAGTTTAAAAACCAATATGTAAACATTGTACGAGCAATCACTGACATAGGCCTAGGCCTAAATATGAAAACAACTATTTTGAAGCAATCAATGAATTTTATCATTAGCTCAACTTACTTAACTATACACACACTTAAACAAGAGGCTCCACTGAATATGTAAACATTGTTTGCTTTTATTTTTCGAAGGTGTCGCTCCAGTAAAAACAAATCAGCAGCTGTGACGTTCAACTGACTGTGTTGTTGTCCTGGTGAATGCAAATTTGGGTTGCGAAAATCCTCTTTTCTGAAATAGTTGGAACATACTGTTCGCATGTATAAACAGCCAAGCCCTTTTTTTTTTTATTACATCCAAGTCTGCTCTCTTACATTTCTGCACCCATTGCTTGCACTTACACAATGACAAAACAGTATTTAAGTAAATTAAGGTATTGTGTTATTGGAATTTGCAATAAAAACACGATGACAATAATAAGACAATGGAAAAAGTTATCTACTACAGCTCGTGTACTTACTGACTTACATCCTTTGTAAATCAAAAAAAGTACTTGCTGGTATTTGCAACATTGTAATTATTGCAGCAAAACTGCACGAATCTTTCCTGCTATAATAAATAATCACGCAAAGGAGAAAATTTGAATTAAAACGCACCCCAAATACTCAAACTACCCATTCAATGCACAACTTATCATCATATGAACAGCGCAAACCACTAGGAGCGCTGGCATCAGTGTCTCACCTTTTTTTCGGCTACTTTCCCATATTGTCCTTCTACCATATTTGGCTATAGGTCACGATGGTGGCATCTCGCCTACCTCACAATCGTGTTGCATGTGACTAATGATGATCTTTGATTCAGTGCATAACGTCAGTGTATCAATATGTATATCGTGGAGTGCAACTCATCGGCTATCAAGTACGTTGTGTATTGTGAAGAAGTTTGTCAAGATATTAATAGCATTTGCATATATTTCTTTGTCATCTTCGACCTCCAGGTGATTGCAAATTTAACTAACATTGGTTTTCATTACTAACCAGATACTTTAATGATTAAATGTTAAAAGTTAATTAGTTTTAAAATAAACTAATAAGTTAAAAACTGCACATTTTTTAAGGGATTTAATTTAATCATAAATTTTTAAAAATTGTTAATCTCAAGTATGGAATCACATATCATTAAGTTTTGGATACTGCAATTTTTAAGGTCAAATTTTCTGTGTGCTTAAGTAGGGGCAAGTGATGGTCAAATTTTTTAAATAGATAACACATTTCATTGCAGTACAGGGAACTAAATAAAATCTCAATAACTTTAAAATAATTTTTTTTACAATTACATAAGAAAGTGTGACTTCATTATGCTTTAATACATTCGAGATGTAGTATATACATAAGTATATAACTAAAGAATCTTGGTTATGTTAAACATTTATTTAAGTGTCAAGAATAACTAATCATTCTTAATTTAATTAGGTAACCAAATAATTTGTGGAGAAAAATTGTGTTATTTTCAAGCTTGTACTAGGTATGTTTGATTAAATACCATATGTGGTGTAGTAAAATTATTTTGAAGATAACATTGTTGTAGGCTTTAATGCTAATAATGCAGTGATGTCACAGGCAGTGCCATTCATCCCTTTAGCCTCCACCACATCTGCAGTCCCCTCTCTTTAACCATGCTCCATTAAGCTATAAACGCCACATTAACACAATGATGCTAGGGTAGCGGTAGCAGTGGCGGACCTGTTGCCTCCTTTATGCTGGCTGCCCACATCACATCACCACTTGTCACTTGGACAAATGCCGGCATACCTCCTCTTCAGTTGCGGACCATGGAGGGTATCTCTGCTTTGAGTACTACTCCGATGGGAGTATGGCAATGGATTAGGACTACTACCAGCCCTGCAAAGGTTAAGCAGGCGACGGAAGTCCCTAGCGAGATGTTCTGCCAAGTGTTGAACTTGAACAGTCCAAAGCAGCACCACCTGCCACTTTTGCATCTGGGTGAAGTAATTTCCTGTCTCCTGCTTATGCCGGAAGGACGTGGTGTCTACGAGGGAAACAGTGCAAACACACTTGAAAATAATACTCTGGGGTTAGATGAAACGTGTTTATTTCAGTAGGAATAAACTCGGTGGTATGTACTACCTCCTATCAAATAAGAGTTGACCGGAAGTTAAACTATGGTAAACAGGTGAAGGTGACCTGGTTCTAGATAGCACAAGGTACAATTGCTAGGTGGCTATTATAACAACTCGACCTAACTATCCTAAACTTGATGTCTAGGAGGGACTTACTGGTTCCACTGACCAGAAGGGCAGTGGTAAGTATTGCCGTTCCTGAAGGGAAGGTGGTGTTTACGTGTTTGATGACTTCTGCAGGGGTAGATTTCTGAGATCCCCTGGAAGGTGTTCAAGATGTCTGCGAAGATGTTCGAGAGCTTCTGGTAGATCTGGGTGGCAGTAAAGGACCCCAGCACACGTGGTGCTTGAGCGAGCTGCTGATCATTCCTTCGACACCAGACAGTGCAGTGAAGGAACAGAGACTCCCAATCAAGGACAGTGCACTGGTATTTATACCATGCTAGCTTGTCCTTGTCCGGGAGGTGGGTGGTGTGACGTCTTTGACTGGCCGGAGTTTCAGCTGAGGCAGCACGAGTCAGAGTTTATACTAGTGGTGCCATCTCCTGGCGTACTGTCGTACTACGGCGCCTTGAAATGGCGGCTCGGCTGACAGCTCATTCATGCAACATTGAAACTTAAAATGGTATTTCTTTAGGTTATTAAAAATGTCACATTAAAGTGTTTGATACAACAATATAAATTACAATGGTAAAATTTTACATTTTTAAAAACAATAACGTTGCAGTGTGCAAATATTACATTAGATATATAAAGAGCATATGTATAACTTCAATAGCATCGGCGGAGAAAACCTAACTAACTTTTACGACTGAAAATGTGAATAAAAATAATAGTTATTTAGTGGAATCTTTTTTTTAATGTTCTTATAACCGATAAATTACATACATGAAGTGGCATAAATAAACATAACCAGTTTTCATAAGTTAATAATTACAGGGTCTTTACGTTTTTGTAGTCAAATTGTAGGGCTGATGTAAAATGTGGCACATTACTAATATTTTATACTTCCATGAAGTGCAAAATAGTTTTTTTATGGTTGCCTTTTTAAAAGGATATTTCTATTTTGTGTGTGAATCATGTGGATGATGAATGCCATTGCTTTTATTTTATACATTTTAGACAGTGAGTCTTTATGTAATGCGGAAAATGACCAACTACACCCCCAATTTGACTGCGAGCGGCCCTACAACTTGACGTCCCATGTGCTAACTTGACCACCTGTTTGCCTTACTTACACTGCACGGCGCAATATCAAACAAAGATTATAATTCCTAGAATTGGAAATATGCAAGAGACGTGTGTGCTACTGTGCTATGTAATAAAAATATAACTTTTACCTTGACTGGAACTGTGATGTACACAATGTACAATATACGTTTTCGTATTATTCATTGGAGCCCGAGCCACGGCAGACTATCGTGCAGTAAGTCTGATGTTAATCTGAGTGGCCCGGAAAACATGATTCATTGACTTGCCACCTTGGGCGCTAGTGTAGCGATAGGGCTATGTACCAGCATTTAATGCGCATTATATATGGCACCACAAGGACCTTACTTCTGGGAAATTAACTTCTGGAAGGTGCAGAGGCTCGTCATTGGTCAAAATTAAAAATTGACTGTTGGTCCCTAATGTAGTGGTGTGATACCCTACTCAAACTTGTACTGTAAATTAACCCAGCAGCCGACTGGTCCCCAGAGACACGGCTGCTGGTTTCCAGACACGTCTTAAGCTAAGTATTTCTCATCATGTTGTAGTGCCCATATTGGCCAGGTTAAAAGTATAAACAATGTACTTTCTTGCCTGTCCATGTAGCTGGTAGAAATTATCCTGCTAGGCCTAGACAAATTATTGGAGATGGCTATTCAATTTATCAAATATTAGTAACAAAAGATTGTTAATGTTAATAACGGTTTTGCATCAGCCTTAGTTTTTGTAACCAAAGTTGGTTTAATTAAATGCTGTTTCAGCCTTGGTTTAGGTGGGTAATCATTCATGTATTGGATTATTTATAAAAAAAATTTGGAAGTCTTTTCTACTTTTGCTTTGTCCTGAAAAAAAGTAACTTTGAAAGATATTTAAAGTATAGGAAGTACAAGGAATAGGTACTTAGAGTTATACTTAAAAGGAGAATGACCTCGTATACAATTTTAACAAACGCTAGTTAGAAAGAAAACAAATGTTCCTCTAATAAATGGCAAATTGTTAGAATTTTACACCATTTTAACAAATATTTTTGGAAAGTACCCATACACATTAATTAATGAAAAAGGTAATTTAGCATGCTGTGCCATGAGAGACTTGAAAGGAGTTACTGTTTTTAATATAGACTACTCCAAAAGTTGTTTTTCAGCCTTATGCTGTGTCATGATGTTTTAAGGGCTCTTTTAATCTTGCTTGTCTAGCTTGGAAGTTACTCTCTCTCTATAAAAGTATTGAATAGCCAAAAATGTACTCAGTTTTTAATGAACCAATGAAATTTTCCAGCAGTATATTTTGAGGAAGTAGTGTTTTGTATATATTTGGTGCTTTTGCATGGTTTGTTCTGAAATAGTTTTCAAATACAAAAGCTTTTCCCATACAGTGTGTGCGTTTATAATTTCTAGAGAAACTGTGTATTTATAATTTCTAGAGAAACTGTGCCTTTAAACTGTTCTCAAGTTTTGTTTGCTGGTGTTATATTGATTGTTGGTTTTCTTGGTTACGTAGCGTTTCTCGTGTTGTCCTGGTTGCAGGACTTAGCGAGCTCCACACATTCATGTCATATATATATATATATATATATATCCCCCTATACCCCTCTATCTCCCCCTCATCCCTCTCCCTCTCCTCCCTCTCTCACTCCCCTCTCTCCCCCCCACCCCCTCCTCCTCCCCCCTCTCTCCCCCTCTCTCTCTCACACACTCTCACTCTCACACTCACACTCACACATGAACACACATTTACCGTATTTTTGTTGGACGGGCAAATTTCAGATGCTAAGAGTAGGATGGACCCCCGTGGGAACCCCGCATCCAAGTTCAAGAAGCGAGGGGGCAACACTTAACACACATGCGTAGTGTCTCATCGCTCCTACGCGTAAGGCGTGCAGTGTGTACATCATAACGCTGTATTGTGCAAATTACATCTGTAACAGTGGGGTTTTATTACACGCGATGAAAGACCACAGATTAAACTACACCCGTATCTTTGTACTTTTGTTTTGCTGCTTAAGGAAACTGCATAGCCAAGCTTAAAAAATGTGAAATTTGACCATTTTCATGAATTTTTTCTCCAAGAATACACTCGTTCACAGTGGCATGGGAAGTGGTTGCGACTGGGGTCACACAGGTTTCTGAAGGGATTCCTTACCCAGCCATGTCCTTATTTGGTCAGGTTTTTTGGCACTCTGGTGCGAGGAGTAGGTTTAGGCGTGTGGCAACTTGAGTCCCGTGCACATACCGCCCACTAACAGTCTACCATAAGCCCGCGAAGGAGACACGTCGAGCGTGGAAAGTATCGCCCACACCGACAACAAACTTTTTCCTATCAAATTATTTCTGCCTGTGTAGGTAGTCACTGTGGTACTAGGAGGGAACTGACGTCCCTCCTGCCTTCTTAATTTTCTCTCACACAATGTGAGTTTTTAGTGACGTGAATAATAAATACAACTACTCGACCTCTTCCTAAAAAAATATTTTGGAGGAAAAAATATTAAAACTTTAATTCAAGACTACCTTCAAGCGCTTTATGTCTTTGGGGAACATCAGATAAGGGAACCCCTGTCAAAGTTGACAGGTACAGTCTCAGCACTACAAAAATACATCCAACTATAGGACACACTCTGTTTAAGTATGAAAAGCATTTGTCAAAATCCTTTGTCTGATGGCATGCCAATTTTGGAGAATTAACTGCTTCCCGAGTAAAAAATTATGAATAGAAGCCAGTAGTAATGTTGTGCATGTAACACAAACTTAAATACTGAACTAGCAGTGTCACACAGTTATGGTATTTGTGGTCCTAGGTTTTAAAGTGAAGATGACCTCTTATTTTTCTGCTACTTTTCTGTCAAAAAACTTCATCTTCCTTTTGGGTAAATAAGGTACTGTGGCGCTGGTCTTTATCTCATTGAGCTGACTGTTCACGACTCTGCATTACTTGAAGATTGTGAACTGCTTATTTTGAATTTGAAATAAAAATATGGCGGAACTAATCAGACATGTGAATTATTAATTTTATTTTTAATATGTTGCCTTTATTTAAGTTTCACGTGTCTACTGAGTAAAAATGAGTTGTGATTTCCAGTCGCCAATTCTGACATTTGCGCATTACAATCTGGAGGCCAAATATCTTTTACGACTAAAGGAATTCCACCTTTATAAAAATCATCAGTGGTAAATTTACAACTCAATAATTATTTACATAATTTATAATGAAAAATGCAAAAATTAGTATACAGAATATTGCTGTACTGGATTAGAAACTTATAATTTAATTTATATGTAAAAAAGAAATTACATGTTTTCTTCAAATAATCTCTAGAATAAAATAACACCTATGGAGGTTAAAATTTAAAAAAAATGTTCAATACTTTGATTCTAGCGAGAATCAAGGAATCAATATTTAATTGAATTGTCCCATCATTACTATAGTATGTATTGTATTATTGTATCGTTATCTCTATCATTCCAATGTTCTTCTTGGTAAATAATTAAATATTGTTTTTTATTTGTAGGCAGGTTCTGTCCATGAAAGTCTGCCAGCCAGATTAGTGCAGTCAGCATTCCAGAGTGTAGTGGGGAGGTGAGTCACCTATTTTTAATGATGATAGTTTTCATTGAAAGTGGCAATCCTGTTAAGACATTGCTCAAAATTTTTGATATAGTATGTTTAACCCTAGATACTATCTGCAGTTATTTGTTTAGTCCTTATTGTAACTCAAATATGCTAATAATGAAATATTGAAATTTCAGTTTAAAAATCACAATGCTTTAGAAATGTCATGTAGGAACTAATAATAGCAATAGTATTTATACAGTATAACTTCAGAAGTGCTAGTATGGACCTTAACGAAGCCTTCATAGTAGAGGTGTGCGGGTCCCGATGGTCAGGAAATATACATTTTGTGGGGGTAGGGTGGGGAGGTGGGGGATTTTTTTTCCCCGAGAATCTAGCATTGGACTTTTTACAGTTAAACCTAAATTTGACACAAACTAAGCAGTAAACATAAACCAAAAAGAAACATTTCAATATAACTCACGAATATACCTGAATAGCGTATGAGAAAAGATTAAGTCAATGTAGAATCACACACTTGCAAAAAGCAAAGTACATAACTTTTAAATATTAAGCCACCTGAAGCTTTACGTATACCGATGTTAAAATAAATTCACATTAATGCCAATAAATAATTTGTTATATTTTCTCATCAGTTAGACACACTTTGCATCAGTTATAAAAATGCTTTACGTGTGTAAACCTAAATAAAAAAATGTTAACACCAAGTTGCAGGGTCACCAACTTCTGTATTACCTATTGCAGCATACAAAATGGGGTGCTTTCCAGTTTACGCTTGCAAGCGAGATATCGCAAGTTGTTTAAAATAGAGGCAACTTAAAGCACACGAAAATGACACCTTTTTTTTTTCCCGTTATGTTTGTGAACTCGTACGACTAGCTGATGACGCATTATATGTCAGTCATCCGTTATTTTTTCATTCTTAACCTAAAATTCGCTGTCGTAGTTTAGCATTTTAGTTGCAACAAGTCCGTCAACTTGTCATTTTTGTATCCATGTTTGTCATCTGTCATATTTTTTTCCTTTGTAATATAAGCATTACCTTATATTGCCTTGTTCTTGTTTCTTGTGTTCTATTGTTCTGTAAACATATTTTATTAAAATCAATAGAAGATGTATAGACAGAACACAAATGTGATACAGTGGCCGGTGTTTTCACATGAAAACCAATGCTTCTGTAAATAAAATTATGTTTTATGTGTCACATTATGTATTTGTGTTATAGTAGACACATTGTTGATGTATTTTTAATTTAAGGTTATAATTAAATGTTTTTTTAACTCATAATATTCTTGATTAAATTATATTATGATGTTGCAGTGTCAAACTCTAAATACAAATTGATTAATTTTGTATTTGAGTCAGCTAAAAAAATTATCCCGTTTCTTCCCTAATTCCCAAGTGAAAATATTTTTCCTGCCCAAATATTTCCCCAAGGGTAATTTTACTTTCCCGCACACCTCTACTTCATAGTTGCGAGCATTTTGTAATGCATTGCCAGTTTGTATATGCAATTTATAGTAAAAGTGTTTGGTATTTATTAGTGGTATTTTCATGTGCACATTCCCATATGTCATTTGCCTTAGAAAAATTAAAGATTATAGTAAATGTACTACACGTAGATGCATATAACGATTGCCTAGCAACCCTGCCATGAGCATGCCAATCATTTGCTCACACTCGTATTGATCCAGTTTTGCTGTTCCAACTACAGGCGGGTGCCCCAATATTATAACGGCCATCTTGTGAAACCTGAACAGCATACTGCAAGCTGAACCAATACTCTGGCTGTTCATTTTACTTGATGGCACTAGAGCAAATAATACATATTTTCTCAGGCGTATAATTTGTAGAAAGCTAACAAATGCTGTAGTATTAAGGGGAATTGGTGTCTTATATTACTGTTAATTATTCAACAGATATTTTTCACAGTTGTGCATGTATGCATTAAAACATTTGGAAATGGTTTAGAACCTGTCGGGAAAATGTGAAGTAGACGGACGTGCCGCTGGCTATCATTCATTGGCCCGTGCCCTTGTTTATATTGCCAGTTGTTTTAGTAAAAAATAGCTTTAGGAAGCACGTGCATTATTTATTTTTGTATGCCTATAATCAATTCTTATTGATATTTGCATACAAAAATTCCATTACACTGTTGCCGATTTTGTGATTGCTCGTCAAACTTTGTTGTTTAGTTGTTTGCAACTTGCAGATAAGAAATTTTTAGCATCCAATCCTTTGAAAAAAAACATCTTAACAGAGTTCTACTGTAAATCACCATTTTCGTATACTAAAACAGGTCACGCGACCATTTAGTTAACTAAAACTGTGAATTGGAACACGGCCGTAAATAGTGCACATATAGAAATATCACAAGCGATGGGTGGATAGTTGTGCTGTTTACTCGTTCATTGCGGCCGGGCATTTTTTTTTGCAATGTTTTGTGGTGACGTGTGAAAATTGTGGAATCCAAAGCTCACAAATAACTCGCAAACCAATTACATATCACATTCCTCGTAATAAACACAGACCTGTCGTCCTACTTGTATAGTGTACTTCTTAATAAAAGAGATATCAACCAATGTACATCGTAATACAACTCCCGCCCTCATGACATTGTTAGTTCTTCAAATTTTATTTTGATGCATTCTTTCGTTTACTACAAATACTCATCGATACAAGGATTTTTGTACTCTTATCAGGTCTTGCATATACAAGGTTACACTGTAGTAGAATCCTCTTATTACTAGAGTTGTTCCTATAATGTCAAATACTTTCTTTTTTTAATGTATATGTATCGGGTGTGGAAATTTGCCTATACATTAGTATCTGTTATAGGCAAAGAAATTGGGTTATTACTTTCTTTAGATACAAAAATTATACGGTGTAGTTGTACGGTTTACAATATTAATCAGCCCATCCATTTTTTATGGAATCTTAAACTATCAAAAAGACCTGAATTTAAAGGTGAACATCACAGACTTTCTATCACGTTGCTCATGACTCGCGTACATCTTTTTACAAATAAATGGAGTTCATAGATAAATATACTTGTTTCGGAGTGTATAGACTGCACAATTAAAAAAAAGAACAAATGAATAGCTTTTCATTCGTGCAATAATTTGTTTATTCACGTTCATAAAAAAATAACCTTCATCCCGCACACGTAAAATGTAAATATGTTGGAGCTCGCCATAGATGATTTACATGACAAAATAATTTTGCTGCTGTAGAAGAGAAAGATATTGTACATAGTTTGCACACCTGCTGCTGCACTACAAGTGCACATTGATAGACGCAATTTTGTGTAACATGTTGATGTGGTTTTGCTATCTCAAGTCATGTTACCTTGTGTGGAATAGTAATTGCACAACGTATATTTGTAAACATTGCAACATAACACAAGTTTTTTGTCAAAAATGTTTTGTAGAGGAGAAGTAAGTCTGAATTTATAACGTTTGTATGAAATTTTGACTTTATATTTACAGGAATACAAAAATTCAATGCGGCCTATACTTGAAATATTAATTATCCCTAATTTTCCATCAAAAACATCTGATGCTGCCTATACATGCACACGGTCAATACACGCCACAATACGTATATCATGGACGCAAGTGGAAAATTTTCGTGCTACTGTGCTCTTAGTGGTGGTAATATTGGGAAAATCTCTTGGTTTTTAATTTTTCTTATTTCTGATATATCTGCACAACAATGGTGAGCTGGGACAACAAATAAAAGGGAAGGGCATTAGTATCAAAGTATCTGAATTGTTATTGACAATGGCATCGGTATCGGAAAACATGGTATCGGAACAACTTTAGTTATAACACTTTTCAAGGGGTCAGTAAAATTTAATGTTATATGCAGGAAAATGTTATAAGCCGAATACAGTATTACACCTGTACGGACACACCAAGCAAAACAAAATTGTAATACAATTTTTATATATAAATAGCCATTCAAGTTCTTAAACATCTTCATGTGAATCATAGTATGTAAAAATATCAGTGATCTGAATTCCATTGACTATATATAGTGTTGTGGAGTCTTTCTCAGTCATCTACTTTTGGTTATCTGAGTCATTTTCAGTGCCAATGCATCTAAAATTCTTAATATTTTAATTATGAACTCTTTGTTTCCATTTGTAGGCTACTGCAGTGTTTGTCCAAAATTTTATTTAAGATTAAAATTGTATTCATGTTGCTGGCAGGAGTTTAACAAATACAGTGAAACCTTCTCAAGAAGTTTCCCCGGGGGTCAGAAGGTGGGTAATGGTGGATGGGAAAATGTGAGTGGTTAAGTGGTTAGGGTAGGGGAGAGTAATAGTAAGTATGTGCAGAAGTGGTGGGGGAGAGGGGCGAGGGATAGTGAGGGTGGGTGTGTGTGTGTGTGTTTGTGTACGTGTACATTGGATGGGAATAGGTGAGTGAAAGGTGGAGTGATAGTGATTAGAGAGGGGGGAAGAGGAAGTAGTGGGAAGGCGAGAAGGTAAGTATGGGTGCTTCCCTTAGGCCAAAAACTAGAACATAATGATGTAAAAAACAAAATGGAACTATAACTTGGTGCATAGGTTGAATCAAAATCCAGGAAATCAAAAATTTTCCTTCTATGGGCAGATTAAATGCATTTCTGTATCATTTAAATAGCATTTCACCTTTGCGTTTTATTGCTTCGTTGCATGTAATTATAAATTAAAATCTATTCACTTGTTTTAAGAGTAAAATTTTGTTGTATTGAAACAAGTTAACCAGCATTATTTTACATATTATTGGTAGTTTTTCTTTAGAAATTTAATATAAAATGAACAGTTACCAATTTTTAATAGTGTGTATAAACGTGAATGTAAATTTTTTTGGCTTGTTTTGTTGATTTCATGAACATTGTGTAAAAGTTCTGTAATTAATTGGTGGTATTGCCTCTTACAGTAAAGCTCTAAGAAAACTAGAGAAAGAAGATGAGGAGAGAAGAAAAAAATTGGAAGCTCTGAAGGGTGAGTAAGGTGTTGGCAGTTATTTGAGGCTTTTGTTAATTGTAGGAAATGTGTAGGTTTCTCTCTCATATGATGTGTTGTACATCCATAGCTGAGAGGACTGAGAAACCTCGACGTGTTACACTTCTCAAGAAGACTGATGTTGAAGATGATGTCTCCTACTTTAACATTACATTCTCTAAACGTAAGTTCATTGTTTTGCAGCTTTAATGAAAGTATGAAAAGGGATGTATTCATTCATTTAAATTTTATATGTGGTTGCTATGGTTAGCCCTCGACAATTTTAGATAATGGGTTACTTTAGTTGGTGAACATGTATTTTTTTGGCTAGCTTGGTTAGGTAGGAAAGTAATCGTGAGGTATTTTCTACTGGGATAGATCTTGTAGTTAGCATCCATAACCAACAGTACATCACTTGCAAGGTACATTTCATGAGACTGGATAGTTGGTAGCAGTGTGTTTTGGATGATCTTTTGTTATTTATTGTACATACGCCCTATGGTGGCATGGTTTTACAGGCAGTACCATCAAAATCTTATCCTTTGAGGCAATTTTAAAGTGTCAAAAAAAAAAAAAAAAAAGTTTGGTAGATGAGGTTAGGATTACAATGAAACCTCATTAATAAATAATCATGTAGTGCAAAATTTCTGTTTGTATGAAGAATGTGTTATAATGGTAAACAGTTTGTTTAGTATGAAATATAGTTAATATTAGAAATGGGTTGAATGTTTGAATTTCGAACCGAACCCAGACTTAAGGTTATGTTTGTTTCGGTTCAAAATTGTATTGCCATGTAAAAAATTTGTTACAGTTCGGTTTGAAAAATTTATGTGAGTTCCTGTGCTGTTCGAAAATTTGATAGAAACGAACGTCAATAACGAACTTTGAAACTAACTTAAGTATTACTCAAACTTGATATCTATCTCTAATCTATGTATCTCTCTACCTATCTATCTTTCTCTGTCTATCATATATCCATCTTCCTCTCTATCTATCTCTCTCTTTACATATCTTTCTATATCTATATATGTGTGTTTTTGGGTGCATGTAGGTGCACGCATGTGTGTGTGTGTGTGTGTGTGTGTGTGTAAGGGCTGATCAGTTAATCGATTTTTCGGTTAGGTTCGGTCATTTTTACAAAACCGAAACCGACCCGAATTGTCAAAAAGAAAACGACCAATCAGGTTTTTCGTGCACTGAAGTTAAAACTAACAAATTGCGTAAACCCTCGTTTTACCGGGCCTCTATTCAGCGGACTTCCCTTTTAACGGACAAAATTTGAAGTGAAATAATTCTCACAGTGTCTACTTGTTACATGCAGTGCAGGGACTTACATGGTTATTGTTCTTTGGTGTGTATGTGTAAGTTGACAGAATGATGCATCGGGCCCATGACCTATATGGTTATTGGTCTTTGGTGTGTATGCACGTAAGTTGACAGAACGATGCGTTGGACCCAGGAACTAAATAGTTATTGTTTTTTGATGTGTATGTGCACTAAGTTGACAGAACGATGCATGCGACCCGGGACCTACATGGTTATTGTTCTTCGGTGAATAGCAAACACGTGAGTTGACAGCTGTACACAGCAAAGGGAGTGAGAGCTATTTTTAGAGTGATGCGTTGGGTGTGGTGTATGGTGACGCCGTGCATGTTTTTTTTTTTGCGGAAATGGCTTCTGCCACAGAACAAAAAACGAAGCATGTGAATTTGACAGTTAAACAGAAACTAGTGTCGGATATTCGTAAACAAAAGATAAACTGAACAATTATGTGTTGAAAAACAATGTCGAACCAAAAGGAAAAAACGAGAGTGATGGATAACAGAAAATATCAACATATTTAGAGAGTCCTACCTGCGGCAGTTTTATGTGTACAGCTGACGTCACTCCAATTCATAGAAAAACTAGCTTGGTAAGAAAATCACTCCAACTTCTTTACTGTGTTTCTCAACACCACAGCTTTCCCCTCCAGACTCCTTGTAAGTGTATCACTGCATGCATCTGTATTCATGGCAGTGAAACAGCTGTCCGACCGCCGGCTAGCCAGACATGTTGTTCCAAACATTTAACTGTCGTGTCGCCTGTCACCCTCAGAGCAAGGGGATGGGGACCATTCCCAGATAATCATCTACACTTGAGGAAGGCAACAAAAATAATGTGGGAACGGGAAGAGGTTGGAAGTAGATGGGGCGGGACGGCCTAGCACCGCCGAAATGGCTGTGACAGGTTACGGATAAGAAACTGGAAAAGACTATCGCAGTGCATGTTTTTTGTCTTTAAAAATGTGTTCGAAATGGCAAATTTGGGGAATTTAGGGTGGATGGTTTTGAACAGCTTGTAACAGCGCTACATGTGACAATAGGCTTATGGAAATTCAGCATTATTTTGTTTGTCATCCCGTCAATAAATAAAATAACTTTCTCCCCGTTGTCTTGTGAATAGCTGATCTTATTTCTTTCTAGCCGATATCATTCTTTTTGTTATTTCTTCGCTTCCTGCAATTAACATTCTATTAAAAATAACAACCGTTCACTTTATTTTTAGCAATTTTAATACAACACATGAACTTTATTTTAAAATAACTATGTTGATCTCTGATTTTCCATTTTTCACGTGCATGTATTGTGGGGCCTTTCAAAAACAGTAAATACTGACATTTCCACCACAACGCGGGAAATAAAACGTAAATAAACCACAGCAGATGATTTTATGGACCTATGTGAGGATGTAGTGTGCTACTTCACCTCAGTAAATTTCGACCCTAAAACCCCAAATATTTAGGGCCTAAAATTGGTCACGTGGCCGATTTAGTAACCTAAATAATGGTCTTGTAACCGTTTCGGACACGGCTCACGTCATTGACCAAGTATTCCGCACAAATATACGTTGTATACATTTCACTCTAACAAGTAGATTAACATAATTTTAGTACTTTGCCATTTACCGGACATTCTGGTTTACCGGACTATTCCTCCCCCCAATTAGTCAGTTGAACCGAGGGTTTACTTAACAATTTGCCAAATAATGACACTTCCACTTATATTACGGTATTTAGCATATCTGTGTTATTATATTTACAATATTGCTAGTTACGTGTTGTAGCATTAAAATCATCCTAAACAGTTCCCCGGAATAAAGAGGTTATGGTTTCCCAATAAACCGTGCATTGCCAATACAGAGATACTGTTTTATCTTTTATTGTGTCCTATTTTATTTCATTCTGTTGAACGTGGTTATATATTAAAATTGTGTACACAGACGTTAGTAACATAAATTACTTTAATTATAATTGCTTATTAATGAAGCATGTAAACAGTTCCCTCAAATATATTTAGCAAATAAATATGATGCTACGGAGCCAGTGCTGCCACACTTACTCATGCAGTTTTTCCTTTCCAGTGAAAGGGTAAGTTTTGTTCATTGCACGGACACAATACTGTAAAGGATTGTTTTTTCTTGTTATGTTTCTCTGCTTTGCTGACCGCTTTATTTTCTTTGGCAATACCAGTCAATTTAGGTTAAGCACGTTTTTTAACAGTCTGATTATAAACCAGCCATAGCCTTGCTATTGTGTGAGGCCGTGTTTCATTGCCTCCAAGAGTGTAATTAAAAGAATAATAAAGAACATTTGTTTTGTTTTTACTTAGGGCGGGCATTTTTTTAGGGAGTACTACCGCTTGCATTGCTAGCGGCATATATTTGATTAAGTTCTTTCAGCAGAATTTCTGCTAAATGTGGCGGAATTTAAAACATTTAGCAGAGAAATATTCATTAATTTGGATTTTTACAAGTCAAAATTCAAAAATTGTTGTAAATTTTGTAATCTTTATTGCACTCATAAAAATGTGTAGCTATGACCGACCCAAACCGAGAACTGACATTTTTAACCAAAAACCTAATCGAACTGAACCGAACTAAAAATGTGAGAACCGATCAGCCCTAATATATATATATATATATATATATATATATATATATAATCACAGGTAGTCGCGGGAAGTGACAGATAGTCGCAAATTGTCAAAATATCATTGAAAAAGGTACACTCGTTTTTGGAAAAAAAACACTAAAAATACATCTTACCAAAAAAATTCCATAACACCTGAGCAAAGCAATGGCAACCGGCACGTGCCGAAGTTCCCGTAGTCGCAAGTTGTCGCAGGTAGTCACAAATAGTAGTAAGTAGTTGCAGGTTTTTGCAAGTTGTCGTAAGTACTCCCAGGTAGTTGCGGGTATTGGCAGGTTGTCACAGGTAGTCTAAAGTAGTCACGGGTAGTTGCAGATGGTTTCAGGTAGTTGCAGGTTGTCATAAGTAGTCGCAGCTAGTTGCAGGTACTCCCAACTAGTTACGGAATTGGAAGTCACGGATAGTCGCAGGTAGTCTTCGGTAGTCACAGGTAGTCATGGGTATTCACTGGTTATCACGGGTAGTCGCAAGTAGTCATGGGTGGTCACACATATATTATGTATTTCAATAACTCCATAAAACCTGAGCAAAGCGATGGCAGGCTGCTAGTGTTTTTACCATATTGGTCTGAATATAAGGCGACAGTTTTTACATAAATGAGAGATGCGAAAATTGGCAGTCGCATTATTTTCGCACGCTAGACGTGTGGCGTCGCGAACATAAGTTTCAGGCCAAAAACTGAACTGCAGGTGCGGGTGGTCACGTGCCCTTAGAAGGTTATTCACAGACTGGCAGCTGTGACGTGCTAGCCACTTGTTTTTTTTTGTTACGGCGCTCTGCTGTGTTTCCATTTCATTAACGTTACTTTTAAATGCAATAAATTTTAACTGTGTGACATCTAGCATTAGTAAAATGGAAAGTTAAAATATGGTATTTGCTTTAATGTGATTCATTACCATTGTGGCATTTGCTACTCAAAAATTACTGTAAACTGTGAAAATGAACAATCACACGCCAGTTTAACAGTGGAGAATGAGTGCGAGGCAAATAAACACAGGTTGTAGGAGGAGTTATATTACACCAACATTTTAAAATGTTGGTCGTAAATGAAGCTGTACGGACCAACAATTGTGCCGCTGCATGTAAGCACATCACAGAAAAATAATGTCCTGGCGGTGGCGAATTTCTAGTCTGAAACCACCTAACATCATTCTATACAGTAGTAGTAAGGGCGGTGATGTTCTGGACCAAATGGGATTAATCGATGGATTAGATGATTAATTAGGTACTCAGATTAATTGATTTAGATTAACACACATTGATTAAAATTTGTAGCAAATATGATGTATCTGTTTAAGTATTAATCACTTAATCCATTTTTGAAAAAAAAAAAAGGAAACTTTTTAATTTTTTTAAAATTTTGATGGTATGTTTAAGTGGTGTCATAGGGTTTATTTTTGGAGAGCGGCATAGGTCTTCAGCCTTGGACGTCTAGCAGGCAACTGAGCTGTGACGTGTGGGATGCAGCATATATGTAATGAGTTTGTTGCAAGAGTGGCATAAGTTTTATGTTTTGGGGAAGAGAGTGGTAAATGTTGTTTGCATATAGAGGTTGGCAACTTGGTGAGGGGTGGGCGGGAGGAGGGGGTGTCGGGAGCTACCATCTGTCCATTGACTTGGGATGTCTATGGAGGACTGAGGTTGGTGGCTGGGTGAGGGGAAAGGGAGGGAATGACAGGAGCGGACATACGTCCGTCCAGCTTGCTGTCTGAATGAATACCGAGGTCTAGATGTGTGTATATACATTGTTTTACATCAGGACACACAAAAAGGATTCACTAAAAAAAAAAATGTGGGCCTAATATATGTTCTTATTAATTTCTTCCAAAATAGTGTTACATTTGTCTGGGCCCCTAAAACTGCAGTTTGCCTTATATTCAGGGTCGCCTTATATTCAGACCAATACTGTATTTGTGTTAAGATATTTAAAAAACAGGTTGTCTTATTACTCCTAGGGTGATTTTTAAAGGTTTGTTTCAAAATGTCCAAAGAAACAGTGAATCGACTATAGTTGTTATGGCCATTTCCAATTTATAAACAAAGTTGATAAGCTTTAAAAAAATGCAATTGTCCGGAGTAAAATGATTGTAGTTAGAACTTAAAACAGAAAAAGAATCAAAAACGACAATCAATATTCACAAACCAATATTATTTACTGAAATTAAAGTGTACATGTTTATAGTTCTGATTAAAATAATTATTACTTTTTGTTTATTTACTGCATTTTGCAGAGGATATACGAGCCAGCTGATGTAAACACCTGCTGAAAGTCAAATAATAGTAATGTTAGTTTTGATAGGTACGCAGAAAGATACGCAACCGCTGTGCTGAATTGACACTTAAGGTGAACTCACAATAGTCCATCACGTCTGTCAGTTGTCCGTCCGTCCGTCCAGCAGTCATCTGTCTGTTGTTTTTGTCCATCATTTGAAAGTGATTCATGACAATCCGTTATCGCTCAATCCTTCTGTATGGCAAAATTTCAGTATGATAACTTAACATCACAACATTTCTTTACTTTAGTTGGAGATAGATTTTTGTTGGAAATACATTTTCAAGAGAAACATTTTGTGGGAATTATTTTTTTACTGAATAAGAATGTATACAAAGGTTTTTTACATTTTAAATTTCTGAATCTACCACTAAAGATAAATAAACTCACATCCACTGTCTTTTATTTTATTTCAAAGTACAAGGAATGTTATCAGAAGGTGGTGGCTCATCCATCCGTCCATCGAAAATTAAAAGTTTGGTAAATATTTGACAGTTGACTGGATGGAAAAATAGTTGCCCTGCAATTGGTTGAAGATCACGTGACCTTTGGACAATGGACGGACAACTGATGGATGCGATTAAGTATTGCTAGTCCAATTTTAGCAGGTCTTTCAAAAGTGCTCACTTTACTATGAACATTTGTTAGTTTTTGGATATTATAATAATTCACTCCATTGATAAATACTTATGTTGCCATTCTTTGTTGTCTTTAGTGAGGTTTCACTTTGATTTTTGTGTGTCACAGACTAATAACCCACACAGGTTGTGATACAGCCAACAGTAATTTTTAAGCTAGTTAGTTTAGAGTTTGAAACCATCATGTTGGAAGCTTGTTTGCAGGATCCAAGCGTTTGGAACGCTCCCCATCTCCACTGCCAATGAAGGTTCCCGTACAGATGAGGCTCGGGATCCCAGTTGCTGCTGCCAACTCTCGTCGCAAACAAGATAAAGGTTCTTCATCATCGCGCAAACGCATGCGCAGGAAGTCCAAACGTAATGCCATGCTCTCTGGCATTGAGCAGGTAACATTCGACACTTTCTTTACGTGCTGCCTCTTGACGGTGCACGCTGCAAGTGTTGTAGTGCAGCATTATGCTGTGATGCAGTTATTGGTCACCAGTGTGTTCCGCACCTTGTTTCTTTCCGGTTGTCAATTTTGTGTTGTTACAACATTACTGCAGTTGTAGATGTTGTGTTATTTAAATAATATTACTGTACATTATTTTGTGGGAATATTTGATTTGGTAAGTATAATTCATGGCTTGAAACTCAATTAGATAGCTGCAAAGAAGTACAAATTATATTGGTGTGTGCAGTCATTTTACCTGCAACATTTTCTTAAATATGAACTATATCATTAAATTTATATCTGCATAACATGTAGAGTAATTGGCATAAGAGCTAGGCTTGGTGAAATAAACAAATAAATGTCTATATTAAAATTGTCTTGTCTTAACATGTTCATCATGATTTTATGTATATGACAGTTGTATTTCACTTGCCAGGCTCCAAGCTAAGGACTTTTATTATTATATTTATATAGTTATAGAAGTTAAATTGGTTTTCCAGAAGATAAGTATTTTCTTTTGGAATTTTAGTTCCTGTTGTATTTTTTATGTATTTTGTTCTATTGATGGCACACTGAAGTTATGTGTACAAGAACTTCTCACTGGTAATGTAAACAGTGCTCAAATTTGTAACAAAAGAATGTATTGTTTGTTGTTGTTAGCGCGAGTAGTGTGAATGTTAAATATTGTCTACATGTCAGGAATTTGGTTTTTAGTGAGTTAAATTTTTAGGCACAATTGCAGACTTACGTTAGTACATAAATTTATTTATTGGTAAATGTCATATTCCTCATTCAAATGGTTTGCTTGTACCACCCTTGAAAAAAAATGTCGCATTGAATATTTGTAAGTCTCATTTGGCCATCTTGCACTTGACACTTGCTAATGGAGAATTCCCAAAATATTGTGATGCACAGTTTTGTGTGTGTAAAAGACATGCTTACCTCACCTTCCATTGTGAGGCCATGTTTGGAAACTTGAAGCTAATTTTAATAGTTGATAAAATTGAATATAAAAATCTTGGCTAAATGGCATCAGGTAACCTGTTTAGTTGATTATATATTTTTATATTGCTTGTGTGGAATGATAACAATATCATGAGGGTAAAATGAAAAGTTGAGTTAAGTTCCCTTGTGCTGCTTGCCTTTCTTTCTTTGATAAGTTTTTTAGGATTAAAATACTATTTCCACAACGTATGTAATTTTTTCTGTTTCAGTTTTTCAAATTGTTGGATGTAATGTTATTTATTAAAAAACAGATTTCAACTACAGTGGAAACTTAATCCATCGAACTTGGATGGTTCAAAAGTCCGTGTCCAGAAAATTTTTTTTGGTCCTGACAAAATTTCCCAGTAAATAATTCTAAAAAAGTCAATTCTTGCCGAACTCAAAATTTAATTTATACAGCATCGATAGAACAAAAATTTCTGTAACATCTTTGAAAATGACATGCTCCGATCATTACACAACACCATAACGAAATTATCATTTGGTCCCAGCAAAACACCATACATTTATATGCAAATAACTTTTTTATATATAAAATTTTCGGTAAAAATTTATGGGTGGTTTGTTAAATATTTGCGTTAAAAAAACACTTTGAAATCTGAATAAAATGTAAAAAATGGGAATATGACATTTTTTTTTTAATTTTTAGATGTTAAAAAACACAAACAAACTGCAACAGTTTTTTTGTAGATAACTCAGTCATAGATAATACAATACATTGGTGTGGCAATATGAGACACAAATCGTGAAGCGCAGCGCTACTAGTGCTTATCGCTGCAACTAATGCACTACATCGTGTGGACACAGATAACAAGGCTGTGACTTCGCAGAAGTTTTATGTACAACACAATGCTGTCGCTATATCTCTGGTCTGTTCTTGCATCTACGTAGTTTACAGTGAATTTCAAATTAAGTTATCTTAGTCTCTAAACTTATTTTCACTGAATTGCAAATAAATTTTACTATGTTTTAAGAAGGTTGTTCTATATTATATACAGAAATGATGCCAAGGAAGCGAAAGGCCATCGATATGAAAACGAAACTTGCAATAATTAAAGCTGTAGATAATGGAAGGAAAAAAAAAAACACAGAAATCGCCACGCAATTCAGCATAGCAGAATCTGCATTGTCAATGATAATAGGTCGACGTTCTGAAATAGAGAAAAACAATTTATCAGCCGACTGAAAACATGACAAAGTTCCAAGTTCATAGGCAAATATTTAAAAATCCTGCCACTGTAGGTAATACAGACCATATGCATGTTGCTCACAAGTGCCTTTAGTATGAAGATATGTAGCAGAAAAGTCCGGGTTCCGAGATTTCATTTTTCTACTTTGACTACAGTAAAACCTCGTTAATTCTAAGTCGATCAATTCAAAATCATATATAATTCGAAGTGTGTATTTGTCCCCAAACGTAAGAATAGGATTTTATGTTCTTTTAAGTTTGGTTAATTCGAAATTCGCCTTTTATGTAATTCGAAGTTGGATATCATCCAAAGTGTATGTGAAGTTTAGTTTAATTAATCAAAGCTATAACAATTATGATAATAAACATGCATACCTACATTGTCGTGGAAGCATGCCCGCCACAGTTATGTCATTAATCGCGCCAGGGTTTTCACGTCTCTTGACTGGTTTTCGTCGTGTCTTCCACCCACTGAAGAGGTGAAAAGATGCGACAGTGCCACACACACAGGTAGTTATTCCCGGAGCCGTAGTTCTATTTACTTTGGAAAGGGAAAGTGTGCATTTTTTAAATACACACGAACAAATTTTTTTTAAAAATCCGATAATTCAAAATTATGTAATTAAATGTCGAAAAGTTAGGTCCAGAGCACTTGGAATTAACAAGGTTTTTCTAGGGTGCAGCTCACAGCAGGTTTTCCAGGGTGGCTCAAATACCTTACTGGAGGTGACTAGGGTGAGGCCCCTGCAGTTGACATGCAGCTTGGGCCTGTTCCCATGGGGAGAAGTAGCTGAAGGCTGACTGGGTTGGGTTGCTTGACAACTGATTGGCTGTAGGAGTGGAAGCTGCCTTCTTATCTGCCCATTTTGTCCCTCTGTGGGTGAAGGCCATATGGTAGGTTCTACAGTCCAACTGCGACAAAGCAGGGGCAGGCAACAGAATCCCTAGGTAAGTGTACCCCTAAGTGTACCCAGAGGCAACAGTCATGCCACGTAGGTCCTGTCACTCCAACTGGCGACTTGCATGTAGTGGATGGAGTGGGTTATCTGACTTGGGGTGGCTCTAGTGTTTCGTCGTGAGCCATGCAGATGTGACCAGGTCACTCCTCGTAGGGCCTGGTACTCCAACTGGCAACTTGCACGCAGTGACCGGAGTGGGTTAGCTTATTTGGTTGGCCTAATTGCTTCCTTGCGAAGTGTACCTAGTAGAGGGTTTCACCGTACGGATACACCCAGTGCCTTTGTGCACTTGTTCCACAGTGTGAGTGGGAAGTTCGCAGTCGTACTCTAGTATTAGAAATCGGGTATAAAGGCACGGTCACCTGCCTCTCCCCTGAGGGTTGGCACTTACCAGGTTGAACAAAGGTTTACAAGACACCGTAGAATTATAACTCGGTTATGCTGGAATGTATTTATTCTTGCGAGAATAAACATGGTGACCCATGCTAACTCCTAGGCTTTCGTGGTTCTCAAACAACCGGCAAAAATTATATTAATTACAGGTGAAACGGATCTGTTGGCAAATAAAGCTAGAGCAACTAGAGTAGGTAGCCATAAGAATGGCTCGGATCTTAACTGTCGACTAGTGTTGTCCTGAAGGGACTTGGGGAAAATGCTCATGAGTGGAGTGGTTGAAAACTCCTTCGTGGTTAGCTGGTAACAGGTTGAAAACTTCTAAATGTTAGGTTCTCATAGAGATGACAGGAGCAGAGAGCTCTATCATGGCTGCGGTAGAGTGAGCTGCTGAGCGATCAAGGCGGAGCAAGACAGCTGGCATTCTGGGGATGCGTCTGGCCTTATGTACAGTTTGATGGCACTTTCCTTTGGCTTTTTCAGTTTGAGAATCTTCAGCGGTTTTGATTCCTCCCTTTGTGTGATGCGCCACACATGACGTCATTCTCTCATCTAGCCTCGCCACAGTCACGTCATCTTTCCTTAGAAGAGCTGCTATGCTGTACACGCCACAGCGTGCCTGCAAGCCAGGGTGGCTTGCTCAGCTGTTGCAGCCTGCTGCGCCGCAACCTGTCTCGCATCATGCGCCGCTATTTACACTTGCAATCTTCGGCTGCGAGAAGGGGAGTAGCTGCCGCTCTCTTTTGCTCTCTTCTGTCTGCGCTTATCTCTCTGTCCACACCCCACAATGCCCTTGTTGGCCCTATGCGCAGCGTATAAATAGAACTCGCTGTCCTCAGTTCTAGGCTGTCTTATGCCAGTCCTTTTGCCCAGTGTTACTCTGCCCGATAGCCACCTGACGTCTCATATAGCTTCACAGAACGTCACTCGGCACAAGAGCCAAACGACTTAGTCATCACTGTCATTCGCAGCACTGTTTACGAGTTCCTCTCTGCACACCACCACCTCGCTGCCTGCCAGTACAACGAAGCCTGCCGCACTCCTAGCTACCTTGTAGCTCACCTGCAGTTGACTCTAGTACTAGTACCACTGACTTGGGGTCGCCCTCACACCCCGTGCTGCTGCGTCTTCCAAGACTAGGTAAAATACCAGTTGGCAACCTATTCTCGGCTCTTCAGGCCTCATTCAGGGTACAGGCTAGTTGTATTTGATTAAGCTATAATTAAAACAGGCATTAATCGTACTTGGCTGAGTTGTCTCTTCCGGCACTCTGTATTTCCTACACCTTGCTTCCGTTATTTCCTGTTTTGTCACCAGTCCTAGTAAGACTCTTCTAGGGATAGCCACGAGCCGAAGTCTTACTCCTTTTTCTCTCCTGTTGATAACTGATTCGAAGTGCAGCTTAGGAAGCTTGCCTTCCTATGCTTCACTAGATCAGTTGCCACTTGGACTGCCGACCTTCCAGTAAGTTTGAGTGACGGAGACTTCCCCTCATTTGCCAGGCATTGGAGGGGTAAACTGCTACGTGATGCTAAGCGGGTTGCAGCACAGCAGGTGGTAATGGCCGGGCAAACCAGCCTGGCTTGGAAGGCACCCTGTGGCGTGTACAGCATAACGGTTCTTCTTAGGAGGGGTGCCACGGCTGTGGCGAGGCAAGTTGAGTGAATGATGTCACTCGTGGCACGTCATCTCGGAACATATATACTGATGTACTTAATGCTGCTAAGGAAAGCTATGAAATTATAATGTTTTATGTACCTATATAAAATTACTGTAATGTTTCCAAGTGGTTCATAATTTGCTCATTGCTTCTGAATTAGAGAGACATGCAATGTTACATGGCAAAGAATTTCTTTGTGTGCATACATTATCCTGCCCCCTCTCTCCTCTCTTGGTGACAGTCCTGACACGCCCCTTTTCTCTGTCTACTCTTGTACCTCAACAGTTTTATGTTTAAATCACAGTCTACATGCAACAGTTGAATGTTTTGGAAGCCCCTTGCCAACCAAGAATTGTACAATAAAGTAGATTTTTTTGCTTAGGAAAAGGTGATAAGTTTTTCGTATTTTGAGTTGAGTTGTGTTTATTTTAAAACTTATTTTTAATTAAACCTAAAATTGGTTATTTAAAATATTTTTCATTTTACTGTTTATTTTCTTTTGTAATTTTGGGCTTTTGCCGTTAGAATGATTGTTATTTGTAATTTTGTTTATAATTTCTTTCCTTAATATTTAAGTTTGCATATTATGTGTACGTAGTTATTTTGTAAAATAAGTGATAGAAATGATTTACTTAACAAAAAATTTGTAAAGCATGTGTAAAGTGAAGATAACCTAAACATAGCATCTCAAATTTGACAAGATCTTTACATACTAAAGTTAGCCTAAATGGGACTTACATGGTTTTTTTTTTTTTTTTTTTTTTTTTTTTTTAAGGATTTCGCAGTTAATGCGACATTTTTCTTGGTTTAAGCTATTTTATTTAGTTTCTATATGAAACTTGATTCGCATTGATTATTTTACAGTAATATTCAGTTTATATTATATTTTATAGATAGTATTTTTACTAATGTTCAGTCATATTCAATAATTTTTTAGAAATTATTTAGCTTTTGTCTTTTGCATTGTGTGCTTTCTGTAAATTTACTATGAAATGAAATAGCCGCAAAATTAGCTAGTACTGTGACTGTCATGTTAACGGTGTAAAATAATATGATAATGTTTAAGTAAAATTATGTACAGTTTTTCTGACTAATGCTAATGGGGCAGCACCCTCACAGAATTTTAAAACAGTTGAAAACTTGCTGTTGAGATAACTTAGTTCTGCTGACACTATCTTTTGATTGGCATTGTTGGTATCAAATGTGGTGTTTTTTTTTTATAGACAAGGAAAAATAATTTAAAAAGCTCTACTGCAGTTCTAAACACTTGAATTGTGTAGTCCTGGCATGTGTGATTTGATAGTTCAGGGCAACAGGTTGGGCAGGGTAATGCACATTTTAAAGTTTATTTTTACGTCTGAAATAGTAATTTCACATCCCTTTAGTTTACACTTTACTGCACTATAAGATGAATATTTTGATTCCCTATTACTCTACATATTTTATTTTGTGTACAGCTCATCATTTGTAGTGATTATATTATTAATGTAACTTCGTGCTAGAATTAACTTGTATATGCTTCTTAATAGGGAGATTTTCCCCAGAATTCTATGGTATAGCTTCCTGCATATGTTATTCTGTTGTTCACAACTGCTGTTATAAATAAGTATGTAAGCCTCATTTTAGGCATGGTAAATGTGATATTACACTATACGTGCTGCTGTACTTGGTCTTGTACAAGCTTCCACAAGGTCTGATGCACAAGTCTGTATACCAGCTGCTGTGTAAACTGCCATGGAAGATTCCAGTTACACAACAGTAGTTGACATACTAGCAGTTGACACATTCGGTGGGTTTGTAGCACATGGTTCATAGTAATATGAACCACACTCTTAGAACAGCTACCCGTCAGTAACTTGTGTAGGCCTATTAAAAAACCAGCTAGCATGTATTTATATGTATTGCTTTATTAATGTTGCTTGCTGACGTCATTTTTTTTTTAAATAATGCAAAGTCTCAAATGTATGAAAGTTTTTTTTTTTTTTTTTGGACAAGAATTTTTAACTATTCGTCAAATGTAATATTTTTCTTAACACACCAAGTTATTATCCGCATTTAACATTTTAGAAAAAAAAAGTGTCCAATGGAGTTTTAACTCTTGTCCTAAAGAAATACTGTACTTCCATCTGCATAACATAGCTTTCCCACTGTGCTACTAGTTTACACACATCTTTCAGTTTTTAAATAGGCTAAGTTTGTACCTGTACCACCACTTGTATTAAATTTTCATTGTGTAGGTAATGTTTTGAATATTTAGTATGGATTTTAACAGTAATTTAAAATTGTCATTACTATTATTTGCTTTTCCCACATTTGAAAACCATTTGAAACCGTTTCAACCTCAATGATGTATAATCAAAATGGAGGTGTGTCATTTGATTTCTTTATCAACTCTTTTTGAAGTAGTCATAAGTAGTCCTGGGGAGCACCCAATGTTTTGAAACTGCATTGTGTTTGGCGAGGTATGAAACCTGTTCCTATAAAAATAGGACATCTCCTATTACCAAACCTGGTATGAAAACTGGCCGTACAAGGTGACGAATTGTGCGACGGATACCATACTAGGCAGTAGAACAGCTGCTATGGCAGACATTGCACAAGCTTTTATGTAATATGACCATAAGGTTGAAAGATAAACTGCCGAAGATTAAGTTTGAAATTTCCAGATTCTGCACAGTAATTTCCAAATCTATATGACACGTACACAGATATTGCAGATGCCCACACAGTTGGAAGTCAGCTGGTTGTAGAGAAGCATGTCACTGTCTGTTCAGTCTCACATAAGATAATGTTCTAGCAGTGTGGTATGCAGCTGTATGCGGGTAATGTCAAAAGTTTAATCTTTCTGGCAGTATTATTTATAGTGGTGGAAAATTACAAAATGTAAGTTTTATCCACGAAAGAATAGGTTAAAATTCTGAAGGAAGTAAATATTAGTATTTCAGTTAAACACACGAGTTCAATTTAATGATCTTAACATTATGACAATTTACAAAATAAAAATTCAGAAATAACCAACGTTCAAATTGTACATATTCATACTGCAGTGTGGCGAAGGAAATGCAAAATTGTAAATCAATGTATTTATGTATAAGGGGCATGTCTCAATGCAGCTTTCATTCAGTGATTCCACATACTGCAAACTAAAGGTATTAGCATTTCTGGACCGATGTTGATTGAACAAGTGAAAATATTCTAGTGGTGGCACATTTTGATTATTGATTCTTCTATTATACAGATTATGGCTTGAATAAGGGAATCAAAATTGTTGGATTTTTTTTACCTTCGTGAGTTTTGGTTTATTCTAAAGTTATTTGTACTGTAGAGCAGAGAAAACTGTTCTTGGTTTATGTATGTATAAATTTATTTACAGTCGACTTTCATACCAAAAACACATGTACCGATAAACCGTCTCTACAGTTAATTTTCAGTGGTCCCAGCAAAACTCCTAATGATAAAGCTAACCGCTTGTATCATTTATCGGATGTTGCATCAGCAGATATATATTTTGGACCCATCACTTAAGATTTTCCGCAATGATAGTTTTTAAGCTGGTTGTTTATGTAAACGTCTAGTAACTGGATGGGAAATACATCACGTGCGCCGCAGTTTGTCGTTGATCTGCGGACCATATTTCTCCCAACATGTCTGCAGTGTGGTGCAACACTGGGACTGCTAGTCTGGCTTTCTATTTCCCTTTACACGCTTAACGAGAGGAGAGGTGACTACCTAGCAACCAGCGTGGTGACCGTACATCCTCTCTCACTCACCCCTCTTTCTGTCTCTCTGTCATGCACTTTTTTTCCTCCCCTTACATGCCTTCGAGAGGGGAAACTGTTGGTCCTCTCTCTCTGCTGCATGCGCTTGTCTTCACACACTGGTGCTACTGGCGAACGTAAGAAATTTTATCAAGATTATCCATTGCTCAGAATAGTTTCACCTATCATCACTTGTATTTCAAAGCAAATGGTTCCAGCTGAAAATGTTGCGCAATACATTTTAACGACGAATTATTATTTGCAAAGACGTTTACATTTGTGATTTATCGTCATTTTTTCCTGTAAAGTTGGTGTTTCATTGCATCTGATTGTAAAATAAACATGATTTTAAAACGTAATATTAATTTAACTCAATGGACATCATCACGAATAAAATGATATGCCCAGAAGCATATATGTACCTATTCAACACCTTTCATGGTCTAATAATGGGTAAGCACCAAATCCGAGTGCAGCATAACTCGTGACAATGAAAATCAGATGGTGTGGTTTTGAATTATGAATTATTAAAGACTGTGAAAAATAAATTATAATCGCCTTATTTAATCATTTATGTCTCATAATAAGTTTTTTGCAGTGAAATATAATAAGTTATTTTAAAAGGTGCACATTTGCCACGTACACAAGGTGTCTGCAACATGTTGTGGAAGGGAAGGGTGGGGTATGGTTTCACTCCTCCCGCTGCTTGCGTGTCACCACCTGCCGTCGTGAACATGCTGTCCAATCTATATTCCTTCCACATGCTCTCAGCTGATCAAGTGGGTGCGGGACATTCAAAATTTTACTTTCATTCTGTGTCATATTATTTTAATTTACAGAGGGTTTGAAAGTTTTAGGTTGGCTTGTATTTGATAATACAATAAATGATATACAGTATTTTGAGATGTTATATTCTAGGTTTAAACAATTTGAGGTGACATATTTTGTAATGTATTATTTACAGTTACACCATAATGTAAATACTTTTTTTAACAACCCCATTTTTATTATGTTTATTAGCTGAATTTTATTCACAGATAATGTACAGCTGTTATTATACTCGAAATTAAGTCTAACAATTTCAGAAGTTATATTTTATTTATTTATATGTCAAAACCCTCATCATCTGAAATCACACATTTATGGAAATTTCTTGACAGTCCCCTGAAAGATCGTAAATAGGGAGTAGACTATTATAGTATTATGTTCCTAATTTAGCACAGGAATTTCACATATGCTATTTTTTCTTTGCATATTATGGTTTTGGTTCATGATGCCAGTATCATGAGAAACATAAGAATGACTTAGCGCTTAGCTGGTACTCTACTGGTATACAGAACAGAGCGTGTGGCCTGTCTTGAGTGGAACATAATCGGGCACTACTCTCACAGCTCGGAGGATGGGTTGGCCCTTAACAACTGGTTTACCTTGCTGGAGGATGCTCCTTGGTGGCTGCTGTCCCAGTTGCTGTGGAGGTGGGTGACTACTGGGAGTCCCACCAGGACATGGTGTGCTGCTGACACTGCTGTTGTCTGGAGTAGACTGATGGTTGACGTTCAGCTGACCCCCAAACCAAGGGTTAGCTATACCCAGAGGTGGCCCTTCTCTGTGGATAGTCTCGACAGGGGGTGTGGTGAACCATTAGTCTTGAGTAAGGGGGAAAAAGAATGGTTGGAGAGGCACTGAGAGGTTAGGCCTCTCCAGTGAGAGGGCAGTATGAACTCTGTCCCCTGGAGATGTACTGCCAAGTACAGAAGAAATTGGATCGCAATTTAGGCTATTTTTGGAGGCGTAAACTGCCCTTCTAGACTTCCTCGGGGCACCACCCTTATGGGTGTACGGCATAGAAGAAGGTACACTTTACTGCGCCGCTAAATTTAAGCTGGCGACCCAATTCCCTAACGTGTTCTGCCAAGGGCCACAGCTGCACAGGCAAAGAGTTATACTTTGTACTCCTTTCGTCTGGCTCCGTGAAGAGCGGTGAGCAGTGTGGTGGGTTCCCTCCAGCTGTATACTTATGACATTTGGGTGTAATATACACAGGAGTCAGTTTGTCAACACTAACTCTTATGTCTTTCCGTCCCCGTAGAAAGCGGTGACGGAGTGTAGGTTAGCTTGACTGGTTACTCACCTGGTGGAGGTCTACTAATAGTCGGGGCTCTACCGTACTGTACCCTGGGGCATAGCACAGGTGGCCATGTAATGGTTGTGTATTTAGCTTTCGTGAGCATGCAGGGTTGCTACAGGTCCGGAAAACCGGGAAATGTCAGAGAATTTGAAAACTGTAAGGGAAATGAGGGGAATGTCGGGGAATTGTGTGATATTCATTATATATTTCGCAGTTCTGTTATCAGTCGTGCACTGCTGCCACGATAGTATAAAATTGTTGTAATGATTTTGGACTAAATGCTTAGGAATTTTTGTTTTGCAATCTATGTAGTAAGCAGTTTTGTAAGAGCAGAGAAGTATTTTGGTGTAAAAGTTTGTTACAATGCAAAGGTGCCAATCCTTACAGAAAAAAAAAATTCTTTTTGTCTTGAAATTGCAGAATTTTCCAATGTAAAAAAGGTGGCAACCCTGGTGTGGTCTTCCGGCTTCACTCTAATTGGCAGGTCTCTATGTAACTACACAATGACACTCGATAATTAGGGCTCAGAAGTCAGTTTCAGATCACGTTTATATTCACTGAAGAATATGCATGGTGGCCCGTACTACCTCCTAAAACTAACCTGAATTGACATAGAAGTTAATGCTCAGCCAGGTGGAGGAGATGATGTTCTAACCTGATGTGAGGGTGATAAAACTGCTAGGTAATTTACTACAACTCTCTGTAACTATCTACCTTGTTGTTGTGAAGGAACTGGAAATGGTTACTACCAGAAGGATAGTGGTAAGGTTTGCCATTACCGTCCGGTAAGGCAGGGTGGTAGTCCTAAAGGAACAGTTGATGACAGTTACCAAGGGGTGATAAGAAAGGTGCTGTCAGCGTCTTCAGGAGCTGGTGGTGTTGAGTCTTCCAGGAGCTCTATAGGCGTTGCCGCAAGCGCAGAAAAGGTTTCTGGATGGGTTAATGTCAATAGTAGGCCTCATCCAGCCCTGAAGAGCGGTGGAATCAGCAAGGAGTACCAGAGAGTGCGAACTGCCGGTGGCTTCCTTTGGCCTTGTCCAGAGCGATGGTGAAAACCTAGACTGAAATTTTGGGGCTGTGCAGGGTCTTACATACTGGTTACTTCCTATGCTGGAGTAGGCAAGGGGTCAGGAGTTGTCTGATGGTGCCATCTTCTAACATTGTCTGCTGCGGAGAGAATCGCTGATGCGGCGGGCTTCGTCTCTTATCTGCCCGCAGGATGCGCGGTGCCCTCGCATGGCGCGCAATAGAATTACATGACCTTGGGGGTGGGCTTGGTGGTTCTGCAGATAATTCAGTCTTCCTTCGGGGGATTTGCGTGACGTCTGGTTAGAGTACAGGGTAAACAGTACAAGCTGGACTGACGGGTCTGTAATATCATCTCTTATTGTAAGGAGTATCCGGTAGGCACGTTTCCAGTTTCTTCAAGTACTGTAAATGACTTGTCCAAGGCGAAATGAAACACCATTCAGATGGGGCAAAGTCGAGTGTATGTTATAGATGGACAAGTGTGTCATGTGTCGAAAGGAAGTAATTAGTGATACAAGCACTTAGTGATATAAATATTATCAATTTGTGGAAGTTCACAAACAATAAACACAGTTGAAAAAATGGTATACAATGAATGACACAGCCATCTACCTTCCCGTATAGTATAGCAGAACATGCATGTGATTTTTTTGAGTTTTAAGAACATGTAGAATTTTAAAAATCTTTCAAACTTTTCCGATGCACATAATTATCTAGGGCTGCTTTTACAACTTTCCTTGCATTACTTCCTAGGAAGCAGTGGGTGGCATATCTAGTTGAGTTTAGGTGGCACAAGGCAGAATCTTTCATATAAAAAATATGATTTATAAAATTTTTTGTTTTGGCATTAGTGGAGACAAATTTTTGCACAGTATAATAGAAATACAGGATCTGAAGTTATTTGAAAACTGATGAATCAAACTTGAGCTGCTGGAGAGAAACAGGCAATGCTATTATTTACTTCTCTCCAGCTGCCCTAGTTTGATTCATCGGTTCCAAACAACTTACCAGCCATTGTATTTCTACTATATTATGAAAAAATAATCTTGTATATAAAAATGCAAAAAAAATTGGACCAAAAAATTGATGCATATTTTTTTACAAAAATATTTTCGGAAAAAACTGTGCGACTTGGAATCAAGTAAGTACAGTTTTTATATATATTCATTTCTAAAAATTTGTGTTTCAATGGACATCTGTGTTGCATAAACTACACACATGTTACAAAACTAAATGTGGCACTACAGTGGATTCTCTATCCATTGTTTCTCAGGGGACTAACAAGAAATTTCAATACATGTAGACTTTCAGTATATGTGGTCTTGAAATACAGATGAATAAAAAATGGGACCACTGAATATGTTCCTTGTATGCGGACTTACAATCCATCTGGGTTCAATATGTAGAGGTTTCACTGTAGCTATACCGTATTTTCTCAAAATAAAAGCCCGGGACTTTTGAAAAATAGGCATCTCAGAAATAGTGTGGGCATTACATCTGTAATCTAAGCAGTTTTGCCTTTGCTACCATGGCCTCTTGGCTGATGAATAGCAGGAGCAGAAGCTGACCATCAAGGGTTACAGTCTGAGTGTGATACAAGTAGAGATATTTTGACACAAAAGGCTACTTATCTCATGGTATGTCACACCTTTGACTAAATATGCATAAATAGGTTTTTTTTTTTAAGTTTAATTACTGTGACTATGGAAATCATAGACTTAAAAAAAAACATTTCAAATGTGGACTGCTTGTCTGCCAGACTGGCCATATGCTTGCAGACCAGGCTGAAAGCCAGCCACCCACCCACTTCACCCTGCTAGCAGTTGTTTGCTTTGTTTCTACAAATGCAGTGGCTGGTACCTTCCTTGTCATAACAATACACTTGTTGGCAGGAGGAAAAGTAGAGTATGTTATGACGGACCCGATTCCGTAGGGTTGTGTGAATGTGAACAAATTGAAAAATATGGTATGAACTGTCGTGAAACTGGTACTTTCAATGAACATTCATTAAACGCCCGAATAATCATCAAAATCTAAGGTGTTGTGAGTTAAGAGATTTGAGTGGTATTGAGAGCAGATGAGGGTGAAAAGAGGTGAGAATAGAGCAGCACCAGAATGCAAGGTCGAGGAAAACAGGAGATCCCCGAGAAAACCCGCCAACCAGCGGCATTGTCAGGCACAAATCCCACTTGCGAAAATCCAGGAGTGACCCAGTCGGGGATTGAACTCAGTTCGCCTTGGTGGCAAGCAAGCAGTCTAACCGCCCAACCACTGCTGCCTCATTAAAATGTGAAATTTTAATTTTGTTACAACTTTCAACTGCCAAATTTCTTACCAAAACAAAAATGAATGTTGTAACTTTTAGTTTTCGTGTCTATATACCGAATATTCGCACAGCCACTGTTTTCAGTCCTGTATATTCATTTTTATAAAAACTTAACCTCCATGTGAGGCTCGCATGCTTACTTTTCACATTCATTTTTGAGTAAATGTGCAGTAGTACACAAGTAAATATAGTACTTGAAATTCAAAAATTGTATAAGCATTGTCAAAATGTTCTATTATGAACAATGCTGTTGGTGTTTGTTGAATCAGTCTGTGTTTAGTTATGTGCGCAATGATTTTCTTAGGTAGAGGTATTTGTTGGCAAGAGCTAGATTTTCGTATCAGTAAATTTTCAGCTTGTGAGATTTGCTGCATATTTGGACATACTACTGTATTTTATCAAATCACCATTTGTCGCCAAGAGGACCTTCTGGGTTTAAAGGCAGCATTAAACATTAATTTGAAGTTGATGCATTCTCTCCCACATGTTCTCATAAAGGAGCTTCCTTTTTATGTTTAGCCCTACTAGTTAGAAAATAAAATGTATAAAGTTGTATTTTTTAAGGTGCACCATTTATTTTACAAGTTGTGCATTTCTAGCCATTGTAGCCACTCTCTCACAAGGATGTTTTCTGTTCGGTATATATACCTCTGACAGTTTCTAAACAGTCCTTTCAGTTGTTTTTACTTCCACAAATTTCAGAAAGTTGAATGTCCCGTATGAGTGATCTGTTTATGTAGTTTCTATTGTAGCGAGTATATTCACAGTGCAGAAATAGTTCTATATAATTGGAGATTATAGACAGAATTTAAAATTGTTTTCACAGATATTGACAGTTTTTATGTCATTCATAATGTAATATAGCATTCAACATGAATGTCAAGCCTAATAGTATTATTTTTAATAGTCAACCTAGTAATAACTGTAATAATAGTCAGCATAGTAAAATTATATTTTATGTAATTTTTCAATTGTTAATGTATACCTTTCAATTCCTGCATGCTGTAATCTGTAGTGTGAGGATTCTCTTGATTTTATGTTGGTTCTCCTGTAAGACATAAAGCTGGACTGACTGGGAGAAAACTAAAGCCAGTGCCTTTAAATTACTTAATATAATACGTAATGATGTTTTATTCACACTTCACTGGTTTGAAACATGCCAAATACATCATTTGCTGATAAATTTTAATAAATGCAGTGTTTAATAACCATGAAAGGTTATGTAAAAAATCTGAAACTGTCGTAGTTTATTACCTATTACTGGTGTACTTACATGTTGGTAATGTTTTTTTAGAAGATGGAATGTTGGAATATTTCATTGTAGCCTTTTGAATGTTTAAAGATGGAAACAAACGAATGTGAGCTGTCATGGAGCTCTTAAACTACAATAATTCGGGGTTTATTTATTTGTTAGCAGTTTTCAATATTATTTAGCATAGTTACTGTATTGTGTCAGATGTCTTTCATAATGTGCCATAATTATTTGCAGTTTAGAACTCTTGTGTTGTGAAAATACTTTTTCTTTCCTTGTAAAAGTTTATATTATGTAAGATTATTTTATTACTTTGTATTGTAAAAAAGTGACAGTTAATATTTCAAAGTAAGTCTGTGATTGGTTGTTTCAAGGAATTGTGGAATCAAAATGTGTTGCCTACAAAATGATTTTGTATCCATGCAAATAATTGGCCCATTAATTACCATTCTTATCCAAATTACATTTTAAGGTTTCTTTTTTATAGTGTATGAAAAGTATATAGTTTTTAATAGCTAGAACTTTGCCAATTTCTTGTTGAGCTAAACAAAATATTAAACTGGTAAAGGCTTTTGCAAGTATAAATATTTCAGCATAATAGAATAATAACTGAATCAGTATAATAATGTATTGTATTATGTATTTTGCTGGTGTTTGGATAGTTGTGGTAATGTCATATAACTTGCTGAAGTTAATTTTTTTAAATTTACTCTGTTGTTTGTTTCTATGTTTCAAAATATCAAACATAATTTTATATATTATGGTACTATTTTTTAATAATTTGTCACTTCAGATATTTTTGTAATGGTAGGCTTACTTTGTGTCTGATATTGGAAGTGTACCTGTGTAAGACTTCATTTTATCTCCAAGATCTTCACTGATCCATCTGGTGATTGTGTTCCAGCTGCTAGTAAAATAAGTCTTCCTACTTTTATTCACAATTATTAAAATTATATTACTGTACTTTAAATATTACAAACATTTTGTAATTATGCTTCAATGTGATGTTGGGTACAGAAATTTGGAGGTGCTACATGTATGTTTCACAGTGTCTGTGAAGCACTTACGATTATTACTATTACATATTGACATACAGGATTATTCTAAAAAATGTTTCTGTAGTGTTAGACTAAATATTCTTATTTTTGGTTCTTTGCAAGTGATTTTTCACTTGGGTTTGTTGGTTCCAATTTCTTTAAAAGAAGACTTATGTGAATGAAGTTTTCATTAGGTATGGGCTGACCACATTTTGCTGACACCAACGATACCGATTCTCAACTGCAGATGCCGCTGATTACACTGATGCAGATACCAGTTTTGATGAGCACAATCATAATTCCCAATTCCCAAAATTTAGAAATACTTTTTATTACTTAAATTTAAGTAGGCCTAGGCCTATTCAGTTTTATGAACACTTTAAGCACTTTGTATTAGGTGTCTACAGCATGGAAATGAAATAAAACACGAATTTTATTAATAAAATGAGAAGATAGACAATTTAATTGGGCGAATAAGTAACTTGTAACAGTCGAGGAGAAAATGTTACTAGACAATACAGCATTAATTTCAAACTGAGTTCATTAAAGACTTGGATTTTGGATGTGTGAAATATAATACCCACGATTCTCATTTATTATTTGAAATAAATTAATTCTCTTTTACTACCCTTCCCTCAATGGTTTATTTTTCTCTGTCCCTTAGGAAATAACTATATCCTTGCTGTATTATGTAAATGCATCTTCCAATTAATTACAACTCAGCTCTAGTCATGTTACACAAGTAGTGTAAAACATACATGTTGTGCAACGTAGGTCTAAAAACCAAATAACAACGAAAAAAATATAAGCTGCTGGGTTCGTTTCTGATATTTGAGGTTAGGTTCAATGCAGCTTGTATATTCATAAGGGCTACTACGCTGAAAAGCAAAATATTTATCGATGCGGAAAACGTGCATGGAACTTTATGCTTAACTCGGTTTAAGCATATTTTTCCAGCCAGTATCTCATGCTGGGATTGTCAGCTTTTTCCAGGTGAATGCTGGATGCTACAATTGTTTCCACGAAATCACACACGGTTTTTTTGTGTTTTTTTCTGCAAACAGGTTACATTGTTAAGCAATTCACCAATAGAAACTTGTTTTGTAGACAATGTAGATTGACAATCTTTGTTTTGTTTGTGTGTTTCATTGGACACGTGTTTTTGCGCATCCAGCTCATGTGCACATTGCAAAACCTATACTTAATGTTTTCTATCAAAAATGTAAAATCCATCACTTTTGTACTCCCTTTCACAATTTTGAATTGACGAAAACTTCATCATTTTGTGCACTTTAGGCAATGCACAATTAAATTTCAGAAAACATTACCAATCTGAAGTCAGCCCAAATCAAAACAATAAGCATGATAAATTTCTGTTGGGAATGCAATGCCCGAAGACTACACGAGATATATTTTGTTCTTGCCAGAAAAAGCTTGCGAATTGCTTGTGCTGCTATCTTTTGGTTCACGATTGATCCAAATAACTATCAGTATATGTACAAACACTTATCTGTCGATTAAGGTTACTACCGATTTCAACAACATTCAAAAGTGAGGCGATGTCTCGAATGTGATGTAAACAAACAGGAAGTTACATTTTTTTTTTCAGGTAAAACTTTGTTTTGAAAATAAATAGTGAAATTTTGTGTAAAGCTGATAAAAATAGTGAATTTCATCGTTTTTTGTGCTTCACAATTTTTTGGGGACCCTAAGTCGCGTTGATTTGCATTCACATAGTAGTGTCCAAAAATGATGATGCGCATAATCTTTGGCGAATGTACCACCACAAAATATGGTTAAATGTAAACAAAGGTAGCAAATCATCGTAAAACGATTGTTCCAAATGTGTTTTGGGTTTCGGTTGGATAGCTGATTGATGGATGTGGTAAATTAATACTTTACGAGATGTAGCATGCCGGTGTATTTAACATTGTGTTAAACAAATTAGTTCTACTAATCGGTGGGTAATAATCTGCAAATAATGTTCCAATGCCGCCGATGCTGATGGTCGTGGTATCGGCAGGTTAATCTGTTTTGGTATCGGCATCGACCCATTCTTAAGTTTTCATTTTAATAAGACGGTTTTGTATGGAATGAAATGCTTTGTGTGCGCGCATGCAGGTATGTGTGCACATGTGTATGTGTTTATGTGTGTGTACTGTATTTGTGTTTGTTTTGGGAAGTTTTGTTTTGTCCTTTAACACTAGAATTACCGGCATTTGTTGTATACTTATAATTACAGAGTGGGGTCATTTTGACCCTATAATTATTTTAAATATAAATTTTGTAACAATTTTTTAATCAACATATAATTAGAACAAATACAAACAATAAGATTTAGAATATTTCGAAACAAAATTAATAAATTTATGATATTAAGAAAGATACAGCAAAACCTAAGATAACTTTCCTTGCGGAGTTTGCTCAAAACATAATTTGTTATTTTTATATCATAAATTGTTTCATGTTATAACTAAGTCACATGTCTCGCAGAAATTACTTCAGGCCAACTAATTTCCAATATGAAATCAAACACAAATGACTTGCTGTTTTCTTGTACACTTTCCGCATGTAGCTCTGCAACATTGAAAACAAGCATCAAGCAGATATTGTTTTGTTTCCACTGTATCTGCCTATTTGGCATTTACTGGACTCAGGCTCATTAGCTCTTTGTGGTACAATGTGAGTAATAGTTTTCCGTGACTTCATATGTTCTTCTTAAAGTTCTTCACATAGCTTGAGAATAAAGTTTTCCCTGCTAACGCCTTTGCCAGTTACTTGCTTATCCAATATTCAAGCATTTATTGCTGCTAGGTCCAGAATATTGAAGAACACATGAAGCGGCCACCGCCGACATCCAGATTTCACAGAATACAGTCATGCCGTTTGATCCAATATATTCCCACAATACTTTGTGTTGTTATAATACGAAGTGGTTTCAAGAGTTTTCTCCTCATTGTTTTGCGATTTCAGCACTTTGGATGAAGTGTGCTCAAGACAATTACATTTTTGCTGACCTTACCTTGGTAGATGGTTAGTATGGCATTGTTCTTGAATACTGTTGTGTTGTGAATGGCTTGACGAACACACATTGCTGACTTCGGCACTTCTCTTCTAAATTGATTCATTATGCCTACAAGACTTGTTTTCATCACTTTGAGCTTCTCAAGTTTTTAAAATGCATAATTGATGTGGTGTTACATTTCACCCCTTGTTTAGAAATTGGTCCACAAGATGCAAAACGACATGCTCGGCTAGAGGCACATTACTAAGTCATTGTTCATCTTTCCCCAGATACGGGAAACCATCGAGAAGCACTTGGTGTCAACATCCACTGCAAACTAGAACTTAATGCAGACATTTGTCTGACTTGTTTGCCATGTGCTGTGTGAAAGGGCACCTGGCTTTACTGAGAAAGAGCTGTTCATCAATGGGCACATTTTCTGCTGGTTTATAACAAATAATACAGTTCTCTATGAAGTTTTTCTACACTTGAGCTGCACTGCAAGTTGATCTGTTTTCAGATGTTCAGAGCATGTCTTTTTGACATCAAGACAAATATATTTAGTTACAATTTCAATAAATGTATTCCGACTCATTGTTTGGGCAAAAAATGATCTCCCCATGTGTTGGACCATAAACTGACAAGAAGAAGATTCTTTGCTCCATACACATCTCGTGCATACAAAATTGCTATAAATTTATCAAGCTCGTTCAACATAATATCCCAATCTGTACTATATTTAGTCTTCTACGAGCGTCAGTTTCAGTACGATGCTTGATGCAACATAGCATACCTTCACTTACCATCAAACACCAACCACTTGACATGTTACCAACTGTGATGTTTCTCTTGGCATGACCTGTAGCACCACTCACGTCACGCAAAACATTTTGGTGACTTGAGTTTTCCTGCAAGTAACATTTTCAAAAATCATGACATTTCATTATGAAAAAATCTAAAAAAAAATTGTGCTTCACTTTTTTGTGCAGAAGTTTTAAAAGTCTGTATTTGATGTTGCCACCTTCACATTTCCAACAGCACGACCCAAACTAGTGGACACTGCAAGTGAGCTGTGTGTGCTGACATCTTTTCCTAGAACAGAAGTTTCGTTTTACATTACAATCACATCACCTCCCCAAAATATTAGCATAAATACAGCATGCCTTCTATTAGCAAACAAAAAATAACATTAACTTTATTCAACAAGAAAACCTGTAGGTAGTAATTATAACATAAATATAAGTTTTTATTTATGTGCAAAATTAATTTTTCAATACACACAAAGTGATGGAGCTTTTGATAGCATTACTCTGTCAAGGCTCGTCCTTACAGACATGTTACACTTATATGAATGATGAATAAGGCTTCAAAGAATTACACTATTACCCAGACCATTCTATATATGAAAGTAGGATAAATACTGAGGTTTTATTTTGAGTTAGTGTACATAATATTGTAATGAATACACAATGAACAACACTGGGAAAGTCTTCACTTGTACGGTTTGCCACTAACATTATGTTATCAAAAAATACATTGACATGCTAGAGATACAACCTAAGGTAGTGCTGTTAGTAATAAAATATCTAACCACATTTACGTTTTACAATGCTAGGGAAATATTTGCTGAAACAGGTTTATTTACCTTCTTCACGTCATTGTATTCATTTGAGGCCGCCTTCCAATTTTTGGTACCATCACCACGTCATTTTCTTTGTTTTTTCACATTATTAGGTACTTGAACAATATAATTATCACTTTCTTCATCTGAACTGCTTTTCTGTTGAACATAAGCTTCATCACCTCTTAGCTTCTTTTTCATTGCTCAATTCATCCCCCTAATCATTTTCAGAAAGTTCCTGAAAATATTTTAGCGCTTCTTTAGGCATCAGATGTTTCTGCATCCTTGTCTGACTGAATGTGATTCAGAATAGTACAATTATTCTACTACAAACCAAATGCAGAATGAAACCACAGAAAGACTACGTACAAGTGATCACCTGTACCGAGACAACATTAACATAGCTATGTGGTTTTTCTGCCTGCTAATGCGCATATATTTACATTCCTAGACTGTGTGTAATAAGGTAAAGTTGTGTAAACCAATATAGGCCAACATAATCTGCCAGCTAAATAACAGCTTATTGAATTTCACTCTTTATTACTATGAGTCGGTCGTTTGGTATTTACGACCTTGGAACAACCATATGGATTTCACAACACACTTGCAGACTCAAGATAGTGGGTTGGGGTTGTTATGATCCCTTCAGTAATTTTAGGTAGTCATTCAGATTATTCAAAAGTATTGACACAAAGTCTTTCAAATTTTTGTATTATGTAGTTCACTGTTATCTAAGACAAGTAAAAAAAAGGACACATTATAGATAAGCCAAATACACCAGTAGCAGGAATCTTGAAAGTTCACAATGGTCAAAATGGCCCTTCCAGTAATTCTAGTGTTAAATTCCTTGATTACTTTTACCAGCTGTTTCAAGTTCGTGATGGATTTGTTTCCATTGCCAGGTCGTGGTTTCACCAGATGATAAAGGAATCTTCCACCATTATAATGCCTAGTCATTTAAAATTACCCATAGTCACAAAGAACATAATTGCTATACAGCTAAATAATTAGTTTTGTTTAGGTATACATGAAACATGTTTTTTTTCGTAAACAGAAAACAAGTGTCCGTGTATATCAGCGAGTACTATTGTGTGCAGCTCGCACAGGATTTTAGCTTATCTGTGGTTATTGTTATGTGAGGTAGTTAGTTTTCTTGTAATGTAGAGCAATAGATTGATTTAAAAAATGGTATATTCACGTGCGATTATGTGGCAAACACAAAATTATTTTAAGATGCGTGACTTGAATGGTGTTGTACAACTCTGCAGGACTGTATTCAACATGGTGGTGCCAATGCCATTCCATTTGTTAATTAATAACTTGCAGCTCTGCTGGTTGCAGTGCTTGTGAGGTACAGGAAAAGCCGGACATTTGCAATGCATGCAAGGTGTCGGCAACATGTAGAGTGGAAGGGAGGGGTGGGGTATGGTTTCACTCCTCCCACATGTGGGCATTCATTCTATGGGGGTTCCATTCTATGGTACCTGAAAAAAAAAACATTTAACAGTCCAGGAAAATTTACATTCACCTTATCATCTGTGTACTTTGCCAGTCGTGGAACTGCCTGTCACGACTGGATCATGGCCGCTTCATGTCTCTCAGATGTGGGCTGCGGTGACATCGGCTTCCAGCTGATCGGCTCGTCCGACCACCGCACCGACCTATGCCAACTATTGACCAGTATCAACTGGACTGTATACCGTAACGTGTAACAGTTTCGGCCAAACTTTTGAAGTTCTTATTCCTCAAAATAAAACAAAAACATTTTCCAGACCTTTGTGTTTTTATAATAATCTCCCAGTTAAATTTTTTTTAGACTTTATTATTACTTGGTAGCGGTGGAAAAAAAAAGTCTCACCAGAAGAAAATGATTGAAAACACGTTGACCTTGTAAACACATAAGTAATGCGTGACGGAACTACAGATGGTTAAGTTACAGCGCCTGCCGCTGTAAGCACAACTAATCGCCCACCTCTGACGCTGTTCCACAAATAATCAAAAAAATGCAGCCAACATGCTGTAAACCTTTAATTAAACAACCTGTACTTATACATTTACATTGGAGATGTGCTGGCTTCACATCTTGGGTGGAGACCAGATGTTGAGAGAGTGCGTAATCTGAGTCAGGTGTTGAAATACATAACCAAGGAGGACGTTGGGCCATTGTACAATGTAAGTAGTGGTTTACTTCATTTCAAGGTTCAGGTAAATGAATGGCTTAAGCGTACATTCATTTTCGTATAACGTTCCGTTCGTTAGGCAGAATCCACCATTGTATAAGTACTCATTCTTCATCTTCTGAAGAGGTGGCATGAATAGCTTACTGATCACGGGTGATGAACGATATAACACTGACGCGTCTGTATTGTTCTCTGCAACCTGTAGGCAGTCTGGTAGATATTATATTGGTTCGGATCCTGTCCAGTGTGCCAGGGAAATTACGCACAGATGAAACGTAGTTGTAGAGCTTGAGTAGTAAGCTTCACTTGTCACTGCAAAATAAATATTACAATTATAGAAAATACTAAGTTAAAGTTTCATTTATTCAAGAATACAGAACGTCAATTTAATTTCAGTGTTGTATACCGTATAGGTCTGAATATAAGGTGACCCCGAATATAAGGCGACCTGCAGTTTTAGGTGCCCAGACAAATGTAAAACACTATTTAGGTAGAGATTAATAGGAAAATATATTAGGCCTACCTTTTTTATTAGTGAATCTTCTTTGTGTATCCTGATGTAAAACAATGTATATCACAAACATACTGGTATTTGAAAAACAGTATGGCTTACCCCAACAGTCGAAAGAAAAATTTAAAAAATATTTACAATTTAAAAGTATTGCACTAGGAGTTTTCCCGCTTGTTTTATTTTGATGCAGCTGCATTGTCAACTTCAGAGCAGCCCATTAATTTTATCAGATTAAGATTATCTTAATCCGATATCTTGATCGGATTATTCCAACCAATATAATTGACCTAATTAATCCAATCAATAAAATTGATAATCCAATTAATCAAAAGTGAACCAGGACGAACAGAAAATGTTAGGACGTTTTTCTGAAGTTGATGAGCGTGTAGCGTTGTTTATCAGAGCAAAACGTGAGGGAAAACTATAAACATTTGTCATTTACTGTTATAACTGCAGCCTACCATTCAATACATCACCATCTAAACACATGAATAAACTTTCCGTTTTACTAATGCTAGATGTCGCACAGTTGAAATTTATTGCATTAAAAGTAACGTTATCGAAACATATACAAAGTGGCGCGCCAGAACAAAAAAGTGCCTCATAGCTGCTGGCCTGGAACTAATGTTCGTCGCCACACGCCTAGCATGCGAAAATAAGGCAACTGCCAATTTTCACATCTCTTGTTTATGTAAAATGGTTGCCTTATATTCAGACCAATACGGTATTTGTGGCATACACGTTATTGAAAAAAACAGGTTGCCATGTTACACCTAGAGTGATTTCTCAACGTTTCGTTTCAAAATGTCTGAAGAAACAGTGAAAGGACCATAGCCATTTTTTGTATAATAATTGTTTTATGAAAGTCTACTAAAGAAAGCTGGGAATACAAAGAACTTAATGTGGCTACTGGTTATTATTACAGTTGGCAACATTTTATAGATAGGAGAAACACTGAACACGTGATAACGGCGATGCTGCAATGTCGTGAAAATAAGTAAATTATATTTTAGTGTTGGAAATTTTAATTTTTGCCTGTGTATGTAGCTGGTGCCCATTTACTTTCACCAGACAATTAGCAGAAAACAATACAGTGGCAGAGGCTATTAGCATTTATTAGGTATTCATTGAATACAAGCTGAAAACTAAAACAGTTATCAAATCAGCCAATTTAGTCTACCAAATGGTCTTGCGATACATTTTAGTTTGTTGGAGTGCGATATTATTCAAGTTGACATGTACTAAAATTGTAAACAAAACCAGTGCCTCGAATGAGGTCAAATTTCTTGTGCGTAAGAAAGCAGAAGAGACGTGTAAACAGCTGGCCAGCCACCCGGCAAGGTCACTGTGTCATCCTTCTGGCTTTTAACTGCCACGTTGCCAAATTGCGCCCACTGTCCCCGCTCGTCAGCTACCTATGCTCATGCCTTTGCCAGTTAGGCCTTTAGAAGTGATGTCGTAGTGGAATATTTTACGTTTTTGAAGATAAATTTGGAAGGGTTTATTTTCATCAAAAAAAAATTTCCCAGCAATCTAATCTGAAAATTAAATGTGCAGGTATACTCGGGGACGGGTCGTACATGGGTAAATACAGTATTTGTTATACCCTAAAGCGGCAAAATTTATTTTGGTAGGGTATTATGCTAAAGGAATGAATCTCTCTGGCAGAATATGTATGTACTTACAAAGTTGGCTGTTATCTAGCTTCCAAAAATTCTGTAGATTTCAATTTACGTGTGATAGTGTAGGTTTCGTTAACATAGACTATAGTGTTAAATTTAGTCCAATATGCTGTTGAGTACACTGTTCCTGCTTTTTATAAGTATATGTTAACCCTTTCAAAAATTTTTGTGGTTGAAATTTTAATTTTGTAATCCTTAGAAAGTCTTTAAAAAGAAAAGAAAAACATTTCATGTAGCGTTCCTATAAAATTAGTAGGGGTGGGATCCGCGATACCTCAAATACTTCTTTTGTATTCCAAAGAGAGAGAAAATTGCTGTGTCTAGGAACATACTCCAGTACCTGTCAGGTGAAGTGCAATAGCAGTTAACTTTTTAATTGTGATTTTTTATGACTTGGTGTTACCATATTCACTCGTGTATAGCGCATCTTTTTTCCCCCCCAAATGAAAGGAAAAAATTTCTGGGGTACGCTTTACACATGGAAGAGGAAGGGGGAGTGGTAGACATAAATTGTCCAGGGATGTTGAGGGAAGTGACGGGACTGTCTGTTGGCTCATCTCTTGCTCTTACATCACTCCTCTTCCTTCTCTCTCTCTTCCAGCAACTGTTCTGTTGTAGGTCGCTACCCCCCCCACCCCCCCAAACTAATGGAATCTTGTCACCGCAAACCAGAGCTGCCACATGTTTACAGCCCCCTCACCCCTTTAATAACACCCAGATATCGCCAGTCGATAATTCCACCAAGCTCTCTTTGTTTCCCTGGCAGAGACTAGCGAAGCATGTTCAGACTCCCCTCCCCACCCCACCACGACCCCTCCAGAGGTATGAAGAAAGGATAAGGAAACTTTTTTTTTTTTTTCAGAGAAGGGCAGTGTGACAGTCTAGCACTGCAAAAAAAAGAGCTGGTCACTGCTAGAAGGAGAAAAAAGAAAAATGAAGCCGAAAGTGTTGAGTAGTAGAAGTTTGATGTTTTCAAAAAGTCTTTATTTTGGCTTCTTGCACCAAAGTTATTTTATTAAAATATTTTCCAAACATATAACAATTACCACACATTAATCTAAAAAAGAATCATTTGTTCCATACTTACTAACAGGATGCCACAAATTTTTGATGCAATTTTATAAAAAAAAAAAAAAATGTCCCAGGAACTTGTTGCAAATATCATGGTACGCACTATACATGAGTAAATATGGTATGTTGTTGTGGTACAGTGTCCTTGCCTGCCAACCCAGGGAAATTAAAAGTAATAGAAATATTTTCGGGATTAAAAAATTTTGATCATAAAATAAATAACTGGACAAAAATGTTGCTTATTAAAGAAAGCTCATTACTGTATTTATCCATTTACCATCTCCATTTTTTTCCAGAACAAATTTGTAAAGTATAGGTGCAGGTCACACATTAATTTTTTTTTGGTGTTGTGCGAATATTCTGTATAATGAAACGAAAAGGAAAAAAAATACAACTTTCAGTTTCATTTTAGTATGAAATTGGGTTGCCGAAAGTTGTAACAAAACTAAAATCCTCGATTTTGAAGAGTGTTTCGGTATTTAAGGAACGTTAATTTACTGCACCAGCAAAGAAAATTTTTGTCTGTAAATCATTTTGTTTTTGATTATTTCATAACTAAAATAACTACAGAAAATGGAAATTTAAATGTAGGCTAAATCCCCTATAGTAAAAACTCTGTATTCTCTATTTTTTTTTATTTTTTTTATTATTTATTTATTTATTTTTTGCAGTGAATTTGTCATGAAGAATAACTTGCTAAAATGTTGTGAAATTTGTTAAACTTTTGTAAAGACTGAGCTGTTATAAAACTATTTTCCATTTAGTTTCAGCTTCCCAAAAGTTAACATTTTTGTTTTCATTTTGCGTGCAAAAAATTCTCATTCACAATACAAGATTTTGAAGAAAAATGTTGGACTGAAAATAGTTGGGTTCATCTTAACATTGACTGCTTTTCCCTCCCTCGAACAATCGCGTAACTATGGCTGGTGTAGTAGTGTCATGTTTATAGAAACAAAGCAGATATTTGCTATGGGAGGAGGAGTGGAAGCATGGCTTTCAGGCCGGCTGTCCACACTTGAAATTCTTCTTAAAGTTGTTAATGATTTCTGTGGACAGGTACCTTTTTAATAGAAATAGTATTAGAAAAATAATGGCATATTTACAATGCGTATGCATATTTATACTGGTTGTATGTATTTGCATCACACAGACTGTGTACCTTTGACATGTTCCACTGCTTGATCGCCCGCAGGCAGCAACTGTGCTTCACTGGGAGGTGAAAGGTCTAATTCACAATACACATGTGACTACCTAAGAGTGTTAGTTGTGGTAAATAGCAATTATTCCAGATTTCATAGATGAACTTACCCCAAAGGTAGAAAATACGAAATTAGTGTATGTTTACTGTTACTGATTGAGGTACAATTTGATGCACACAATAGAGGTCACCTGACGCACGACATCTGTTAGAAATGGCAATGACGTCACTGTCGGATAAGGGTTCTATAGGGCTGATCAGAGGCATTGGTGTTGCTTTACCTTACTTGGGTCTCACCTGGGTAGATCCTGGCTCTGCAACTGCTGGCTGGAACGAGGGTCCTCTCCTAGGGCAGCTGCTGGGCTGATCGCTGGTGCTAGTGTCAATGGCATTTGGTGGATCAGTTGCAGCACCTGGAAGTGCAGGTGTGCTGAAAGACCCAGTTGTAGATGGACAACGATCAGATGCTGTTCGTCGGCGATCTTCTGGGGGTGGCTGAAGTGAGGTGCGAGGGGGGGACTGGAAGGTGAGGTCTTGCCAGTCGTCGGGCAGCTTGAGCTTGCAAAACAAAGCGAGCAGAAAATAAGCTAGGTAGCTATGACAACAACTGATGTTAAGAAGGGACTTGGGGTTCACTACCTAATGGGGAGACTACTTCTTTGGGATCACTGGACACGGGTTGAGAAGGCTTCTGGAAGGTAGCAGTGGTCCTTTGTGAGGAAGGCAGTAGGCAAAGAGCTTCAGCACATGAGGGGTTGGAGTAAGCTGCAGAGTATACAACTGACTTATTGGGGCTGTGTGCCGATGTATATAGTCTGCTGGCTGTGGGTCCTTAGGCTCCCTTCTACTGGTCAGGTATCTTCGGGCGAGAGCTCCTCCCTTAGCAGCGCATGCCGCATTCTTGGGGAGGTTGGAAGTGGCATCTTCCTTGTATGTGGGTTGTGTCTCTACCATGAGCTTAGGAGCAGCACTGGGATTTGTTGCTGGCTTCTGTCGCATGCTGCAGTGATTACCGGACATGGTACTTCTGACATAATGGCATAGATGGCCTTGGGTGTCCCTTACATAGGGTGTGCAGTTTGGTTCTGGAAGCAATTCATCCTGGTTAAAACCCCACGTGGGATGATGTGACGTC